>JAZKJV010007051.1:0-506713 GCA_037367405.1 Ottelia alismoides
TAAGAAAGTTCCACAAGATTGGCCCAGGCAGTGACTTGAGACCTTCCTCGCGAAGACCAAGTTCTACCATTGGGAGGATCCCGTCCCTTTATCATGAAGGAGTGGATAGTGTCTGGCGTCGATGCATTCCTCAGGAGGAGCACCATAGCGTCCTCACATATTGCCACAAGCTTGAGGTAGGAGGACATCACTCTAGGAGGAGAATGCACAGAAAGTGCTCCAATCCGGCCTATGGTGGCCTACCCTTTTCAAGGACTCTGATGAGTTCGTGAAGAGGTGTACTGACTGTCAGAGGATGGGCACCTATGGACAGCGTGATATGATGCCGATGCAGCCCATTCACTTCTGTGAGGTTTTTGACGCATGGAGCATCAATTTCATGGGTCCATTCCCTAAGAGTCGGGGATTCGAGTACATTCTGATGGCAGTGGATTATGTTAGTCGTTGGGTTGAGGCCATCCCCGCCTGAATTGCAGATGCTAAGACTGTTTGCCTATTTTTAAGGAAAAATATCATTTCACGGTTCGGGGTGCCTAGAGTTTTTGATATCTGAAGGGGGGTCTCATTTCGTCAACTACAAGGTAAAGGCCCTTGCTAGCGAGTTCAGCATAGACCATCGAGTAGCTGCACCGTATCATCTTCATACCAATGGTCTTGCTGAAGTGTCGAACAGGGAGATCAAGACTATTCTGCAGAAGGTCGTCCGTCCTGACCGAAAGGATTGGTCACAGCTTTTGGACTCGATCTTGTGGGCATATCGGACGCCCTTTAAGATGCCTTTGGGTACATCTTCCTTTCACCTCGTTTATGGCAAGCCCTTCCATTTACCTATTCAGCTGAGACATAAGCCACTTTGGGCAGTCACGAATATACTTCTAGATCCAGTGAGTGTAGGAGATCAGAGGAGGGCAGAGTTGGCAGCCCTAGAGGAGCTTCGTGATGCAGCCTTTTCGAGCAGCCTGCATATAAGAAGAGAGTGAAGGAGTGGCATGATTCTCATATTAGCCACAAGCAGTTTGAGCCAAGATAGAGAGTATGGGTGTTCTATGCCAGGCTTCGTTTATTTCCAGGGAAGCTACAGAGCAAATGGAAGGGACCCTATCTGGTCCGAAAGGTACACGACAACGGAAGCATCGACATATCTGAGTTGTCATCTGAGTCTACCTTTCGTGTCAACGGGCAACGGCTCAAACCATATCTAGATCATGAGCCACTGGTCGTTGGCGTTGCCCCTATTCATTTTACATGAGATGTGGTCTCTTGACTCACATCTATTGCATCTCACGTCTGATTATCACTGATCTCCCGACTTGTATAGATTCAGTTGTCCATATCACACTATTCTTCAGTCCAACGCCCCATTTGCATCTTTGATTATGTTATACTTAGGGTGCACTTTACCCTAAGTATAGGGGGGTGTGAGACTTTTGAGTTTCTTTTGATTCTTTCTACCTTTGTTTTTGCTGCCTATACTTAGGGATATTTTACCCTAAGTATAGGGGAGGTAGACCCTATACATTCCTACTCGGATTTCCCTTTGTGTACAGCCTGCTATACTTAGGATTACTTGATCCTAAGTATAGGGGGGAAACCCTGAGATTCTCTTCATTCTATTCTTTCATTCGTCTTTGTATATAGATTTTTTTTTCACTTCTCTATATTTAGCACGAGTTATGTCTTCTTCATCGCTCTTGATTCACTCTGAGGACATCGTTCGAGCTAAGTACAGGGGGTGTCGTATATATTTCATATATACTTTAGCCATAACTCGTACTTTGTGTGAGTGTGTTAATAAATAAAATGAATAAAAATCCTTAAAATCCATAAAAATTTAAAAAAAATGTAAATAATATTCTTTATTGCACATACATAGATATGTACAAAATTAGTTTTGTAAAAATTTTTGTAAAAATCTTTTATATAAATATTTTAAAAATATTTTCATATCAAAATTATGTATATAGTATAAAATTTGTGTAAAATGTTTTGAAAAACAAAAAGTTAGCAAAAACCTTGTGTAAATGTGTGTAAATATTTTGCAAAACTTTGCATTCATGCATACATACATGTTTTCAAACATTTTCAAAAATTTTGCATATTTGTAAAAAATTTGTAAAAGTTGCATCTTTGTAAATATTTGTACAGTTTTTCCCGAATCATAGTTGACATTTAAACTAGCCTGAAATTAAATTGAAAAATGGAGCTTGGTTAAGATCTTAGTCCACTTAATTCCAAGAGGAACCTTATAGGGCTTAGGGTTGAGACTTTTCAGGTCCATGGTGACTTAATTCTTTGAGTCCACTAGGTTATGATCATATGTCATCTCGATGAGCCTAAGTAGAACATTTAACAACGTACACATGACTCTCACAGATAATGGCTTTACTTGGACCAGCACTTTACACCGAGCTCTCTACGGATGAGGTGGTGAGGAGGCAGTCTTCTTTGACTTGGGGTAGCATATGAGGGTAGTACTTCTAGGCGGAACCTCTCTTCTTCTTATAGTGAAGGAAGTGCGTCTCAACTTGGTCCGGTAGTCGTGAGGTCTAACGACAGGAGTTGTGGGTTGCAATAATGCTTCAAAAGAGGGATAGTCTACTGGCTCAAGAGGAAAAACTCCTTATGTATATATGCTGCACTTTGTAGATGTGTTGTACATATGAGCATCAAAAAATGCAAAAAGAAAAGAATAACTCTAAAAAAGTGGTGGGTCTGAGAGAAAATGATAATCCCACCGGAGTGTATATAGTTCAATAAAGCAAAGCTTATGTTATCCATGCCCATCTCATGAAGCTTGCAGCAGGGAGACTTCAGCTACACTGGTTGAGCTCCCAAGGATACATGGCTACACTGGCCATGGTCCATTCTCTTCTTCCTCCTCTTCTTGAGCCGGTTGAACTTGAACTTAGAAGGGAATACCCCGCTCCTCGAGGAAAGAGCTGCCAGACTAGGGTATTAGAGTTACCTTGTTGGAGAGGGTTGTCATTTTCCATTTCTGAGGTGGAGAGCTATACCTCACTTACACCGTACAAGAAAAGATTCATGGTCATCAGAGTTTGTGTATGTAGACTTGTTCTGATCTGGATTGTTGAGGAGTCTTGACTATAAATTTGTGGAACTTAGAGGCTATTAAGTTTTAAACCTAAGTCCAAATAAGGTTCCGACAAATAATAATCCAAAGATCTGACTGAGCTCCATACTTCATTTTAATGAAGACAAGTTTAATTAATCAGCATTGATTCATTCTTTTTCCCCTTCTTTTTCTTTTCCTTTCTCTTTTTCACTTCTTTTTCAAATAAATGTTTGCTAAGGGACTAGCAAAAGCAAAGTATAGGGGTTATGAATCCTCATTCATCCACTCTTTATTCTTTTATTTTAGCTAAAAATTTTGCAAAACACCATGTAGATACCACGTGACCCGCACGCATCTTGGCTGGGTAATTTGCGCCATATCTCCTGCAGTTCTTTTCTGTTCTAGTTTAGTCTATTAAATAAATAGTACATTGTAGACGTTTTGCATATTAGCCCATGTTCTTTTCACTATTTATTAATTTAGTCCTCCTTTTGTGGATGCACGTGCTTCGTCACGTGCATATTTGGAACAATTGCATGTATGCCCTCGGTGTTTATGAGTGTTATGCCTTGATTATATAGTTTTATATATTTGCACTTATACCCCTGTGCATGGTTTTTTGGACATGTGTTGAAATTGATGTGAAATTTACAGTAGGCCCCTCTTACTTTTAAAGCTTGTTAATAATTAGTCTTGGGAACTTGTTTTATTTGCATTTCAGTCCTCTTGTGCTGTGCATCTTTGATTGATTGAATAAAATAGCAAACTTCATCCAAATTTCACGAAATTTGGACACATGGCTCCTGCCATGTTGTAAAAAGTTCTGTGAATTTTTGGATTGATTTTGTTTTATTTCATATTTTTAAAAATTCAAAAACCCCTAATTTTGCTACTATCTAAATTGAAAAATCAACTAAAAATATTAAAAAGCCTTCAAAAAATCTAAAAAATTATTTTGTGCTTCTTTTGTTGTGTTTTTAATTCTGTGGAAGTTTGTTTGATTTGGATATATAAAAACACTAAAAATCTGAAAACACTAAAAAACTCATGAAAATTATTAAAAATTCAGAAAAACAAAAAAATGCAATTTCTTTTCCATTAGTTAGATTTTTATTTTTACTTTATCATAAAATTACCTCTGGAATTTATAGGCTATTTAATTATTTTTTAAAAAGCCTTTTGATTCTGGCTGCACAATTATTTGCATTTTTGACTTTATTTTCATTTTTATAAAATCAACTAAAAATCATAAAACCTGAGAAAATTACAAAAACACTTGAAAAATTATAAAATCCAAAAATATTTTCATTTTAATTTTCTAAGTTATTTTTATGTGTTTAATAAATTGTTATTTATGACTTTTTATCCTTCTTTTATATTTTCTATATAATTTAAAATTCACAAAAAATTAAAAATTAAAAATCCACCAAAAATATTTTATATTATTTTATTTTGATTCTTGACTACTTCGTAGGCTCTTAACCAATCCGTGCTCCTTGAGTTCGACCCTGGTCGCTATACCAGGTTAAATAAAATAGCGAGATAGCTATTTGGCTTGATTTGTTGATTTATTTTATTTGGTGGTCTTTTAATTTTCTTGTTGAGTCTGACTCGAGAGGTTGAGGTCGCAATGACCGTTGATACCTTCTCCCTTTGTCTCTCGGATTTTTGGCTTATCAATGACGTTCTCAGCTGATTCTCTGTCAATATTTTTTGAGAAGTGGATACTTACCTCGGCGGAGGAGCCATGATGTATCGGAAATGGGGGTGGATCGATGATTGCTCTTGAACAGGCAGAGTCGGGGCATAGATCGAATTTTCCAGGAACCAACTCGTTTATAGGCTGAGGGGCAGTATTGACTAGTTGAGTTGTATACAGTTATTTGGGTTTTTTCTGATTTGTTTTAAAAGCAGACTAATACAATGCCTAAAGTTTGATTAAAATCCAACTGTTCTTTTCATTCCATTATGATAGCATTGAATATACATATAAGAATATAAGTATAGAAATTGACTTGTATATTCAAAATAATCTAAATATATAAAAGCCAACAAAACTCGACTGAATCCGATATAGCCGTCCGACTGCATTAATCCTTAATCAGTATCTTGACCGACTAAATACTTGACTACCAACTCTTTGCGATAATGATCCTCCAATCCAATACACTGCAGAATCCGATTATGTAAACTCCCCGCATGATTACAAAATGAAGCACATTACCACAAGAAAGCGAGCTCACTGACAAATCATTGAGCCTCAAGAGGGGGTCTAGACCTAGATGATCAAACTACGACGTAAATATGGATATATCCATATTCAATCCATTATCATATGCATTTTATACATGTTTCGACATCAATATCTGTATCTATCTTAAAATAGATGCATATATGGATATCACTTGGATATCTGAAAACATCAATATATGTATATCTATTTTCATATATAAATACAGTTAGTAGATTTATTTTCAACCATATGAAACATAATTTTATACATCCTTTCACTATTTTTTACAATCATTATGGTATAAAGAAATTTAGTATATTTATATCATGAATACTCCATCAAATACATGTATATTTAAGCTAATATATTGATTATTTCTAATATTATTCATACACGATCAATATCAATTTCGCATTTGTATCTGTTTTTTAAAGGACATGGTAACATAGTTCCATATACATCAATATCTATATCCACGTTCGTATTTAAAAACGGATAAATATATGATAACACCTATATCCGTATATGTGTCTGTCCATTTGCATCACTACATCTAACCCATCTCCCAAAATTTTCTAGAGGGAAAAATAATGCCTGCCTTCAACCCTATCTATTTGAACTAGATGATTTTTAACTGTCTTAAAATCCACATTATTTAAAATTGTGTAATTACCAACTTGATTGGCCCACGAGGCCCAACCTTCTTGTCCCCCTTGTAGATGGCAGAGAAATCAATGTAAAGATAACGTGAGGACACCTAACCGTCAAGGGTAACTGCCACTAGAATTAAGAGATGTTCTTAGGGATAGTTACCCTCCGGAGAAGAGAATAGTTGGCATTGCAATCTCCATTTCTGCATTGATCTGCTTCTCCATTTCAATCCAGACCATCATCCCATGGGGGCAGCCATCAGCACGGCAGCAAACGGCCTCGGCGCCATTCTGGGCAATGCATTAGTAGCACCTGCAAAGGCTGTCTTGGGCAGAACCTGCGAGTGAGTAAATCGTTTCATGATGCAGACAGAGGTGAGTGATTTGTTTAACAGATTGCTGTTTCAGGGACATCTGCACAGGAGCATGGGATGTTGCATGCTTCATCGAGAATATATGTATAGCAAGTCTGGTGAAGCTTGCGATGGTCGTAGGCCTGTCACTTGTAAGTAAGTTCTTCCTTTCATCATAAGAATCTAAAGCATGTAATTATACCATTTTGCAAGTAGATCTCTCTGTGGTTCTCTTTCAATACGGAATCTTCTCTGTAGGTTGCCTTCAGCTTCTGAAATTTCACAAGGTTGCTTTTAGAGCTTGATGGATACACATTGCTTCAAAGCTCTGTTAATAAACTTTAGTACTTCTATCATAGAAAATGTCACAAAATGATGCTTCTGTCCTGACTGGTATCTTCAAGCAGATGGTCCTTTCTTTTATGTAGATGATCTTGAATGAAGAGTGATCATATCATCTGAGAAAGACGTTTAGTAATTGATGCCAATGGAAATTTTTAATGGAGAAAAAATCCTTTGATGGTGGAAAATTTTGGTGGAGAAGAAGCTGGAGGGAGGAAGAATAGAAGACTTGTTGGTTGCGAGTGATTTGGAGCAAGAAGCGTGGAGATCGTATGGAGGGAGAAGAGGGAAGGAGAGGAGAGATGTGAGATAACTCAAATTTTAATTACTCTCGAATGAATTAAACATTAGATTACCATCCCCTTTATATAGGAGGGGGAGGATTACAAAAATAGAAAGCGAATAAAATCCAAATGCTAACCTACTCTATTTGGACTGTAATTAACTTTAGCTAATTAATTGGAGATCACAATCGATATAAAAATTGCAACAGACTCGATTGGACAGAAATAAATCTTACCCTAATTAAATTAGATTTTAATTAACAAACAAAAAATTGAGACCTAATTTTTCGATTCATGTTGCATCAACTTTCTGCCGCTTCAAAAAAATCATTTGATTAGTGGCTTGATCTTTGGGTGCCGTGCTGAAGAATTCTTGCTGAATTCGTCAAATAATTTACTCCGATTTTGTATCATTCATGCTCAATTCAGCATTACGCTTGTAGTTTCATTGCAGTGAAGGGCGAGAATGCATATTTTCTAACCCTTCAAGTAGAAATATTATTCTTCTTGAGTAGCTCCCACCTTCTGACTGAGGTGGGGCTTTATAATTTCCTCAAAAGATATTTTTACTCCCTTTCTTATGGAACACGAATAGAGCAGATCACTTTGCTAGGGTTCGGGACCCCCCACCACCCAATCCCAAATGTGGCGGCAGAGATAGCACATTTGGCGAAGCTTGCGACATCGGCACCGGTTGCTCCAACGCACGTGGTGACATACCTGATCAAGCAATAGGTGGCCATGTATAAAGGGGAGGGTCCGCTAACAGTGAGGCATACCCATCGAGCGATGATGACATAGGTGTCGGGTATGAAGTTGTTTCGAGATCTTAGATCGGAAATGGAAAGGACAAGGGTGATGTTGTGAGGGTAGCTCGGATTAGAATATAGGTTTGCGGGCAAGGGTTGATCAGTGAGGATGACGCATGGGGAAAGGAGAGTGAGGGTGACTTAGGCAGTGGTAGGACGAGGGAGGGGTTGTGTGGTTCTAAGCGATGGAGTTGATGTCGAAGCGAGGGCCGACAACGGCGAGGGTACTCATGATTTTGCAGGAGGTGTGGCTGGTGGTGGTGTTGTGGACAATGACTACGGCGGGAAGGATTGCATGTTGGTGGAGGTGGTGATGGTAATGTCGAGGGCTGTGTTGGTTGAGAAGGTGGCAGTACAGTTGCGGTTGGAGGCAAAAATGGGGGTGTTGGAAGAGGTGTCGGTGGAGGTGTCAGGTATAGGTTTGGTGTTGGCGAAGATGGTGGTGGTTGTGAGGTTGGTGTGGGTGGAAAAAATGATAGTGGCAGCAGCGTCAAAACCTACTGGATAGCGGCTAGATATGGGTTTTTTCTTCTTTTCCTCCATTGTAACGTCAAAACCTACTGGTTGCTGATATGGGTTTTTTCTTCTTTTCCTCCATTGTAGCGTCAAAACCTACTGGCTGCTGATGGCTGCCCCCATGGGATGATGGCTCGAGATGCCCCCTCCCACACCTCCCGACCCCGCATGAAACCCTAATTCCCTGCCGCCCCCGCCGCCTTCACCATCAACATCAGATCCTCCTCGCCCCCTCTCTCGACCCTGGAACGTGGTTTGCGGACCCGCTCTTCCCCCCCTCCCCTCCGCCAGAAAGATGGCTTTTGAAATCCCTTCCATCGTTGACGGTGAGGAGGTTGCGTTCATCTCCGAAAAGGACGCCGCCTCGCTCGAGAAGACCTGGGCAAACACCCTGGTCTTCTACGTCCTCGGCAAGAAACCGTTCAGAAAACTCCTCTACAGCTTTGTTGAGAAGGTCTGGAAGCCAGTGGGTGCTTTCAAGCTATTCCCCCGCGACAATGGATTCTTCTACCTCCAACTCAGTTCCGAGGAAGAATGCATGCGCATCCTTGGAGGTGGGCCGTGGCTATTCCAGGGTAGATTATGGTCGTCCACCGCTAGGAGGCGGGTATCTGCTTGAAGCGTGATCTCCTATCCGAGATCCCACTCTGGGTCTGCTTCCACGGCCTCAGCCTCAGCCACTGCTCATCGGTGGTTCTAAACAAACTTGCAAGTCTCCTTGGCACACCCCTCTTCATGGATGCAACCACTGTCGCCGGACAGCGGGACGGATACGCCCGGTGTTGTATTTCAATCCACGCCTCCAAACAGATTCCGACTGTTGTCCCCTTGCTTTTCTTTTCGGGGGCCCGGCAGATGGTGGAGGTTGAGCTCAAATGGTGGCCGCCCAAATGCGATTCGTGTGTATCATTCGACCACTCATCGGCTTCCTGCCCTTTCGCTGCCCAGCCGGAGCAAGGTTGCTCCAAAGGTCACTCCCGTTCTCAGCAAGTGCCCCTCAACACGTCCGAGTTAACCGCGGATACCCTCCTCTTCGATCGACAACCGGACAGGCATGTCCCTCTGGAGACTCCGATCCCTGACCACTCCCTTGCCGGTCAGGCTCATCAGGCCGCCCCAAATGGGGCTCCCTCTGCAAAGGGTCCCAAGCGACCCTCGGGGAGACCTTTCTCCGCCTTCCCATATGGGACTAAAGCTTTGCTCCACCGCTCGGTCTCCATCCACAAGAGATCGGCCTCCTCTCCTCGCTCGGATGCTACCGGCCAGTCGGACCCCGTCCAGATCGACCTCAACTCCCCCTCTTGCGACCCTTCGTCAGCAACTGCTGGTCCCGCCTCGTCTGCCCAGGCGGTCCCCTTCGTCGAGCCAAACTCGGCATGGCACACGGCCTCTCATAGGAAGAAGAAACCCACGCCCGGTGGCAAAGGTTCCGGCCAAAATCCATCGGGCCCGCAAGCTCGCCCCCCAACTTCCTCTTAATGTTCGTTGTTGTCTGCAACGTGAGGGGCCTCAACCGTCCCCGAAAAATCAAGTCCATCTTCCGTCACCTGAACAGCCTGAATGCTGAGATAATTGGCCTCCTCGAAACCAAGATCAGGCCGAAGAATCGGGCATCTTTTGTTGTCAACTTCCCACCTGGGTGGGGAATTATACATAACGACACCCCTTTGGGGCGCATATATGTCCTATGGAAAGAAAATGCTTGGACCTGTTACCTTATCTCGTCCTCACCGCAATCCCTCACCCTCTCCTGCAAGAACCTGGGGGGCCTCTCGACCACTGTTACGTTTGTCTATGGGGCGAACTCGCTCTCGCACCGAAAGGATCTTTGGGAAGAACTTATCTCCATTAGCAGCTCACGGGATACTCCGTGGCTGGTCATCGGAGATTTTAATGCTGTTAGATTTGACGGAGAGAAGTTTGGCGGCAGACCTCCGGCTACAAGGGCCAAGGAAGCCTTTAACCACTGCATCGACTCTTGTGGACTGATGGAGCTTGAATCCTGTGGTAACCCTTGGTCTTGGACCAACTGCTCGATTGGTCCATCTCGGGTCGCTGCGCGTCTGGACCGTGCTCTGATCAACTCCACCTGGTTGGGAATGTTCCCGTCTGCAAAACTGAGATACTCCCCGCTCCCCTCAAGTGACCACCTGTTGATGACGGTCACCATGACCAAGGCTATGTCAAATCCAAGGCCTTTCCGCTTCTTTAATTACTGGGCTTCCCGTCCGAGATACACGGACATTGTCACCAATGCTTGGTCCTCCCCCATTCCTGGTAATCCCGTCCTCCAACTCTCCCTGAAACTTAGAAAGGTGAAATCTGCCCTCAAAGCTTGGGCTAAGGAGGAGGCAAATATAATGGACGAGGTTAAGGCCACGGAAACAACCTTGTCAATGGTCAATGACGCCCTTGGGGTTGACCCGTTGGACCCTTTCCTTGCACAGCTGGAGCTCGACATCAAGTCCCATCATGCGGGTCTGGACCGCGACCTCGAATCGACTTGGAAATAAAAAAGCCGCGCCGATTGGCTCACTCTTGGAGACCGGAATACAAAATTCTTCCACCTATCCGCCAAAGCTCGTGGCGCCAGAAATTCCATCCCCTTCCTCCTCTCTAGCGATGGACGATGTTTGGACAAGCCGGCTTTGGTGGCCGAGGTTGATGTACCATTCTACAGTGACCTTCTTAGCCCAGCGGGCACCCGCAACTCTCTTCTCCCTCCCCCCTCTCCAAAAATGGTACTTTCACATGCAGGCTGTGAGTGGTTGGAATGGCCTTTTGAGGAGGTCGGGATTCTCGAGGCCCTTAGGTCCACCCCCCTCGTCTAAAGCACCCGGGCCGGATGGTTTCAACGGGTTTTTCTTCAAGCATCACTGGAACCTCATCAAGAGCGACCTCTGCGAGGCAATCACATTCCTATACCACGATGGGGAGGGGTCAAGCACCTGAATCAGACCTTCCTAACTCTTGTCCCTAAAGTCTCCTCCCCAAGTGCGCTCACGGATTTTCGCCCAATCTCCTGCTGCAATGTTATATACAAGATCTTTGCCAAGCTTCTCGCCACACGCCTGGCGGCAGTCCTACCACAACTTATCTCCCCTAACCAGTCAGCCTTTGTTAAAGGCCGCACTATGGGTGACAGCCTGCGGCTTGCCCAAGAAATCATGCTGGGCTTTGACAGGAAGGCGTCCATTAATCGGGCATGCCTCAAGATCGATTTGACAAAAGCATTTGACTCTATAGAGCGTGCTTTCATTCTCCAATGTCTCACGAAAATGGGCTTTGGTGACCGATGGAAGTCATGGATCAACAACTGCATTTCTATCGCCACCTTTTCGGTCATGATAAATGGGTCTCCCCATGGTTTCTTCCACGGCACCAGGGGGTTGCGCCAGGGGGACCCCTTAAGCCCCCTCCTCTTCGTGGTTGGTATGGAATCACTCTCGGCCTTGGTGGATACATATGTTAACAATGGTGCCCTCAAGCCTCTTAGTTGGGGGCGTCGACTCGTGCCAACGCACCTCATATACGTCGATGATCTTCTCTTCTTCTGCAAGGCGACTTCTCGTTCTCTCATAGCTGTAAAAGAGTTGTTTAACAATTTCCTCGGTATGTCGGGTCTAGCTATGAATGCCCGGAAGAGTATGCTCTTCCGGCCTAAAACTGCACCTGCTGACTTTGGAATTTGCCTGCGGCTTGGAATGCTTCGTCACTCCCTGCCGACGATCTACCTTGGGCTCCCCCTTGCGTCCAGTTATGGGCAGGACTGCTACGCGAGGCCTCTTGATGACAAAGTTAGGGCCCTACTTGGCGGCTGGAAAGCTAGGGCCCTTTCGATGGCCGGCCGCCTGCAACTACTGAAATTTGTTATAGCTGGGGTTGTTCTTTTCTGGGCCGATGGTACTGTTATCCCCTCATGCACGGCTCGCAAGATTGACATGCTTTGCGCCGATTTCCTTTGGAACTTTGGCCTCCACTAAATCGCCTGGAGCACTCTCTGTCTTCCCAAAGTGGAGGGGGGATTGGGCCTGCGGTCGATTTTCACCATCAAGTCCGCAAAGTCTATTTCGTGGGCTTGGAATTTATTGAATGATGGATCCTCTCTATGGGCTGATCTCATGACTAGTAAATATCTCCATTCATGCACCCTCTTTGATGCGGCTCCGTCGCCCTCGGACTCCCCCCTGTGGAAGAAAATTTTGTCCTCTCGCACTCTTCTCCGTTCCTCTATTGCCAGCTCCTCCGCCCGTATGTTTGGCTACCTTTGGGGAGGACCTTTTCCTTCTCGGCTGCAGTTGACATTGCGCGCCCGCGGGTGGAGCCTGTTCCCTGGGCTCCTGTCGTTTGGTCTTCAGGGGCCGCCCCCAAACACAGTTGCACCCTCTTCAGAGCTGTCCTCGGTCGATTACCCACAACCGACCGCCTCTCCAGGCTTGGGATATCGGCCCACGCTCCATGCTATCTGTGCAACAACGATTTGGAGTCCCACGGCCACATCTTCTTCAATTGCCACTACTCCTTCGACGCTTGGTCTCAGATTTTTCAAGCCTATGGTGTTACCACAATTGCTCCCCGCAGCCTTGCAGAGACCCTGGAATGGATTAAAGATACCACCTACACTAATACTCGCCAGTGTCTTGGAATCGCCCTCGTTGCGGCAATATGGGAAATCTGGAAGGAACGGAATACCAGATGGGCTTCCGGGCGGTTCTCCATCTCCACCATTGTCGGCTCTGTGATAGTGAATACAAATATACTTAAAAGTTAACAACACCTCCAGGTTTTTGTTCTCCCTGGGCTGCACTTTTTTTTTTCACAATTCTCCCACTTTCTACCTAACTCCTGTATCTAAGGATTCATCCTCTGTTTTGTAGTCCGAATTTTTGGCCTTTAATGATACACAGAAAACTTTCAAAAAAAACCTTCAAACTTACCTTTTATGGGTGTGGAACTAACAAGATTATCTTGGGCAGCGACTTCAAGGACAGACGGTGTCGTCATGGCCTTTATTGGACAGTAAACAACAGTATCTTTCTCCCACTGTTATTGCATATCTGCCAACTCCTGGAATGTTTGTCAAACATCAGCACGCCATCAACGGTTCGAATGAGATTCATTGGATTTACTTATGCACGAACATATGTGTGGATCGTCAGATCATGTGGATGATCTAAGGGTCATGCTCTGGTATCAATTAATGCAAATCAAAAGTTTCTACAGTGAAAAAAACTAAATTTGATGGTGGAAATTTTTTTAATGGTAGAAATTTGGAGGGAGAAGAGAAAACCGGCCAGTTGCAAGGGATTTGGGAATAGAAGTGCATAAATCGCGTGGAGAGAGGAGAGAGATAATTGAAATAATTCCCAATTTGATTCAACATCAAATGTTTTTGAAATAAAGGCTGTGGGATTATAAAAATAAAAATAGAATAAAATTTAAATCGTACGAACTCTAAATATATTCTAACCAACTAACTAATTAATCTAATTAGTTAATTAATCGGAGATCGCATGCGATCTTATTATTTAAAAAGAAATAAATTTGCAACGACTCAATTAACCATAAATAAAATTAACCCTAACCCTAACTATATATTAACGACTCTAATTAAACAGATGGAAAATTAAACCCTAATTGATAAAATTGAATAGGCGGAAATCCTAATTGAACCCCAATTCATCGATCCACGCTGCATCAACTTTCTACTGCTTAAAAAACTCATCTCCTAATGAGTGGCTTTGTCTTCGGTTGCGGTACTGGAGAAGCCTTCTTGAATTCGTTGAGCAATTGGCTTCAATTTCATGCCTTTCTTCATTAATTCAGTATTGCATTTGCAGTTCTTCTCAATTGGAGAGCGTTCCTACAATTTTCTACCCCCTCGTGTAAGTAGATTCTTCTCCTTAGATACTTCCTCACTTTACAAATAGCTTTTGAGTGTTGAATATCACATGACAGCTTTGTTTCTCGTCGTTGGGTTTCTGTCCTCCCATATGAGTTGCGGCGGCACCTCCGAGATCGATGGCAGTGAGATCCGCAGAGAAGTTGGAATAATCGGTGGGGTTGGACACATTGATGGGTTTCTGGTGGCTTCGGTGGCAGCACTGTTGCGCCTTGCGTAGCGGATGGGGGTTGTTGTGCGGCCGACGGCATGGGCAAATGCCTTAGGATGATGGGGTTGGGTAGTGGCTGGGACGGAGCTGGGGGCGATCGGATGGAAGGCAATGATGGAGGGAGTTCGATGGAGGTGGTGGTGCAGGCTATGGTGGTGGTGGGGCTGGGCTAAAGAGAGGAGGTGACAACAGGTTTGTTAGGATTGCTTAGGAGAACTGCAAGGGGGTCGGAGGCATTGATGGAGTCGATTCCATGCGGCGGCTATTCAGAAACGTGCTGAATAACAAGCCTGGAGGGCTATTTTCCCTTCGTTTCTTCGATTTCTTTTCCATTGTGTCCTTCAAACTCACCTTGGACGAGGGTTGCACTAATGACAATAATTAACGATGGCGACGGGGTTTCAGAAACTTCCTAAACAACAGCCTCTTCTTCTTTTTCTTCCTCATCGGCATCATGTTGCATTTACGTATTGCGGTCTGCAACTTGTTCTGAAATGAATAATTTTCCATCGAACCATATATTTTCTTGTGCAGCAAGGGTTTCTTCTATTTCTACCATAAAAATATCTATATTGAACCATGAATCCTACTACTGGTGTACCTTGATGCTTAACTGGAGATGATGTTTGTAGTTTGTACCTCTCCTGTCATGAAGGTGACCTATGGCGACTACTCAAGTTGAGTGAGATTCTCAAAAATTAACAGGGTCTTCAGCTTACAAAAAATTATTTTCTTCAGACGCATCGTCGGATAGTGAGGACGGCGTGTAGGCCATGGTAGTGTGAAGCGAAGAATTAGGGCGCAATTTTCCGTCCGTTAATTAATGTCTAATCTAAATAAGGTTAGATTTATTTCCATCCAATCGAGTGTGTTGCAATTTTTATCTAAATAATGAGATTGATTATGATATCCCATTAGCTAGAGTTAATTAGAGTCCAAATAGAGTATGTTATGATTTGAATTTTATTCACTTTCTTTTTCTGTAACCCAATCCCTTCCAATATAAAAGAGATGATAGTCTAATGTATTATTCATTCCAGAGTAATTAAAATTTGAGATTTATCTCAAAAAAAGAAATAAAATTGCAACTACTCAATTAACTGTAAATAAAATTAATTCTAACTCTAACTTTATTAACGACTATAATTTAACAGATGGAAAATTAAACCCTAATTGATAAAATTAAACAGACGGAAAATCCTAATTGAACTCCAACTCATCGATCCACGCTGCATAAGTAACACCCCACTTCTCTAATGATCAGCTTCTTAGAACCCAAATTTCATTAAATAATATGATGCTGCATCATCTATGACTCAATTGTGGTTTCTTCGTGATGACTATAAACCTGCATATTCTGAACTGTTGTGAACTTTCCATTTCAGCGTTTTTCTTCATCTATCTCCTATTTAAGGTGGGGATCGTCCAATGCGTCATCGGAGGTTCTTGCCAGATGATGTGTGCAGCATGTGAATTTTTTGATTGATTTTGTTTCTATTTTATATTTTTAAAAATTCAAAAACCTCTTTTTTTGCTACTGTCTAAATTGAAAAATCAACTAAAAATATTAAAAAGCCTTCAAGATTTCCAAAAAACTTATTTTGTGCTTCTTTTATTGTATTTTTAATTCTTTGCAAGTTTTGTTTGATGTGATATAAAAACACTAAAACCTCATAAAAATTATTAAAAATTCAGGAAAAAAACAAAAAAATGCAATTTCTTTTCCATTAGTTAGATTTTTATTTTTACTTTATCATAAAATTACCTATGGAATTTTATAGGCTATTTAATTATTTTTAAATAGCCTTTTGATTCTGGATGCACATTGATTTGCATTTTTGACTTTATTTCATTTTTATAAAATCAACTAAAAATCATAAAATCTGAGAAAATTACTAAAAATACTTGAAAATTTATAAAATCCAAAAATAATTTTATTTTTATTTTCTGAGTTGTTTTTGTGTGTTTAATAAATTGCTATTTGTGACTTTTTGCCCTTCTTTTATATTTTCTTTATAATTAAAAATCACAAAAAAATAAAAATTTAAAAATCCACCAAAAATATTTTATTTCATTTTATTTTGATTCTTGACTACTTCGTAGGCTCTTAGACAATCCGTGCTCCTTGAGTTCGACCCTGGTCGTTATACTAGGTTAAATAAAATAGTGGGACCGCTATTTGGCTTGATTTGTTGATATATTTTATTTGGTGGTCTTCTAATTTTCTTGTTGAGTCTGACTCGAGAGGTTGAGGTCGCAACGATCATTGATACCTTCTCCCATAGTCTCTTAGATTTTCGGCTCATCAGAATGGCGTCGTTGCTGGGGACCACGGCTTAGTAGTCGTTTTCTCTTTTTCAATTTTCGTTTCACAGCTTTTTCACGGCTTTTATTTCTTTCGCAGTTTTACCCGATTTTTCGGTTTCTTTTGTTTTTTTATTTTATTTTGTTTCTATTTTTGTTTTTGTTTGTTTTTATTTTTATATTTATTTTACTTTCTTTTATTTTTATTTTATTTTATTTTATTTTTCATAATAATTGTGGACCGACGCACCTCTGTTTGACTTTCTTGCGAGGGCCCGAGAGGCAGCTTTCTTCAAAAAACCGATGCAACCGCGACACCCGGAGGTGGCTTTTTTCTGTATAGAGCTGCAGGAGAGCGCGAGCGAGGCGAGCAGAAGTGCTTGGGAGCTAGCTTAGTTTAGCTGTAGCTTAGTTTAGTTAGCTTTCTTTTTCAGAACATTATTATTGTAATAATACCGAGACGGACTCAGGACATTCAGACTTGGTGATTGATCGAGGTCTGTTTCGCCAGGCACCGATGTGCTCGGGGGACCTCTCCGTAGTTTTTCGCCGGTTTTCAGTTTTTACGTCTTTTTATTTTATTTTGTTTCTCGAGGATTTGGCCTTAGCTTAGGAATTTGTTGCTCTGTGACGTAATTGATTAGGGCCAAACATTAATTAGACTGTCTGTTCCTCACACGAAAGGTCACGTGTCGCTAGAGTCCGTATACAGCGCTGGCAGGATCCGTTGTGGTGGACACCGATCGGCATCAGAGACCGGACCCCGACCCCTCTTGTTGACTCGTTAGCTCCCGTTCTTCACGTATAGAAATTTATGTTAAGGATGTTTTCCTTGTTGCATCATTTAGGATAGATTTAATTCTTGTCTTTCAATTATGCGTGGATCATTTTGCATATAGAGATCTGGAGGAAAGGTACGCATTCTTACTCAGCATGCATCATTGATTTTCATCGCGCATCGGCTTTTTCGTCTTCTCCCCCCATTTTCTGGACTTAATAATCATCAGGAGAACCGAAAAACTCGTTAGGCGATTGTTTATTTTTGAAAAATACCTAAAAAGGTGAAATCATAAAATTGGGATTGTTTAAGCAAACTTGACTTAAAAACCACCTCACAAAAAAATCTATTAGGAGAGCAATCCCCTCATTGGATGGTTTGATTGGGTGAGAGAGTGACACGCACACTAGGCTAGAGCCATATAAGACCCCCTTTCAGACTACTGATTTTGAGCTAGTCGTTCTCCAGTGAGGATCGCTCCGATTTCTAATAAAGCGGGCCGCAATATCCTTAACAGAGTGAGCCGATCGGGTAGCCGGTAAACG
The DNA here is from genome assembly GCA_037367405.1 of Ottelia alismoides. Classification (NCBI taxonomy): domain Eukaryota; kingdom Viridiplantae; phylum Streptophyta; class Magnoliopsida; order Alismatales; family Hydrocharitaceae; genus Ottelia; species Ottelia alismoides. The sequence continues at coordinate 18,001 of JAZKJV010007051.1, forward strand.
GTCCACGGCTTGTACTGGATGGGAAAGATCTAGTTTGGGATCGGGCAGTCTCCTGGGGGCGTTGTATTCCTAACAGTTCGCTAATCGCTCTGATAGACTGTCTTATCACCAAAATAAAAAAGACAAGATAAAAGACCGAACTCTTACGATCATCAGCTCTGTGTTGCGTTGGTGAATTGGGGGTATTGCTTGCCTGATCCTGTTTGCTTTCCAGATCTCATCCGCCTTACTCGCTGGATCGACATGATGGGTCGGAGGTCCCTTAGGCAGCATCTGGTTGCACCGCTTTCGAGCACTCTGGCCCGCTCATCTAGGTTGGCTCGCGAGAGCCGAGACCCGCTCTCCGAGCCCGAGTTCGATTCCACCATGTTCTCCCTTGACCACCATTCTACCACCAGTCTTGAGGTTCCAGAGCCAGATCAGAGAGAGCAGCAGCTAGTTGATTTATCAGCACCTGAGTTTGGGTCTTTTGCCTTTGCAGAGACCATGGCCAGCAGCGAGGAGCGCACCGAAGGTCCCCGAGCCGAGCAGACTTATGTTTTGGATCAGGGTACGATCAACAACACCCTGTTAGCCTCTCTGGAGATGATGCGGAGGCAGATTAGAGATTAGGGAGCTTTCATGGTCAATATGCGCTGGGAGATGGAGCAGATGAGAGCAGATAGAGAGCAGTGCAGACCCAGTGGAGGAGATATTTCTGAGGGAGAGCAGCCAGTCCAGCCAGCAGCAGGAGCACGCCCGATGAGAGAGTTGCACAACCCTGGTGCAACTCTGATACATAGATAGATTGTGTTGCCGGCCATAGCGGGAGACTTCAAGCTCCTACCCCAGACGATTCAGCTCCTTCCTCATTTTCACAGACTCACCACCGAGGAGCCACATCTTCATTTCTACAAGTTCGAGATGATCTGCAGTACTGTCCACGATCGCAGCGTGGACGAGGACACCATTAAGATGATGGCATTCCCTTTCGCCCTCATTGATAGAGCAGCCAATTGGCTGAAGCATTTAGGGAGATTTGTGATGACATGGGAGCAGCTCCGGAACGAGTACCTCAACAAGTACTATGTACTCGGCCGGAACTAATGCAGCGAGGGCCCTGATTAGCAACTTCTCCATGCTCCCTAGCGAGCAGTTTCATGAGGCATGGGATCGCTTCAGGGAGCTTATCGACAGATGCCCGCACCATGATATCTCAAAGCCGAACCTTGTTCAGAGCTTTTTTTGCGGGCTTACACTGGAGCTGCAGGGGTTGGTGAATGCATCCAGTAGAGGATCGTAATTCGCCAAGGATGAGGACCATGTCTGGGCCATTTATGAGGAGATGGCCGAGAACTACACTGTCATGTCTCAGACCCGCCTCTACACACAGGGGAAGCCCCAGCCACAAGTCGTGTCCTATCAAAGGATAGGACGGGTCGATGATGGTCCCTCTACTTCGTCAGCGGCAGAAGCACAGGAAGAGTCGACAGTCGCCGACATGGGCATCATAAGCGAGAAGCTGGACCGGATCGAGTTGATCGAGAAGAAGCAGTGCCAGGGCATGTCTCAGATAGATCAGATGGCACAGACGCTGAGTGACATAAAGGCACAGATCATGTGTCTCCAGGAGGCACAGACGGCTTCTCAGCCCCATCTTAGGTCACGGGAAGACACTGGCAGCAGCAACAACACTCAGCCATCCGTCCAGTACCGACAGGTTCACCTTGTTCAGGCGGAGCCCTACCAGCCGCAGTAGCAGCAGCAGTACGTCCAGTCGCCACCATCTCAGGACAGCCAGCTGGTGGTGTATCAGTCGGAACAGCCCCTGGCAGTACTCCCCCCACCCACCTACGAGCAGGAGTTGTTGATGGATGTCAACCGGATATGGTATGACTGACTCCAGGGTATCTGACGAGACCATCCCGGATTCCGTTGGTCGGCCGGAGGCACCAGTTCCCAGCAGCAGCCTCCAGTTCAGGGTGGCCAGTACGGCCAGCAGCGAGAGACTCACCAGCAGCCCCGGTTCCTGTCACACCAGCAGCCATCACAGCAGCAGCAGCAGCATTGTTCTCGTCCCTACCAGCAGGGACAGTCGTGGAGGCAGCCTCAGCAGTATCACTCCCAGCAGTATCAGCCCCCTTATCTCTCTCACCAGCAGCAGGAGCCTCATTACTAGCGAGGCTACCCGTCAAGTTCTTATGGGCCCGCCTATGAAAACCCCACCTTAGATGACATAGCCTGCCTCATCTCCGATCAGCAGGCTACTTTCAGACGGGAGATGGATGAGTTTAGACAAGAGATGAGAGAGATAGTGAAGGGGAAGGCCGCCATTCCTGCACAGATAGAGCCGAACCCAAACAACCTCAAGAGGAAGTCTGAGCAGGTAGAGTTCATAGAGACCACCACTCCTAGTGATTCCCTTGGTGATATTATTGCATATATGTTTGATGTTGATTTTGTTACACTTCGAGCGGTAGGATGCCAGCAGGCGGCGCCTCATTTGAGCGACGACCTCACGCCACTTTAGTAGCGCCAGACGAGGAGGAGAGCAGTGTTGATGTCGCTCATACACATGATGATGACGGTGGTGATGACGCCGCCAAGGATGTTGATCCCGCTGACGGTACTAAGGCCGTCACTTCACCAGATGGAGGAGGTGGTACTGATGCCACCATTGTTGCTGAGCCAGAGAGCGGTACCCGCTATTCCAGATGTCGAGGGTGGTGCTGAGGCCACCATTTCTAGTTCTATTCCTGTTCTTTTCCCTTCAGTTGATGTATCCCAGGACACTTCTGTGAATAAAGGAAAGGGTTTATTATTTTCGAGTCCGTCTATGATACTTGATGATGATTGTATGGATTCTACTTTGCCTGAGCAGCACAGACCCGATCCTAGTCCTTCATCTGAGAAGGACCCAGCCATCCCCTTTCCCCAAGCACTTCGCTTGGCTAAGGGGCCTATCAAAAAAGACCCAATTCCCACCAGCTAGAGTTCAGCCAGCAGATGATGGATCGATTTCATATACAGTTGACTCTACAGGAGGCCTTGGATCACATACCTCTTTTCCAGAGATCCCTCAGAGACAGGACTACAGTTCGGAGGAAGAGGCGGAACCACCGGTCAGAGATCCATGTGCTCGCTCGCGCCACATGCTTTGCGATCCAGAACCGTCTGCCAACCAAGAAGCGTAATGCAGGAGCCCCGTATATCAGATGCCACATCCATGAGCAGAGGTTCGACCGTACTCTATTAGACAATGGTTCTTCGATCAACCTACTTTCGGCAGCCCTACTCGACCGATTCGAGTTGGATCCTCTACGACAGAGCAAGACGGTCTTTCAGTTTGTTGATCAATCTGTCAAGAGGCCGAAGGGGTTGCTGAAGGATGTTGTCGTCACGATTCAGGGCCTGAAATTCCCCGTGGACTTCGTTGTGTTGGACATGGAGATCCCTGAGTCCGTGAGCGATACCCCCATCATTTTAGGACGCCCAGTTCTTGATCACAGCCAAGGCAGTATCCGATCATAATAGCGGGAAGGTATACCTTCACGTTGAGGGCGAGAGTATACAAATAGAGACGATCGAGGAGACTAGAGCCAGATATTCCTCTTGCTCAGACCAGCCTTCAGATTCAGAGCAGATGACAGAGTTAGGGAGAGACATCCACCAGGACTATGATTTTGTGATTACAGACGATGAGGCAGTTTGGTCCGATCCAATTGCACAGGCCATCCTCTCACCTTCAGAGTCCGCTGATGCACAGATGCCAGCAGAGGAGAGCTTGGAGAGCACATTCCTGGTCCAGGATACATTTCATGCAGCAGAGCAGGTTCCTGATCACGAGGAAGATTCTTCTTTTGATACTGATACAGATCCCTCGGAGTCAGATATAGACTGGGCAGAGTTTTATGATTTGATATCGTGTTTGACTTCCACGGAGCCATCAGCTAGGGTGGAGACCGATTCCATGCAGAGCAGAGACACACCAGCCGAGCAGTCTTCACCAGATTCAGAGTTTCAGCGAGAGTTCTCATTCTTCCCTGCAGATTTGGTCGTGTTCACTCAGACTTTTCAGAGGCCGGATCCGTCGGCACCGAGTTGTCCAGAGCTGAAGCCTTTACCATCATCGTTGAAGTATAGGTTCATTGCGGGTGTGCATGAGATGTACCCAGTCATTATCTCAGCAGATTTGACTGGAGAGCAAGAATCCCGTCTGATGGGGGTTCTTGAAAAGAATCGCAAGGCGATAGGATGGAGCGTAGTCGATCTCCAGGGGATAAGTCCGGCCATGTGCTCCGGAGGACGCGAATCCATCGTGTGAGTTCCAGCGGCGGCTGAACCCGAACCTTCGAGATGTTGTTATGAAGGAGATCTCGAAATGGTGGAGCACCGATTTTATCTACCTCATCTCCGACTCCAAGAGGGTCAGTCCCTTGCATGTGGTGCCCAAGAAGACGGGCATCACCACAGTTGTTAGTGAGTTTGGAGAGGAGATCGCTACCCGGGTACCCACTTCTTGGAGGGTTTGTGTGGACTACAGACGATTGAACCAAGCCACCAAGAAGGATCATTTCGCGCTGCCTTCTATTGATCAGATTATAGAGAGGCTAGCAGAGAAGAGTCACTACTACTTTTTGGACGGGTACTCCGGATACAATCAGGTGGTCGTTGCGCCCGAGGACCAAGACAAGACCACCTTCACCTGTCCCTTTGGGACATATGCTTTCATACAGATGCCCTTTGGATTGTGTAATGCCTCGGTGACATTCCACAGGTGCATGTTGTCCATCTTTTCAGACATGGTAGGTGAGTGCTTGTAGGTCTTTATGGACGACTTCTCGGTCTACGGCGACGGGTTCGATGCTTGTCTTGACTGCCTAGACCGCATCCTCTAGCGATGCATAGAGGTTCTTCCTGTGCTTTCATGGGAGAAGAGTCACTTCATGGTGACTCAAGAGATGGTGCTTGGCTATATCATCTCCAACAGGGGCATGGAGGTTGATCCGTCCAAGGTTGATATCATTAGGAAACTCAGTCCACCGTCCAACTTGCAGCAGTTGCGATCTTTTCTGGGGTATGTCGGTTTCTACCGACGATTCATTCATGATTTCAGAAGGATTGCCCGGTCGTTGACTGATCTGCTGACGAAAGACACCGAGTTCATTGTGGATGATAAGTGTCTAGCGTCATTTGAGACTTTCAAGAGTCTAGTTGTTGAGGCTCTTGTCCTCCAGCCGCCTGATTGGTCTCTCCCATTCGAGATCATGACGGATGCCTCTGATTTTGCCGTAGGGGCAGTGCTGGGACAGAGGAGGGATGGAGTCCCCTTTGCTATTCACTATGCTAGTCGGACTTTGGATGTCGCTCAGCGGAACTACACCGTCACTGAGAAGGAGATGCTAGTCGTAGTTTTCTCCCTAGATAAGTTCAGATCATACATCATTGGATCTAAGGTGACCATCTTTACTGATCATACTGCCATCAGGTACCTCATGGCAAAGAAGCATGCCAAAGCCATATTGACCAGATGGATCCTTCTACTCCAGGAGTTTGATATAGAGATTAAGGACAAGCCTGGAGTCAAGAATGTGGTGGCAGATCATCTCTCCTGATTGGAGTTTCTTGAGGATTCTGAGCAGATTGAGCCTATAGTGAGACCTTCCCAGATGAGGCGATCCTTGCTATCGCCTCTCTCCCGTGGTACGTCGATATTTTGAACTATCGTGTTGTCAAGAAAGTTCCACAAGATTGGCCCAGGCAGTGACTTGAGACCTTCCTCGCGAAGACCAAGTTCTACCATTGGGAGGATCCCGTCCTTTATCATGAAGGAGTGGATAGTGTCTGGCGTCGATGCATTCCTCAGGAGGAGCACCATAGCGTCCTCACATATTGCCACAAGCTTGAGGTAGGAGGACATCACTCTGAGAGGAGAATGCACAGAAAGTGCTCCAATCCGGCCTATGGTGGCCTACCCTTTTCAAGGACTCTGATGAGTTCGTGAAGAGGTGTACTGACTGTCAGAGGATGGGCACCTATGGACAGCGTGATATGATGCCGATGCAGCCCATTCACTTCTGTGAGGTTTTTGACGCATGGAGCATCAATTTCATGGGTCCATTCCCTAAGAGTCGGGGATTCGAGTACATTCTGATGGCAGTGGATTATGTTAGTCGTTGGGTTGAGGCCATCCCCGCCCGAATTGCAGATGCTAAGACTGTTTGCCTATTTTTAAGGAAAAATATCATTTCACGGTTCGGGGTGCCTAGAGTTTTGATATCTGAAGGGGGGTCTCATTTCGTCAACTACAAGGTAAAGGCCCTTGCTAGCGAGTTCAGCATAGACCATCGAGTAGCTGCACCGTATCATCTTCATACCAATGGTCTTGCTGAAGTGTCGAACAGGGAGATCAAGACTATTCTGTAGAAGGTCGTCCGTCCTGACCGAAAGGATTGGTCACAGCTTTTGGACTCGATCTTGTGGGCATATCGGACGCCCTTTAAGATGCCTTTGGGTACATCTTCCTTTCACCTCGTTTATGGCAAGCCCTTCCATTTACCTATTCAGCTGAGACATAAGCCACTTTGGGCAGTCACGAATATACTTCTAGATCCAGTGAGTGTAGGAGATCAGAGGAGGGCAGAGTTGGCAGCCCTAGAGGAGCTTCGTGATGCAGCCTTTTCGAGCAGCCTGCATATAAGAAGAGAGTGAAGGAGTGGCATGATTCTCATATTAGCCACAAGCAGTTTGAGCCAAGATAGAGAGTATGGGTGTTCTATGCCAGGCTTCGTTTATTTCCAGGGAAGCTACAGAGCAAATGGAAGGGACCCTATCTGGTCCGAAAGGTACACGACAACGGAAGCATCGACATATCTGAGTTGTCATCTGAGTCTACCTTTCGTGTCAACGGGCAACGGCTCAAACCATATCTAGATCATGAGCCACTGGTCGTTGGCGTTGCCCCTATTCATTTTACATGAGATGTGGTCTCTTGACTCACATCTATTGCATCTCACGTCTGATTATCACTGATCTCCCGACTTGTATAGATTCAGTTGTCCATATCACACTATTCTTCAGTCCAACGCCCCATTTGCATCTTTGATTATGCTATACTTAGGGTGCACTTTACCCTAAGTATAGGGGGGTGTGAGACTTTTGAGTTTCTTTTGATTCTTTCTACCTTTGTTTTTGCTGCCTATACTTAGGGATATTTTACCCTAAGTATAGGGGAGGTAGACCCTATACATTCCTACTCGGATTTCCCTTTGTGTACAGCCTGCTATACTTAGGATTACTTGATCCTAAGTATAGGGGGGAAACCCTGAGATTCTCTTCATTCTATTCTTTCATTCGTCTTTGTATATAGATTTTTTTTCACTTCTCTATATTTAGCACGAGTTATGTCTTCTTCATCGCTCTTGATTCACTCTGAGGACATCGTTCGAGCTAAGTACAGGGGGTGTCGTATATATTTCATATATACTTTAGCCATAACTCGTACTTTGTGTGAGTGTGTTAATAAATAAAATGAATAAAAATCCTTAAAATCCATAAAAATTTAAAAAAAATGTAAATAATATTCTTTATTGCACATACATAGATATGTACAAAATTAGTTTTGTAAAAATTTTTGTAAAAATCTTTTATATAAATATTTTAAAAATATTTTCATATCAAAATTATGTATATAGTATAAAATTTGTGTAAAATGTTTTGAAAAACAAAAAGTTAGCAAAAACCTTGTGTAAATGTGTGTAAATATTTTGCAAAACTTTGCATTCATGCATACATACATGTTTTCAAATATTTTTCAAAAATTTTGCATATTTGTAAAAAATTTGTAAAAGTTGCATCTTTGTAAATATTTGTACAGTTTTTCCCGAATCATAGTTGACATTTAAACTAGCCTGAAATTAAATTGAAAAATGGAGCTTGGTTAAGATCTTAGTCCACTTAATTCCAAGAGGAACCTTATAGGGCTTAGGGTTGAGACTTTTCAGGTCCATGGTGACTTAATTCTTTGAGTCCACTAGGTTATGATCATATGTCATCTCGATGAGCCTAAGTAGAACATTTAACAACGTACACATGACTCTCACAGATAATGGCTTTACTTGGACCAGCACTTTACACCGAGCTCTCTACGGATGAGGTGGTGAGGAGGCAGTCTTCTTTGACTTGGGGTAGCATATGAGGGTAGTACTTCTAGGCGGAACCTCTCTTCTTCTTATAGTGAAGGAAGTGCGTCTCAACTTGGTCCGGTAGTCGTGAGGTCTAACGACAGGAGTTGTGGGTTGCAATAATGCTTCAAAAGAGGGATAGTCTACTGGCTCAAGAGGAAAAACTCCTTATGTATATATGCTGCACTTTGTAGATGTGTTGTACATATGAGCATCAAAAAATGCAAAAAGAAAAGAATAACTCTAAAAAAGTGGTGGGTCTGAGAGAAAATGATAATCCCACCGGAGTGTATATAGTTCAATAAAGCAAAGCTTATGTTATCCATGCCCATCTCATGAAGCTTGCAGCAGGGAGACTTCAGCTACACTGGTTGAGCTCCCAAGGATACATGGCTACACTGGCCATGGTCCATTCTCTTCTTCCTCCTCTTCTTGAGCCGGTTGAACTTGAACTTAGAAGGGAATACCCCGCTCCTCGAGGAAAGAGCTGCCAGACTAGGGTATTAGAGTTACCTTGTTGGAGAGGGTTGTCATTTTTCCATTTCTGAGGTGGAGAGCTATACCTCACTTACACCGTACAAGAAAAGATTCATGGTCATCAGAGTTTGTGTATGTAGACTTGTTCTGATCTGGATTGTTGAGGAGTCTTGACTATAAATTTGTGGAACTTAGAGGCTATTAAGTTTTAAACCTAAGTCCAAATAAGGTTCCGACAAATTAATAATCCAAAGATCTGACTGAGCTCCATACTTCATTTTAATGAAGACAAGTTTAATAATCAGCATTGATTCATTCTTTTTCCCTTCTTTTTCTTTTCCTTTCTCTTTTTCACTTCTTTTTCAAATAAATGTTTGCTAAGGGACTAGCAAAAGCAAAGTATAGGGGTTATGAATCCTCATTCATCACTCTTTATTCTTTTATTTTAGCTAAAAACCTTTGCAAAACACCATGTAGATACCACGTGACCCGCACGCATCTTGGCTGGGTAATTTGCGCCATATCTCCTGCAGTTCTTTTCTGTTCTAGTTTAGTCTATTAAATAAATAGTACATTGTGGACGTTTTGCATATTAGCCCATGTTCTTTTCACTATTTATTATTTAGTCCTCCTTTTGTGGATGCACGTGCTTCGTCACGTGCATATTTGGAACAATTGCATGTATGCCCTCGGTGTTTATGAGTGTTATGCCTTGATTATATAGTTTTATATATTTGCACTTATACCCCTGTGCATGGTTTTTTGGACATGTGTTGAAATTGATGTGAAATTTACAGTAGGCCCCTCTTACTTTTAAAGCTTGTTAATAATTAGTCTTGGGAACTTGTTTTATTTGCATTTCAGTCCCTCTGTGCTGTGCATCTTTGATTGATTGAATAAAATAGCAAACTTCATCCAAATTTCACGAAATTTGGACACATGGCTCCTGCCATGTTGTAAAAAGTTCTGTGAATTTTTGGATTGATTTTGTTTTATTTCATATTTTTAAAAATTCAAAAACCCCTAATTTTGCTACTATCTAAATTGAAAAATCAACTAAAAATATTAAAAAGCCTTCAAAAAATCTAAAAAAATTATTTTGTGCTTCTTTTGTTGTGTTTTTAATTCTGTGGAAGTTTTGTTTGATTTGGATATATAAAAACACTAAAAATCTGAAAACACTAAAAAACTCATGAAAATTATTAAAAATTCAGAAAAACAAAAAAATGCAATTTCTTTTCCATTAGTTAGATTTTTATTTTTACTTTATCATAAAATTACCTCTGGAATTTATAGGCTATTTAATTATTTTTAAAAAGCCTTTTGATTCTGGCTGCACAATTATTTGCATTTTTGACTTTATTTCATTTTTATAAAATCAACTAAAAATCATAAAAACCTGAGAAAATTACAAAAAACACTTGAAAAATTATAAAATCCAAAAATATTTTCATTTTAATTTTCTAAGTTATTTTTATGTGTTTAATAAATTGTTATTTATGACTTTTTATCCTTCTTTTATATTTTCTATATAATTAAAATTCACAAAAAATTAAAAATCTAAAAATCCACCAAAAATATTTTATATTATTTTATTTTGATTCTTGACTACTTCGTAGGCTCTTAACCAATCCGTGCTCCTTGAGTTCGACCCTGGTCGCTATACCAGGTTAAATAAAATAGCGAGATAGCTATTTGGCTTGATTTGTTGATTTATTTTATTTGGTGGTCTTTTAATTTTCTTGTTGAGTCTGACTCGAGAGGTTGAGGTCGCAATGACCGTTGATACCTTCTCCCTTTGTCTCTCGGATTTTCGGCTTATCAATGACGTTCTCAGCTGATTCTCTGTCAATATTTTTTGAGAAGTGGATACTTACCTCGGCGGAGGAGCCATGATGTATCGGAAATGGGGGTGGATCGATGATTGCTCTTGAACAGGCAGAGTCGGGGCATAGATCGAATTTTCCAGGAACCAACTCGTTTATAGGCTGAGGGGCAGTATTGACTAGTTGAGTTGTATACAGTTATTTGGGTTTTTTCTGATTTGTTTTAAAAGCAGACTAATACAATGCCTAAAGTTTGATTAAAATCCAACTGTTCTTTTCATTCCATTATGATAGCATTGAATATACATATAAGAATATAAGTATAGAAATTGACTTGTATATTCAAAATAATCTAAATATATAAAAGCCAACAAAACTCGACTGAATCCGATATAGCCGTCCGACTGCATTAATCCTTAATCAGTATCTTGACCGACTAAATACTTGACTACCAACTCTTTGCGATAATGATCCTCCAATCCAATACACTGCAGAATCCGATTATGTAAACTCCCCGCATGATTACAAAATGAAGCACATTACCACAAGAAAGCGAGCTCACTGACAAATCATTGAGCCTCAAGAGGGGGTCTAGACCTAGATGATCAAACTACGACGTAAATATGGATATATCCATATTCAATCCATTATCATATGCATTTTATACATGTTTCGACATCAATATCTGTATCTATCTTAAAATAGATGCATATATGGATATCACTTGGATATCTGAAAACATCAATATATGTATATCTATTTTCATATATAAATACAGTTAGTAGATTTATTTTCAACCATATGAAACATAATTTTATACATCCTTTCACTATTTTTTACAATCATTATGGTATAAAGAAATTTAGTATATTTATATCATGAATACTCCATCAAATACATGTATATTTAAGCTAATATATTGATTATTTCTAATATTATTCATACACGATCAATATCAATTTCGCATTTGTATCTGTTTTTTAAAGGACATGGTAACATAGTTCCATATACATCAATATCTATATCCACGTTCGTATTTAAAAACGGATAAATATATGATAACACCTATATCCGTATATGTGTCTGTCCATTTGCATCACTACATCTAACCCATCTCCCAAAATTTTCTAGAGGGAAAAATAATGCCTGCCTTCAACCCTATCTATTTGAACTAGATGATTTTTAACTGTCTTAAAATCCACATTATTTAAAATTGTGTAATTACCAACTTGATTGGCCCACGAGGCCCAACCTTCTTGTCCCCCTTGTAGATGGCAGAGAAATCAATGTAAAGATAACGTGAGGACACCTAACCGTCAAGGGTAACTGCCACTAGAATTAAGAGATGTTCTTAGGGATAGTTACCCTCCGGAGAAGAGAATAGTTGGCATTGCAATCTCCATTTCTGCATTGATCTGCTTCTCCATTTCAATCCAGACCATCATCCCATGGGGGCAGCCATCAGCACGGCAGCAAACGGCCTCGGCGCCATTCTGGGCAATGCATTAGTAGCACCTGCAAAGGCTGTCTTGGGCAGAACCTGCGAGTGAGTAAATCGTTTCATGATGCAGACAGAGGTGAGTGATTTGTTTAACAGATTGCTGTTTCAGGGACATCTGCACAGGAGCATGGGATGTTGCATGCTTCATCGAGAATATATGTATAGCAAGTCTGGTGAAGCTTGCGATGGTCGTAGGCCTGTCACTTGTAAGTAAGTTCTTCCTTTCATCATAAGAATCTAAAGCATGTAATTATACCATTTTGCAAGTAGATCTCTCTGTGGTTCTCTTTCAATACGGAATCTTCTCTGTAGGTTGCCTTCAGCTTCTGAAATTTCACAAGGTTGCTTTTAGAGCTTGATGGATACACATTGCTTCAAAGCTCTGTTAATAAACTTTAGTACTTCTATCATAGAAAATGTCACAAAATGATGCTTCTGTCCTGACTGGTATCTTCAAGCAGATGGTCCTTTCTTTTATGTAGATGATCTTGAATGAAGAGTGATCATATCATCTGAGAAAGACGTTTAGTAATTGATGCCAATGGAAATTTTTAATGGAGAAAAAATCCTTTGATGGTGGAAAATTTTGGTGGAGAAGAAGCTGGAGGGAGGAAGAATAGAAGACTTGTTGGTTGCGAGTGATTTGGAGCAAGAAGCGTGGAGATCGTATGGAGGGAGAAGAGGGAAGGAGAGGAGAGATGTGAGATAACTCAAATTTTAATTACTCTCGAATGAATAAAACATTAGATTACCATCCCCTTTATATAGGAGGGGGAGGATTACAAAAATAGAAAGCGAATAAAATCCAAATGCTAACCTACTCTATTTGGACTGTAATTAACTTTAGCTAATTAATTGGAGATCACAATCGATATAAAAATTGCAACAGACTCGATTGGACAGAAATAAATCTTACACTAATTAAATTAGATTTTAATTAACAAACTAAAAATTGAGACCTAATTTTTCGATTCATGTTGCATCAACTTTCTGCCGCTTCAAAAAAATCATTTGATTAGTGGCTTGATCTTTGGGTGCCGTGCTGAAGAATTCTTGCTGAATTCGTCAAATAATTTACTCCGATTTTGTATCATTCATGCTCAATTCAGCATTACGCTTGTAGTTTCATTGCAGTGAAGGGCGAGAATGCATATTTTCTAACCCTTCAAGTAGAAATATTATTCTTCTTGAGTAGCTCCCACCTTCTGACTGAGGTGGGGCTTTATAATTTCCTCAAAAGATATTTTTACTCCCTTTCTTATGGAACACGAATAGAGCAGATCACTTTGCTAGGGTTCGGGACCCCCCACCACCCAATCCCAAATGTGGCGGCAGAGATAGCACATTTGGCGAAGCTTGCGACATCGGCACCGGTTGCTCCAACGCACGTGGTGACATACCTGATCAAGCAATAGGTGGCCATGTATAAAGGGGAGGGTCCGCTAACAGTGAGGCATACCCATCGAGCGATGATGACATAGGTGTCGGGTATGAAGTTGTTTCGAGATCTTAGATCGGAAATGGAAAGGACAAGGGTGATGTTGTGAGGGTAGCTCGGATTAGAATATAGGTTTGCGGGCAAGGGTTGATCAGTGAGGATGACGCATGGGGAAAGGAGAGTGAGGGTGACTTAGGCAGTGGTAGGACGAGGGAGGGGTTGTGTGGTTCTAAGCGATGGAGTTGATGTCGAAGCGAGGGCCGACAACGGCGAGGGTACTCATGATTTTGCAGGAGGTGTGGCTGGTGGTGGTGTTGTGGACAATGACTACGGTGGGAAGGATTGCATGTTGGTGGAGGTGGTGATGGTAATGTCGAGGGCTGTGTTGGTTGAGAAGGTGGCAGTACAGTTGCGGTTGGAGGCAAAAATGGGGGTGTTGGAAGAGGTGTCGGTGGAGGTGTCAGGTATAGGTTTGGTGTTGGCGAAGATGGTGGTGGTTGTGAGGTTGGTGTGGGTGGAAAAAATGATAGTGGCAGCAGCGTCAAAACCTACTGGATAGCGGCTAGATATGGGTTTTTTCTTCTTTTCCTCCATTGTAACGTCAAAACCTACTGGTTGCTGATATGGGTTTTTTCTTCTTTTCCTCCATTGTAGCGTCAAAACCTACTGGCTGCTGATGGCTGCCCCCATGGGATGATGGCTCGAGATGCCCCCTCCCACACCTCCCGACCCCGCATGAAACCCTAATTCCCTGCCGCCCCCGCCGCCTTCACCATCAACATCAGATCCTCCTCGCCCCCTCTCTCGACCCTGGAACGTGGTTTGCGGACCCGCTCTTCCCCCCCTCCCCTCCGCCAGAAAGATGGCTTTTGAAATCCCTTCCATCGTTGACGGTGAGGAGGTTGCGTTCATCTCCGAAAAGGACGCCGCCTCGCTCGAGAAGACCTGGGCAAACACCCTGGTCTTCTACGTCCTCGGCAAGAAACCGTTCAGAAAACTCCTCTACAGCTTTGTTGAGAAGGTCTGGAAGCCAGTGGGTGCTTTCAAGCTATTCCCCCGCGACAATGGATTCTTCTACCTCCAACTCAGTTCCGAGGAAGAATGCATGCGCATACTTGGAGGTGGGCCGTGGCTATTCCAGGGTAGATTATGGTCGTCCACCGCTAGGAGGCGGGTATCTGCTTGAAGCGTGATCTCCTATCCGAGATCCCACTCTGGGTCTGCTTCCACGGCCTCAGCCTCAGCCACTGCTCATCGGTGGTTCTAAACAAACTTGCAAGTCTCCTTGGCACACCCCTCTTCATGGATGCAACCACTGTCGCCGGACAGCGGGACGGATACGCCCGGTGTTGTATTTCAATCCACGCCTCCAAACAGATTCCGACTGTTGTCCCCTTGCTTTTCTTTTCGGGGGCCCGGCAGATGGTGGAGGTTGAGCTCAAATGGTGGCCGCCCAAATGCGATTCGTGTGTATCATTCGACCACTCATCGGCTTCCTGCCCTTTCGCTGCCCAGCCGGAGCAAGGTTGCTCCAAAGGTCACTCCCGTTCTCAGCAAGTGCCCCTCAACACGTCCGAGTTAACCGCGGATACCCTCCTCTTCGATCGACAACCGGACAGGCATGTCCCTCTGGAGACTCCGATCCCTGACCACTCCCTTGCCGGTCAGGCTCATCAGGCCGCCCCAAATGGGGCTCCCTCTGCAAAGGGTCCCAAGCGACCCTCGGGGAGACCTTTCTCCGCCTTCCCATATGGGACTAAAGCTTTGCTCCACCGCTCGGTCTCCATCCACAAGAGATCGGCCTCCTCTCCTCGCTCGGATGCTACCGGCCAGTCGGACCCCGTCCAGATCGACCTCAACTCCCCCTCTTGCGACCCTTCGTCAGCAACTGCTGGTCCCGCCTCGTCTGCCCAGGCGGTCCCCTTCGTCGAGCCAAACTCGGCATGGCACACGGCCTCTCATAGGAAGAAGAAACCCACGCCCGGTGGCAAAGGTTCCGGCCAAAATCCATCGGGCCCGCAAGCTCGCCCCCCAACTTCCTCTTAATGTTCGTTGTTGTCTGCAACGTGAGGGGCCTCAACCGTCCCCGAAAAATCAAGTCCATCTTCCGTCACCTGAACAGCCTGAATGCTGAGATAATTGGCCTCCTCGAAACCAAGATCAGGCCGAAGAATCGGGCATCTTTTGTTGTCAACTTCCCACCTGGGTGGGGAATTATACATAACGACACCCCTTTGGGGCGCATATATGTCCTATGGAAAGAATATGCTTGGACCTGTTACCTTATCTCGTCCTCGCCGCAATCCCTCACCCTCTCCTGCAAGAACCTGGGGGGCCTCTCGACCACTGTTACGTTTGTCTATGGGGCGAACTCGCTCTCGCACCGAAAGGATCTTTGGGAAGAACTTATCTCCATTAGCAGCTCACGGGATACTCCGTGGCTGGTCATCGGAGATTTTAATGCTGTTAGATTTGACGGAGAGAAGTTTGGCGGCAGACCTCCGGCTACAAGGGCCAAGGAAGCCTTTAACCACTGCATCGACTCTTGTGGACTGATGGAGCTTGAATCCTGTGGTAACCCTTGGTCTTGGACCAACTGCTCGATTGGTCCATCTCGGGTCGCTGCGCGTCTGGACCGTGCTCTGATCAACTCCACCTGGTTGGGAATGTTCCCGTCTGCAAAACTGAGATACTCCCCGCTCCCCTCAAGTGACCACCTGTTGATGACGGTCACCATGACCAAGGCTATGTCAAATCCAAGGCCTTTCCGCTTCTTTAATTACTGGGCTTCCTGTCCGAGATACACGGACATTGTCACCAATGCTTGGTCCTCCCCCATTCCTGGTAATCCCGTCCTCCAACTCTCCCTGAAACTTAGAAAGGTGAAATCTGCCCTCAAAGCTTGGGCTAAGGAGGAGGCAAATATAATGGACGAGGTTAAGGCCACGGAAACAACCTTGTCAATGGTCAATGACGCCCTTGGGGTTGACCCGTTGGACCCTTTCCTTGCACAGCTGGAGCTCGACATCAAGTCCCATCATGCGGGTCTGGACCGCGACCTCGAATCGACTTGGAAATAAAAAAGCCGCGCCGATTGGCTCACTCTTGGAGACCGGAATACAAAATTCTTCCACCTATCCGCCAAAGCTCGTGGCGCCAGAAATTCCATCCCCTTCCTCCTCTCTAGCGATGGACGATGTTTGGACAAGCCGGCTTTGGTGGCCGAGGTTGATGTACCATTCTACAGTGACCTTCTTAGCCCAGCGGGCACCCGCAACTCTCTTCTCCCTCCCCCCTCTCCAAAAATGGTACTTTCACATGCAGGCTGTGAGTGGTTGGAACGGCCTTTTGAGGAGGTCGGGATTCTCGAGGCCCTTAGGTCCACCCCCCTCGTCTAAAGCACCCGGGCCGGATGGTTTCAACGGGTTTTTCTTCAAGCATCACTGGAACCTCATCAAGAGCGACCTCTGCGAGGCAATCACATTCCTATACCACGATGGGGAGGGGTCAAGCACCTGAATCAGACCTTCCTAACTCTTGTCCCTAAAGTCTCCTCCCCAAGTGCGCTCACGGATTTTCGCCCAATCTCCTGCTGCAATGTTATATACAAGATCTTTGCCAAGCTTCTCGCCACACGCCTGGCGGCAGTCCTACCACAACTTATCTCCCCTAACCAGTCAGCCTTTGTTAAAGGCCGCACTATGGGTGACAGCCTGCGGCTTGCCCAAGAAATCATGCTGGGCTTTGACAGGAAGGCGTCCATTAATCGGGCATGCCTCAAGATCGATTTGACAAAAGCATTTGACTCTATAGAGCGTGCTTTCATTCTCCAATGTCTCACGAAAATGGGCTTTGGTGACCGATGGAAGTCATGGATCAACAACTGCATTTCTATCGCCACCTTTTCGGTCATGATAAATGGGTCTCCCCATGGTTTCTTCCACGGCACCAGGGGGTTGCGCCAGGGGGACCCCTTAAGCCCCCTCCTCTTCGTGGTTGGTATGGAATCACTCTCGGCCTTGGTGGATACATATGTTAACAATGGTGCCCTCAAGCCTCTTAGTTGGGGGCGTCGACTCGTGCCAACGCACCTCATATACGTCGATGATCTTCTCTTCTTCTGCAAGGCGACTTCTCGTTCTCTCATAGCTGTAAAAGAGTTGTTTAACAATTTCCTCGGTATGTCGGGTCTAGCTATGAATGCCCGGAAGAGTAAGCTCTTCCGGCCTAAAACTGCACCTGCTGACTTTGGAATTTGCCTGCGGCTTGGAATGCTTCGTCACTCCCTGCCGACGATCTACCTTGGGCTCCCCCTTGCGTCCAGTTATGGGCAGGACTGCTACGCGAGGCCTCTTGATGACAAAGTTAGGGCCCTACTTGGCGGCTGGAAAGCTAGGGCCCTTTCGATGGCCGGCCGCCTGCAACTACTGAAATTTGTTATAGCTGGGGTTGTTCTTTTCTGGGCCGATGGTACTGTTATCCCCTCATGCACGGCTCGCAAGATTGACATGCTTTGCGCCGATTTCCTTTGGAACTTTGGCCTCCACTAAATCGCCTGGAGCACTCTCTGTCTTCCCAAAGTGGAGGGGGGATTGGGCCTGCGGTCGATTTTCACCATCAAGTCCGCAAAGTCTATTTCGTGGGCTTGGAATTTATTGAATGATGGATCCTCTCTATGGGCTGATCTCATGACTAGTAAATATCTCCATTCATGCACCCTCTTTGATGCGGCTCCGTCGCCCTCGGACTCCCCCCTGTGGAAGAAAATTTTGTCCTCTCGCACTCTTCTCCGTTCCTCTATTGCCAGCTCCTCCGCCCGTATGTTTGGCTACCTTTGGGGAGGACCTTTTCCTTCTCGGCTGCAGTTGACATTGCGCGCCCGCGGGTGGAGCTTGTTCCCTGGGCTCCTGTCGTTTGGTCTTCAGGGGCCGCCCCCAAACACAGTTGCACCCTCTTCAGAGCTGTCCTCGGTCGATTACCCACAACCGACCGCCTCTCCAGGCTTGGGATATCGGCCCACGCTCCATGCTATCTGTGCAACAACGATTTGGAGTCCCACGGCCACATCTTCTTCAATTGCCACTACTCCTTCGACGCTTGGTCTCAGATTTTTCAAGCCTATGGTGTTACCACAATTGCTCCCCGCAGCCTTGCAGAGACCCTGGAATGGATTAAAGATACCACCTACACTAATACTCGCCAGTGTCTTGGAATCGCCCTCGTTGCGGCAATATGGGAAATCTGGAAGGAACGGAATACCAGATGGGCTTCCGGGCGGTTCTCCATCTCCACCATTGTCGGCTCTGTGATAGTGAATACAAATATACTTAAAAGTTAACAACACCTCCAGGTTTTTGTTCTCCCTGGGCTGCACTTTTTTTTTTCACAATTCTCCCACTTTCTACCTAACTCCTGTATCTAAGGATTCATCCTCTGTTTTGTAGTCCGAATTTTTGGCCTTTAATGATACACAGAAAACTTTCAAAAAAAACCTTCAAACTTACCTTTTATGGGTGTGGAACTAACAAGATTATCTTGGGCAGCGACTTCAAGGACAGACGGTGTCGTCATGGCCTTTATTGGACAGTAAACAACAGTATCTTTCTCCCACTGTTATTGCATATCTGCCAACTCCTGGAATGTTTGTCAAACATCAGCACGCCATCAACGGTTCGAATGAGATTCATTGGATTTACTTATGCACGAACATATGTGTGGATCGTCAGATCATGTGGATGATCTAAGGGTCATGCTCTGGTATCAATTAATGCAAATCAAAAGTTTCTACAGTGAAAAAAACTAAATTTGATGGTGGAAATTTTTTTAATGGTAGAAATTTGGAGGGAGAAGAGAAAACCGGCCAGTTGCAAGGGATTTGGGAATAGAAGTGCATAAATCGCGTGGAGAGAGGAGAGAGATAATTGAAATAATTCCCAATTTGATTCAACATCAAATGTTTTTGAAATAAAGGCTGTGGGATTATAAAAATAAAAATAGAATAAAATTTAAATCGTACGAACTCTAAATATATTCTAACCAACTAACTAATTAATCTAATTAGTTAATTAATCGGAGATCGCATGCGATCTTATTATTTAAAAAGAAATAAATTTGCAACGACTCAATTAACCATAAATAAAATTAACCCTAACCCTAACTATATATTAACGACTCTAATTAAACAGATGGAAAATTAAACCCTAATTGATAAAATTGAATAGGCGGAAATCCTAATTGAACCCCAATTCATCGATCCACGCTGCATCAACTTTCTACTGCTTAAAAAACTCATCTCCTAATGAGTGGCTTTGTCTTCGGTTGCGGTACTGGAGAAGCCTTCTTGAATTCGTTGAGCAATTGGCTTCAATTTCATGCCTTTCTTCATTAATTCAGTATTGCATTTGCAGTTCTTCTCAATTGGAGAGCGTTCCTACAATTTTCTACCCCCTCGTGTAAGTAGATTCTTCTCCTTAGATACTTCCTCACTTTACAAATAGCTTTTGAGTGTTGAATATCACATGACAGCTTTGTTTCTCGTCGTTGGGTTTCTGTCCTCCCATATGAGTTGCGGCGGCACCTCCGAGATCGATGGCAGTGAGATCCGCAGAGAAGTTGGAATAATCGGTGGGGTTGGACACATTGATGGGTTTCTGGTGGCTTCGGTGGCAGCACTGTTGCGCCTTGCGTAGCGGATGGGGGTTGTTGTGCGGCCGACGGCATGGGCAAATGCCTTAGGATGATGGGGTTGGGTAGTGGCTGGGACGGAGCTGGGGGCGATCGGATGGAAGGCAATGATGGAGGGAGTTCGATGGAGGTGGTGGTGCAGGCTATGGTGGTGGTGGGGCTGGGCTAAAGAGAGGAGGTGACAACAGGTTTGTTAGGATTGCTTAGGAGAACTGCAAGGGGGTCGGAGGCATTGATGGAGTCGATTCCATGCGGCGGCTATTCAGAAACGTGCTGAATAACAAGCCTGGAGGGCTATTTTCCCTTCGTTTCTTCGATTTCTTTTCCATTGTGTCCTTCAAACTCACCTTGGACGAGGGTTGCACTAATGACAATAATTAACGATGGCGACGGGGTTTCAGAAACTTCCTAAACAACAGCCTCTTCTTCTTTTTCTTCCTCATCGGCATCATGTTGCATTTACGTATTGCGGTCTGCAACTTGTTCTGAAATGAATAATTTTCCATCGAACCATATATTTTCTTGTGCAGCAAGGGTTTCTTCTATTTCTACCATAAAAATATCTATATTGAACCATGAATCCTACTACTGGTGTACCTTGATGCTTAACTGGAGATGATGTTTGTAGTTTGTACCTCTCCTGTCATGAAGGTGACCTATGGCGACTACTCAAGTTGAGTGAGATTCTCAAAAATTAACAGGGTCTTCAGCTTACAAAAAATTATTTTCTTCAGACGCATCGTCGGATAGTGAGGACGGCGTGTAGGCCATGGTAGTGTGAAGCGAAGAATTAGGGCGCAATTTTCCGTCCGTTAATTAATGTCTAATCTAAATAAGGTTAGATTTATTTCCATCCAATCGAGTGTGTTGCAATTTTTATCTAAATAATGAGATTGATTATGATATCCCATTAGCTAGAGTTAATTAGAGTCCAAATAGAGTATGTTATGATTTGAATTTTATTCACTTTCTTTTTCTGTAACCCAATCCCTTCCAATATAAAAGAGATGATAGTCTAATGTATTATTCATTCCAGAGTAATTAAAATTTGAGATTTATCTCAAAAAAAGAAATAAAATTGCAACTACTCAATTAACTGTAAATAAAATTAATTCTAACTCTAACTTTATTAACGACTATAATTTAACAGATGGAAAATTAAACCCTAATTGATAAAATTAAACAGACGGAAAATCCTAATTGAACTCCAACTCATCGATCCACGCTGCATAAGTAACACCCCACTTCTCTAATGATCAGCTTCTTAGAACCCAAATTTCATTAAATAATATGATGCTGCATCATCTATGACTCAATTGTGGTTTCTTCGTGATGACTATAAACCTGCATATTCTGAACTGTTGTGAACTTTCCATTTCAGCGTTTTTCTTCATCTATCTCCTATTTAAGGTGGGGATCGTCCAATGCGTCATCGGAGGTTCTTGCCAGATGATGTGTGCAGCATGTGAAGCATATTGCACTGCACTCCAAGATATATGCTGCTTCCTGTGGCACAAGATTAAGAACACTGACAGGGTTTACCGCGGATGCCGATTCTACGATATGGAAGAAGGGTAGACCTCAAGTGACACCACTGGATCTTCATATGGCCGCTACGAGTCACGGGTCTGGAAGAAGAAGAGATCTATTCGAGAGAGGAGGAAGGATGAAATCAGGCGATCCTTGTACCCTGTAAGGAGAAGAACCAAAGGCAGAAGTGTCTACAACAGTGGCAGTAGCCGCCACCATGTCAGGTTGAAAACCAATGAAGTCTCCGTGCATTTGAAGGGAGCAGGCAGACATCAGAGTTTGAAGAGGATTCAAGTGAGAAGCAAATCAAGAAATGCATTGATCTTGAGAAGGCATAGAGCCCATGATTGGCACTAAGTGCCTGCATTAATAATACTGAATGTTTTCAGCAAAACAGCACTTTCAATCATATTCTTATGTGAAGAATACTTTCATGAACATTTCTCCTTTTAGAAAAGGTGTATAGATCAGAACCCCAATCTTCTGGGTGGTAAGACAACTGATCTACCACCATCTTATATTAAGTGGGTTCTTTGATACATGATTTGATAAGATGCAGGAAACAGGCTCTTGCGTGTTGATGATCGACGATTATTGTATGTAAATTTGACGAGGATTTCAAGAAAAAAATGGCCCCATGAATCACATGAACTGCACATAATTCCACTATTTATATCCAAATATCAATTGTTTCATTGATATATCCGAGGATTAAACCTAATATTTGCCAAAGCCTTTGGCAATATGCATCCAACCAGTTGGAGTAGGCACCACAAAGTGCTTCCCTATTTTTTGGCCTCAAAAAAATGTGCATCCAACCATGTGGGTGGACAAAAAAAGGAGTTTATTGTTGGGTTATGTTGAACTTAGGTTTTCAATGAATTTTTGAGAAAATTTATTTAATGTGAAAATATATCAATGTGATATCATTGCAACCCGAAATCAATTCAAACAAAAATTATTTGTATCCTAATGAAAACGTCCAAGATCGAACTCAGAGAAGCTACAAAGAAACGAGGGAATTAATTATTGTTAACTAATGAAGATTTTTATTTTCTTTTCGGGGCCGTCGATTTACCTCGGAGGTGCTCGGAATCCACACTTTTATTATCTAAAAAAGAATTGCATAGATCATAACTCATAATTGATCCCGTCCATCTTTATGATGCATGTCGATCCCTTGAAGGCACGAAAAGAGGAAAAATCACCCTTAATCTCAGACATGATAATAAAGAGGCCGTGACAGAACTTGATCGATGTAGACCGATCTAAAGGTGTCTACATAGTCATATCGAACCATTTGTGTGTAGTCTCGATCTACATACGTTCTCATTCAACCCTATGAACGCTCAAGGACGGATGGGGTGATTTATAGATCTGAAATCACCTCAAAAACATCAAAATCAGATCGTCTTCTGTTCCGTAGATAATGTTGGCGATATGAACTAAGGCCATGAACCCCTACCGGTATCGCAAGAACACTACAACCATCAATAATGCGTGCTACAATAGTGGGGAGGAGCCCAAGAGATGACGCAAGGGACCTTGCAAGGTGCTGGCAGTGAGAGCCTACCACGCGAGTAGTCGCGCAAGGACCTGTCGCACGAGTTTCCACGCAAGGGTGTCGTGCGAGTGGCATGTTGCATGAGGTGCCGCTTGATGGCTTGTCACGTGAGGTGTTGATGGGGGCAGCAGCGCTGGGAGAGAAAGGGTGGCTGGCAACGACGAGTGGCGGTACGGGAGAGAGGGGGTGGCCAACGGGTGGGATAGGGCTTGAGGATACTGAAACTTCCATCTAGAATAATCACTCTGATACCATGTGGAAAATAATGATTCGTACAATCACTCTGATACAATGTGAAAAATAATGATTCGTTTATTCATGAGGCCATAGGACTCTTATATGGAGAGAAGAGAACCCTCGAGGGAGAGATACATAATAGAGTTGAAAGAAATAAAAATTACATAAGGACAAGGAAAGATAAATATCTCTCAACATTTTATAGTTGGAGGGCACCATTTGCGATGTAGGATTTGTCATTGAAGCAGAGCGGTCAAGTTGGAGGTATAGAAGGGGCCTATATTGATGCTCTTTATTTGGAGGGCTTGGATTTGTACAGATGTAGGTGTACATGCGAGAGTGCAGATGAGGAAGTATATGGGTGGGAGTCCAGGAGGTTGGAGGGGAGGCCACCATTGTTAGGGAGGAGAGAAATGCAAGAGGGAAAAAATGGAAGAATGCATGTGCTACTGTCTATTCTTAATTCAAAAATGGTAAAGTTATTATTGTTAAACAACAAACTTTTAAGAGGCATTTTTTATCATACAATGTTTGCAGGAGTATTTCTAAAAAGATCAAAACTTATATAAAAACCATTTGCGATATGCACACCCAAACTTTTGAGTATTTCATGTAACTTATCTGTATATGTATCCACCAAGATTATCACGTAGGTTATTTACCGTTCAAAAAAACACAGGTTATTTATCGAATAAGCAAGTGGCTGAGACTATTATATATCAAAGAAGCATGTGAATGGGAATAAGAGTGTTCTCTAGAGAAATTTGCAATGCCAACGATGGCAGCAGGGGAAAACCTGTGAAATTTGGTACAATTGAAAGATATAGTAAATGTCTGCATCGAGCGTCCACACACAGAGGGTGCGTTTGGTTCGTGGGTTATCCAGGGGTGGATAACCCGATTTTGTGTTTGTGTGTTTGGTTGGTGGGTTAAGGGTTGGGAGGGTTTGTGTGTTGTGATTGTATTAGAATTTGAAAAAGTTGGTAGTTATTATGGTATGATTGTATTGAAATTTGAAAAAGTGGGTGGTTGTTAGGATGTGATTGTATTGAAGTTTGAAATAGTGAGTAGAAGTTGAGTATTTTATGATTTTTAGATGATATGATGGTATAATATATATTTTTTTGGTTGGAAAGAGAGTGGGCCCCACTAGTGGGTTAGGAATATGGGTTTTGGGGGGTAACCCACCCAAAGTGGGGGTAACCCCCCAACCAAACGCACCCAGAGTGATAAAATTTAAAAAAAAAATCCTACCAACAATATGGACACAGCTGTTCCAACAACCATGTAGCACAGGGGCAGATTCCCGTAATTAAAGACAACCCATCCTAGGCGTACAGACTACAGAGCGTAACTGTTGTTACTACACATTAATATTAAAAACAAAAATCATATGATATGGATGGAGATTATGTGTTACTACACATTAATATTAAAAACAAAAATCATGTGACATGGATGGAGATTGAATGACATTGGTTTAACTTTATGTAGATTGGGATAATTGCCTGAGCTTAGCCTGCAAAATAGCTCCTGCTTCATCAGCCACATTCTTCTTCTTCGCAGCAAGCTGCACGAAAGAAATCAAAGACGTCGTGATGGAAACAGTCATAAGCAGATAGTTCGCAATATTATGGGTAAGGAATATTCTGATTGATGCGGAGCTACATTTCTCGAGACATGCAAGTAAACAATAGGCATGTAAAAAGATGAACAGCACTTCCCACGTGTTTACCTCTACAATCTCATCGTAGTTGGATTTGAGCAAGTTTATCTTTCTTTCGCAATAATCTATACCCTCAGACATATTTTTCTGCAGAGGTTTAAAAAAGAGATCAGAATCATTTCTCAAATAAGGAAAAACATAGCACAAATTGTTACAAAACGAGAACGTGGAAGCATAATCAGAGATAAAGAATAAGAATAATGAAGAACATCGGGATTTTATATGGAACCCTGCTCCCTCAGGAGCGGGATGAAACCACAAGAGAACGTCTCAAAGGGCCGATGTTTTCATTCACTTTTCTCATCTGATACAATGGGTGTGGGATTTCTTATATAGCCTCCACTGAGTGTCCGAGTCCTACAAATAGTAGACGTGAGACTAAACCATTGAATGTGGTAATTGGACATTGGAGGTATCCAATTACCCATCTACACAAGTGACGCATATACTCCAACACTTCCCCTCAAGCTGGAGCATGCAATGCTCATCTTGGACAAATAGAAAGAAATCTCAAACTCACAATACATGGCACTACGTACAATATCAACTCAGCGCATACTCGACTGTCGATGGTTGTCGAGGACGTTGCTTCTCATACCATACTGATGAGGAGGAACAAAAGGGTTGGAGTATGAGTTGAATTGGGTCTCCTCATCGGAGAACATGTGCTTTGTATTGCGTCTGTCTGAGTCACTGAAACTGAAATGGGTCTCCTCGTCGGAGTACTTTGGCCTGCCACATGTAGAAAATTGGGCATCATGTGGACAACTGCTCCATCTCTGAAGGGCCGAATTGAAAAAGACGTAGAAATATCTTCATCGGAGTCCACGATCACTGGAGAATGGAGTATGAAAGTCTCCTCGCCGGATAACTGGGTCTTTCCCATACTAGCTTAGAGAATGGGATCTCTACTCCAGAATCCCTATGAAACCACATAAAAATCCTAGCCCACAATGGCTTAGAGAATGATATATGTACTTTGGAGTCCATGTGGATCACATAAAAATTCTGAGACCAAAAACAAAGATGGGAACCACACAAATGATGAACGCATACACATGCACATCAAACTACCCAATATGAACGTCGAATCTAAATCTGAATTATAGAGTTAAACTTGCCCGGCATCTGGACTGGAGAATATGAATATGAGCCATAGAACTCTACACAATACTCCATCTTTCTCCCATACTGATCGGAATAGAAGACATCGACCAAGTTGGGAGTAGACATGAATATGAAGAACAATGCATCACATAAGCTGATCTCAATTTTTTCGTCTTTTCTTCTCGCATTTTTTCCAAATTTTTTCAGCTTTTTCTCTTTTTTATAGCTGCCTCCTCTCTTCTTTTCCGCGTACGGGTTTTTTTATCAATGCACATTTATTTAAACAAGATTTTAATTATGGACGAGTTGACAAGTCACATTCAGGATGAGTTACTTTGGTGTGTGTTATTTGCTGATGATATTGTGTTGATTGACGAGACTAGAGATGGAGTAAATGAGAAGCTTGAGGTCTGGAGACATGAGTTGGAGAGTAAAGGATTTCTTATAAGCAGGGCTAAGACGGAATATATGGAGTGCACCTTTGATGGAAGCAATGGTGAAGGAATCGAGGTGAAGATTGGTGATGATAACATTCGGAAGAGAGATTCTTTTATATATTTGGGATCTATTTTGCAACATGATGGGGAAATTGATGGAGATGTTACTAATAGAATAAATGCAGGTTAGCTAAAGTGGAGAGGAGCATCGGATGTTCTCTGTGATAAGAAAATTCCTTTAAATATTAAAGGAAAGTTTTACAAAACAGCCATGAGACATGCTATGCTCTATGGATTTGAATGTTGGCCTGTGAAACATAGACATGTGCAGAGAATGGTTGTAGCAGAAATGAAAATGCTAAGGTGGATGTGTGGACACACACGTAAAGAT
This sequence comes from Ottelia alismoides, assembly GCA_037367405.1. Classification (NCBI taxonomy): domain Eukaryota; kingdom Viridiplantae; phylum Streptophyta; class Magnoliopsida; order Alismatales; family Hydrocharitaceae; genus Ottelia; species Ottelia alismoides. The sequence goes on from JAZKJV010007051.1 coordinate 45,081, forward strand.
CAGATTCGGAATGATGCAATCAGAAAGAAAGTTGTGTAGCTCCGATCGAGGATAAGATGCGAGAACACCGCTTAAGATGGTTTGGTCATTTGCAAAGAAGATCAACCGATGCACCAGTTAGGAGATGCGAGTGTTGGGATGTTGAGCCAGCTAAGAGAGGGCGGGGACGGCCCAAGAAGTGTTGGAAAGAGACCATAGGAAGGGATCATTGTTTTGTGGATATAAGCCCAGGATTGACCCAAGATAGATCTGAATGAAGACAAAGAATCCATGTAGCCGACCCTACTTAATTGTGGGAAAAGGCTTTGCTGCTGTTGTTGTTGTTGTACATTTATTTAAACAAGATGTTCTCAGCCCAAATAATGGGCCCAATTTTCTTTCTTTTTTTTCACTCACGGCTTCTCTTCCTTTTTTAAAGCACTCTCTTAGGGTTCTCGAGAACCCTTCTCATGAAATGGGTTGCCCTGATGGGGGCTCTTCTTCCCGCATCATCGGCGTCGCCTTGTGGAGGAGGACGTGCGAGGGCTACCATGGGGTTTCCTCCCTACCGATGGTCTGTTGCTAACTGGAGATGTCAGCATGTTGCCTCCTCCTTCAAATCAATGTGAGGAGGTCAATGTTGCTCGGAAAGGAGTTGCAACGGGCTGGAGATTGCCAGGAGAGGGTTGTACCGCCTGGAGATGCGGATGAGAAAAAGAATCTCCACTGCAAGAGAGATCAGGCACCGCCGTCTGGAGAAGGAGAAGCCACAGAGCAGCGTCGCCTAGAGCGTCAAGGGAGAAGGTCAATGCCCCGTGCAAGGGCGGAGATGTCGTCGTCGCATGGGGGTGAAGAGAGGTAGGCCATTGTCGCTTGCGATCGGATGGGGCTCCGTATGGGGTTATCGTGCTGCCTGGAGGTTCTTCGACAAGGTTGTGGGTTCATGTTGCATGAAGGGAACCCACCGTGCGGGAGCATCTTCTTCTTTCTGATTTTGCTGTGTCGACACGCGAATCGTCGATGCGTGGAGCAGTTGCTAGGGTTTCAAAAGAAACCCAACATCTGGACAGGCGTGTGACCGAAAATCCACTAGGGGGTTATGCCCCTTCAGATCCTGCCTGGAGGTTCTTCGACAAGGCTACCTGGGGGTTCTTCGCCTGGGGGTTCTTGTTGCATGAAGGGAACCCATCGTGCAAGAGCACCTTCTTCTTTCTGATTTTGCCGTGTCGACACGCGAATCGTTGATACTTGGAGCAATTGCTAGGTTTTCAGAAGAAACCCAACATCTGGACAGACGAGTGACCGAAAATCCACTAGGGGGTTTTGCCATTGCCGCTTGCAATCGGATGGGGCTCTGCATGGGGTTATCGTGCTGCTTGGAGGTTCTTCGGCAAGGTTGCATGGGGGTTCTTCGCCTGGGGATTCTTGTTGCATGAAGGGAATCCATCATGCGGGAGCACCTTCTTTCTGATTTTGCTGTTTCGACACACGAATCGTTGATGCGTGGAGCAATTGCTAGGGTTTCAAAAGAAACCCAACATCTGGGTAAACAAGCGACTGAAAATCCACTAGGGGATTGTGCCCCTTCAGATCTGGACAAAAACCCAATCTCAGATTTAGCGTTTCAAAAAACCATGGACTGAATCTCGAATCTTGAACGCGAATGCAGAAATAATCTTCAAACATAAATCAAAGTATCGGACATGTTCCTTTAATCTTCACGGAATTAGGGTTTCGTGAAACCCTGAAACTTTTGAACAAATCATGAATCTAGAACAAATAACAAATATAAAATATACTCTCGAGTATCGAACCCACTCTGATACCATGTTAGAAAATGAGAATGCGGAAACATAGTATCAGAGATGTTGAGATATTTGTTATCTTTATTATTGTTTTTGTTATTTTCTATTTATTTTGTCCCCGTCATGTAATTTGCACAATAGGTTCCTACTCAATATAAGAGAACCCGAGGGCCTCTCATAATTGCGAGTCATTCTTTTCCCTCAACATGGTATTGGAGCGATGGTCCTAGACCGGAGTTCCCGTATCCCACCCTAACCCTACCCGCCCCCGACTTACTTCCTTGCGCGCCACGCCGTTGTCGCCAGCACATGGCATCCCCCAGCCCTCGGCCCCAGGCATCGCCCAGCCTTCGGCGTCACCCAGCCCCCGGCCCCAGGCATCGCCCAATCGCTGGTCGGCTATCCCCGGCCCCCAGGCCGCCGACTGGTGGTCTCCAATCGCCCTGGCAGTTGCCCCCAGCTCCTCCTACTGATATCCAGCCCAGCCCAAGACCGCCCAGGATCCCCTCCGACCGTCTTGGGTTGCCCCTAGACCTCCCATCCCCCTTCGCAAACCCCTACGCCTTGATTCGAGGTTCAATTTGGTCTGATTTTGACCGGAGAACACGATTCCAGATCTATAAATCGTGGTTTCCGACCCTAAAGAGCAACGGAGATTGATGAGGATGGTTGTATGAGTCTACATGTACAACCGATCCTCCGTATGATCGTGTAGACTTGTTTCTTTCGGTCTACTCCTCAATTGAGTTATGTTGGTCTGTCGTTCTTCCGTCATGTCAGAGAACAAGGATGATATTTTTTTTATATGGAGCCTTCAAGGGACCGGCTCTCATCGTTAAGATGGATGGGATCAACTATGACTTGTGGTCCATGCAGTTCCGTACCCTCATGCAGTGCAACAACAAGCACATCTTGATTCAGAGCCAACAGATAAGACTGGGGCAAATGCTTCTTGGAAGCAAGATGACGTGTATGCGCATGTTTGGTTGTGTGGTACCCTCACTACAGAGATAGCCAACGGTATTCTGAATCAGCCCACTGCCAAGGCAATGTGAGATACGTTGGCATCCACATATGCTCAAGCAAAGAATGAGGTCAAGATTCTTCAGCTACAATTCAATATCTACAATGCCAAGCAAAATGATCGTCCTCTGCACGTGTACTACTCTTACTCCGTGGCATGTTCGAGAAGCTTCATAGCTACATGCCTATTATGACATCTGATAAGAAGCAGAAGATGTATATGAACTCCATAATGGTTGGACTTGAAGCAGTCTAGCAGAGTATGATACCGCGTATACTCAGCTTCTTACCGAAGCTACCATACCACTCATAGAGGAGGTCTATAGCCATCTCAACCAGATTATCATGCCTTCTACAGCCATTTCTCCGCCCTCTTCAGTGATGGCCACTTCTCATGGCTAAGGAGGGATGATCCAGTCCAGATGGTGTACCCCTCGTGGCAGAGGCGGTGGATGCCAGCATGGCCCTTGCACTTACTGTCGTTGGCATGGACATGCATAGGATACATGCTACATGAACCATGGATATCCTGCTTCTGGTCATGTAGCAGAACAGATTGCGCCTTCAGAGACTACAACTTCCCAGGCCGATCATCGCCTGGATGATATTGTCTCTCGTATTCAAGAGATTGACTCCTACGGCCGGCACCACCACTATAGATATTGCAGCTGTAGCCAGAGCCTCTTCGAGCTCCTCAGTTATCGCCTATGCATTTGTTGGTAGTATTGGTGCAGACATGATAGAGTGGATTATGGACTTTGGTGCTTCACACCACCTGTGTGGAGACAGAGCGCGGCTAAGGTCCTACAGGACCAAACCACCTGGCAGATGGGTTGTCATTACTGATGGCGACCACTTACTCGTTATAAGACAGGGGGAGGTACATTTGATGACGTCCATGCTCCTTCATAATATTTTATATGCTCCTAACTTTCAAATGATTTTACTTTCCATTAGTCAAATTACTAAGGATTTGCATTGTCGTGCCATTTTTTACCTTCCATCTCTTGTGTTTCAGGACATACTTACGGAAAGGGTGATTGGATGTGGCCGTGAGCAGCGGGGGATTTACAGACCAGTCCAACCTCCTCGTGCTGGTGTTTCTACTATACCTATTGGACTAGTATCATCATATATGTGCCACCTTCGTTTTGCGCACCTTCCTTTGCAGAAGTTGTGGCATGTTCTCCCTCAAATCTCTACGAGATCCTCTTTGCAGTGTAAGGCATGCTAGCTTGAGAAGCATCGCCGTTCCTCTTTTCAATCCCATCAGAGTCGAAGCAATTCTCAGCTATTTAAGCTCCTACATTTAGACATTTGGGGTCCGAATCGTGTTCCTGATCACCAGGAAAACCATTTTTATCTAGTTACTATCGAGGATTTTCTAAACTTTTTTGGGTCTTTGTATTGAAGAATAAGTCTAAGGCTGGATATGTGATCAAATACTTTATTAATGAGATAAAGAATATTTTTTCTGCAAAGTCAAATAAATATATTCGTTCTGATGATGCTTTAGAGTTCTGCACTTTACAGCTTTTTGAGTTCCTTAGATCTCTGAGCATTGCTCATCAGATCTCGTGTGCTTATACTTCCCAACAGAACGGTGTTGCCGACCGCAAACACCATCGTTTACTTGATGTGATCAGAACATTGCTGATACAGAGTCGTGCTCCTCATGCCTACTGGGGAGATGCGGTCCTCGTTGCATGTTATCTTGTGAACTGCATGTCCTCAGCTGTGTTGGGAGAGAAGATTCCTTTCTCAATTGTGTTTCTCGAGAAGGATCTCTCCCTTACGCCTTGTGTGTTTGGTTCTGTTGCATTTTTTCATGATGTCTCTACTGGTCGTGACAAGCTCTCTCCCAGAGCTGTCAAGTTTGTTTTTGTTGGCTACTCTCGTACCCAGAAAGGGTACCGTTGTTTGATCCGCTCAGGCGAAAGTACTTGGTTAGTATTGACATCACTTTCTTTGAGTATGTCATATTTTTCTCTTATAGGTGAGAGACTAGCCCCATCTGACTCTGACGATGAGATCTACATGCCTCCACATCCTACTGTCATACTATCTGATGCAGCACGGAATTAACAAACAGGGTTGAATTTTATCCGTTTATTTTTATTTACGTTTTGAGTCATTGCATTTTTTATAAAGAGATCACGTGTGATTTCGAAATTAGTCCGTTAATTTTAAATATGAAATTTTGAATTTCGAATTAGAGTCAAAATAGGATAGAGGTAGATTTGAATTTTGATTCAAATCAATTAGAGTCAATTAGGATCGAGTGGGATTTTAAATTTGATCTATTTTTGTAATTCCACCCCTCCTATATAAAGGGGTTGGTAGTCTATTGTAAGGGAGAAGTCATAATATATGAAATTTGAGATTGATCTCTGTTATCCCTCTCTCATTTTTCTCTATCTCTCCCTCGACGCGATCTTCGCAGTTCTTCGTCCTAAAATCCCGCGCAACTGGCGCGTTATTCCATTTCTCCCTCTCCTCCCTAAAATTCTTCCACCTAAATTAATTATCCCGCCGTTGGAATTTTCCCTTCTGCATCATTTGGTATCAGAGCATGGAAACTGAATCGTTCTTACGATTCGACGATCCGATCACCTACTGGCATTTGCAATTCGATTTGAGTCGTATATCTCATGATCCGCATTCACGTTCGCGTTCGAGGAAGTTCAAGCATCGACTCCTATCAAGTTTCAAAGTCCAAGCATGGTTGGACGCACAAATCAATGGAGATTCGTCCGTCAACGACAAAACTCAGAACGAGGCACTTGTTGTTCAATCTGATTTCAGCCCAGAAAACGAAGGTATTTTTGTTCGGAAGAGGATTTTATTTCCACAACTATTGTACAACAAAGCCATGAAGATACAGGGCCAATATTCGATGAAGATCCCACGGATGAAGAGTTCGAAATGTTGGATTTCTCCTCAACCAAGGCTGTTGTCCAGGAAGAAAAGGAGGTTGTCTATGATGATAAATTCGAACATCTGGATCTGGTCCCTTCTAAAATAGTCGTTCTAGAGGCTCCCGCTCCAACCATAACGTTGACATCTATGGTTGTTGCGTCAACCGCATCAATACCTTCACCGTTGGCGCAAAATAAAGCTCGGACAGCCCAACACAACAACCCCTGGTAGCAACAACCCCGCCAACCGTGCAACCCCGCCAACCATGCAACCCCGCCAACCGCAAACACCGTGGAGGCCACGACCCCGCGCCCGGCCCGCGCGCCACCGATGCACCGTCGTCGCCGGCTACAGCCAGGCTGTCTCCCACCTTCCTCATGCGCGAGAGGGCTACACCAGTAGAGACCCCCGCCGCCGACACCATCTGAGGGCTCCCTCTCCAAACCGCCGCCGCCATCGTTGGTGGGAGAAAAGGCAAGCCCTAGCAAAAGTTGGGTGTCTCTCAAAAAAGAGTTCAAAATCCCGTAAGGATAGGGATAGAAGGCTGATTGGAAACATTTTCAAGGAGGACCCCTCCTCCAAAACTACTTTACCAAAGGGAGGAGTTGAAGTTAACATATGAGTGGGAGTTATTTTAATTGAAGGGGTAGAACATTTGCAGCCATGCCCCTCGGTGGAAAGAAACTTCAAGCGTAACATGGAAAAAGAGCGAAATTAGGGAGTCTAATCCCTATCGAATTCTCCACCGACGGAACGAAGAACAAGCAATTCGTCAGGAGACAAATTTTTCAAGCGGAGGAGAATTGATGCAGCACGGAATTAACAAACATGGTTGAATTTTATCCGTTTATTTTTATTTACGTTTTGAGTCGTTGCATTTTTTATAAAGAGATCGTGTGTGATCTCGAAATTAGTCCGTTAATTTTAAATATGAAATTTTGAATTTCGAGTTAGAGTCAAAATAGGATAGAGGTAGATTTGAATTTTGATTCAAATCAATTAGAGTCAGTTAGGATCGAGTGGGATTTTAAATTTGATTCACTTTCTATTTTTGTAATTCCACCCCTCCTATATAAAGGGGTTGGTAGTCTATTGTAAGGGAGAAGTCATAATATATGAAATTTGAGATTGATCTCTGTTATTCCTCTCTCATTTTTCTATCTCTCCCTCGACGCGATCTTCGCAGTTCTTCGTCCTAAAATCCCGCGCAACTGGCGCGTTATTCCATTTCTCCCTCTCCTCCCTAAAATTCTTCACCTAAATTAATTATCCGCCGTTGGAATTTTCTCTTCCGCATCACTATCACCACCACCTGCTCTTGTGGCTCCACCTTCTACTGTGACTCCGTTTTTACTACGTGTTTTTACTCGCAGGCCTCGCTCCGTTCCCCCTGCTAATAGGTCTTGCACGTCATCCAGCACGCCTCATGTATGTAATGAGCACATTATTTCTACTAATAGCACTACTAAGTTGTTTGTGCAACAGGATTCCATACATGATGAGCAGGTGCCCTCTCAAGAGGGGAACTCACAGGTTACAGACTTGGCAAGTGATCTTGATAGGTTGATTGCTCTGCGCAAGCCGAAATGAAAATGTGCTACTTATCCTCTTGCAGCCCAGGTTTTCCTTGAGCAGGCTGTCAGAGGATTTCAAGAGGTTTACTTTAGCACTATATGTCGTGGAGATACCATGGACATATCAGGAGGCTATTCAGGACAATCAGTGGAGGTTCAGGAAAGCGGTATGCATATGCGTTCGGACTGGTCACTGAATAGCGATTGAGCGGTATGCGGGGGGGCATATACGGTTCTACGCGGTTTCTTATTTTTTTATTTAAAAATAAATAAATAAATACAAAATTGACTACAACAGAACTAAATTTATGTATATTTGTGATCCAACAGAAGATCTAAGAAAAATGACTTTCATATAGAGCTCAAAACAATCTCTATCAATCAAATATCAATACTTCAATAGAAAAGTTAGCACACGTAACAATTGACAACGATCACCAAAATATGCAAGTATCCAAAAGAAAATCAAATTTTAGCACTAATAACATTAGTGATGTACTAATTAAAATAGTATAAGAAAACACAAATGTTCAAGTGACAATATTTTAATTGGTAAACTCTAATATATTGAGGTGAGACTTAGTAACTATGTATGTCTACTAAAATTCATGATACGATGATATGATGTCCTTTTAATAATAAATTAAGTGGATTGACTTTTGTTGCAACTTGTATACCAATATGTGTGAATATATATTTGTATAAATGCCTCTATTGTTGAATTATAATGTCATTTACCTATATCATTATATTTATTACTAATTCTCCATCAAAAGTATCAAATTCTACATATGTCAATATATTGCATTCAAAATAACTATTAGTTGACTAAATTAGTTTGCTAAATTATTGGTACGTTACTCATTTTCTTCCTCGTGCATTTCCTCATACAATAAAAAGCATGGCACAAATAAAAAAACGTGGCATAAATCATACTATAATACACATTTCATACACACATTTGACACATTTCAGAGCAATAACATGAGATAGGTAGCTTAAAAAATCACATATAAAAAATTACAATAAAAATACATATAAAAAATCACATTTAACTCAAAGCGGGCGCACAAAGGGCATATGCGATCGCACGACCCGCATATGCGGCCCGCATAAGCATCATGGGAGCATAATGGAGGTCTTCATGAAATCGGTGTGTTGAAGGTGCCGCACATGCATATGCGGTCGCATAGACCAATTTCGTGAACATTGGTAGCCATGGAGGAGGAGATGGTTGCGCTACAATCATGTGGTACATGGAGTCTTGTTTCTGCTCCAGTTGACGCATCTGTTGTGGGATGCAAATGAGTATTCATTGTGAAACACTATACGGATGGCAGTGTAGATCGCTATAAGGTGAGACTTGTGGTATGTGGATTCCCCCAGACATATGGGGTGGACTATCAGGATACTTTCTCTCCAGTTGCCAGACATTCTACTATGTGTATTCTACTTTCTGTTGATGTAACAGGAGATTGGCCCCTTCACCAACTTGATGTGAAGAATGCTTTCCTCTATGGTAATCTACAGGAGGAGGACACGGCTGGGGAGGACACGGCTGCGTGACTGGCTGAGGGTGGTAGAGAAAGTGGAGACGCGGTTGGCGGGGTGGAGAGCTGCTATCTTGTCGAGGGGGGCAGATTGGTTCTTCTCATGGCCGTGCTCTCTTCCATTCCAACATATTTTATGGCTAATCGCAAGATCCCAAAGGGAATTCGTGAGAGGTTGGAGAAGAGGATGTGATCGTTCTTATGGGGAAACAACTCCGGTGGTCGTGGGGGGATCCATCTTGTAGGCTGGGAGGATGTCACGTGTCGCAAAGACCAGGGGGGCTGGGGATCAAATCTCTGGAGCAGATGAATGAGGCGTTTCTCCTTAAATGGGCAAGTAGGATCTGGGGTCCGGGAGAGGATTTTGTTTGCATGGTGCTTCACAGCATCTATGGTGTGAAGGGCACGCCCCATCGGCAGCCCTCTAATTCAGGCTTCCTTGACGCCTTTTTGGAGGGGGGTGTTGAAATCTTTCGTGTCAAATCTTGAGCTCTTCAGACCGGTCTGTGGGAGAGGGGACAACTTCTTATTTTGGGGAAGACAATTGGACTGGGGCGGGGGCCCTCTGCTCTCGCTTCCCACGGCTATATGCCTTGGCGGACAACAAGCTTTTCTCGGTCATGGACTGTTGGGTGGATGGCTCCTGGTGTCCTACTTTCTCCGCAAATTTCTCGGACCAAAGACTTGAGGATTTTTTTGGTTTTGCTTGACGCTATACCGGAGGTTGGGGCTCCATCTGCAGGTAGAGTCATTGGTGCTGGAAGGGCGGCTCTTTCTCGGTCAGGGGGCTTATGGGGCAATTTCCAGACCGCCGCCGGCAAATTCAGAGCTGTTGAACAGGGACTGTAAATCTATTTGGGATCCAAAGCCTCCTGAGAGAATTGGATTCTTCTTATGGCTTCTTCGGAGAAAGGGTTTGATGACGTGTGACCGCTGCATCTCAGACTCCTGGGTGTGATTGCGAACAGATGCCTTCTTTGTGATTGCGACATTGAGACGGTGGAGCATCTCTTCTTTTCCTGTCCCGTGGTAGCGCAGGTTTGGCTTGAGGCGGGTGTGGCGTGGTGCCCGCGTCGATGATTTCCAGGCTTTTTGGAACTCGATTCACGATAATAGGGACAGACCTAGGCGTGATCGGCTGCTTCCTTCGCTGTTCTCTGGGCGATCTGGAGGGGGAGAAATGACCTGCTGTTCTCGGGTCATAAGGTTCTATAAGGAAAATGTGGGGTTGTTGGCAAAAAGGTTGGTGGACGACTGGGTGTTATAATTTTCTTATCAGTGTTGCTTTCGTTTTTTGGGGCGTTGTAGCGTTATCCGTTTGTAACTCTACTTTTGGTTATCAATAAATTATGAAGGGGCGAACACCACTGAGTGTTTCTCCCCTCCCTTGCAGACTTTCAAAAAAAATCTACAGGAGGAGGTCTACATGCAACAACCACTTGGGTTTGTTGCTGAGGGGGAGTGTCAGACATGGCCTTAAATTTTGTCGAAATTCAGCCGAATTTCGATCGAATTTCGTTTTCGGTAGGTGACCGAAATTCAGCCAACATGACTTATATCTGTCGAAATTTGGGGGTCCTAGTTCAAAAAAGTCCGAAATGACCGAAATTTTGATCGAATTTCGATCGAAATTCGACCGAAATTTCGTTTCGGTCAGTCATTGAAACGAAATCGAAATCTGACGTTTAAGGCCTTGGTGTTAGAAGGTTTGCAGGCTACACAAAGCTATCTATGGCCTTAAGCAGAGTCCAAGAGCATGGTTCCAGAAGCTCTCGAACTTGATAGAGCATCAGGGTTTGTGTGATTGACGATCGATCACTCTTTGTTTGTGCAGAGGACCCAGCGAGGTATTGTTGTCATTGTTGTTTATAATATTATATTAATGATAGTATTGTTGCAGGGGATGACGAGCAGGGCATTTAGAAGCCAAGGGCTTCCTAGGCCAGCAGTTTGTCACCAAGGACCTTGGGCATCTACGTTACTTCCTTGGACTGGAGTTTATCAGGAACCAACGAGGTCTTGTGATGACCCAGAGGAAGTACGTTATGGATCTTCTTTCAGAGACAGGCATGGAAGATTCCAGAACTGTCACTACTCCTATTAACCCAAGCATGAAGCTCTATGATGATGATACTAAGGAGGTCGATAAGAAGGTACATGGAGCTTGTTGGCAAGCTACTATATGTGACTATTACCAAGCCTGACATATCCTTTGTCGTGAGCAAAGTGAGTCAGTTTATGAAGCATCCCAGATAGGCACATACGGATGCAGTCCATATGATTTTGAGATATCTAAACACTTCACCAGATAAGGGACTTCTTTTCAGCAGAGACGCATCTCTATCAGTTACAGCATATGCAGATGTAGATTATGTTGGGTGTCCAAAGGATAGGAGGTCTACATCAAGCTTTGATGTGTTCATAGGGAATTCCCTTGTTTCATGTAAGAGCAAGAAGCAGAATGCGGTTGCCAGATCGAGTGCTGAGTCGGAATACAGGGTCATGGCACAGGCTAGCATAGATATGATGTGGGTCAGATCTATTCTTACTGACCTAAATATAGAGGTGTCACTTCCCATACACCTCCAATGTGACAATCAGGATGCTTTTTTTATTGCCAATAACCCAGCCTTTCATGAGAGGATGAAGCACATAGAGGTGGAATGTCACTGCACTCCTGACATGATAGAGAATGGTCTTATTACCACTACACAAGTCAACTTTAGAGACTAGACAGCAGGTGTTCCTACTAAGGCCTTAGTCAAAGGGACTTATCAGAGATGTTCCAAGTTGAGTCTAATCGATATCTACGCTCCAGCTTGAGGGAGAGTGTTGAGATATTTGTTATCTTTAGTATTGTTTTTGTTATTTTCTATTTATTTTGTCTTGTCCTGTAATTTGCCCAATAGGTCCCTCTCTTATATAAGAAAACCCGAAGGCCTTTCATAATTGCAAGTCATTCTTTTCCCTCAACAAAAGATAAAGAATAAAACATGAAAGAACACCAGGATTTTACGTGGAACCCTACTCCCTAAGGAGTGGAATGAAACCACGGGAGAACGCCTCAAAGGGATGATATTTTCATTCACTTTTCTCATCTGGTACGATGGGTGTGGGGATTCTTATATAGCCCATTGAGTTTCCAAGTCCCACAAATAGTAGATGTGTGACTAAACCACGGATATGATAATTGGACCCTGTATGGATTCAATTACCCATCTATACAAGTGACGCATATACTCCAACATAAATCATCATCTCAGGTAAGGATGAAAATAATTGCTCAGGTATCAGTTATCTAAGTTATCAGCTAAGATAACAAAAATATCCAAGACTATCTTTTGTTTCCGGCTATAAAGTTCAATAGTCCATTAGTCACTATATGCATAATGGAGAGGGAGAAATACTCTATCAATTTTATAGTCGTATTATTTAAAGAAAAAGAGAAGTAATTCCTGATTGGTTGTGCTATAAACAGAATAAGCAACTGGAACAAGAGCTTCATGAATAAGCTTATCCCCTTAGAAATATGGGAACTGCGAGTTGAATAAGCCATTGCAATAAGAGCTTATGCCTGAATAAGCTTATACCCTTAGAAATATGGGAACTGCGAGCTTAAGTTGTATGTAAGATAGTATCGCCTTTGTCAAATGATCTTTACCCTTTAGGTTGAAGTAGAAGGCACGCAGGTTGGAGCAAAGACTAATGCAGACATGCTTGCAATAAAATCACCTCAGCTCGTCTCCAACAATCTGATGAAGTATGCAAGAAGGTATATACTGGGATAAAGTGAGAGAAAAAGGATTCTCTGCTCGTAAAACTTCAAACAAGAACAAGCATTTTTCATTGATGTTGTTAATGACGGTGGATGTCATATGTGATACTCAAAGCTTGACTATTTTTCATGGGAACCTTCTGGAGAAGATATATGATACTCCATTTTCCTTTTTAATCATTTCTCTTCACCTTACTTTTTCGCTCCCCTTTTCGGTTCTGCTTTTCCTCCTCATGTCTCCAATTTTTTCTTCTTTTCAGCTCTTTTAGAGTGTATCCATTTCTATTTCTCCCATTGTCTTTTTTTTCAATGATTTGGAGGCTTTCCATAGAGGAAAATTGGTGCAATGTCTGTTGGAGTATACATCATTGTAGTGATGGCTAATTGGACCATGTGGTTTAGTCCCACATCAGCCATTTGTGGGACTTGGAGAGTCAGTGTAGGCTATAAAAGAAGCCACACACCCATTGTCTCAGATGAGAAAATCCACAAGCCCTTTGAGACGTTCTCCCGTGCTTTCATCCTGCTCCTTACGGAGTAGGGTTCCACGTAAAATCCCGGTGCTCTTCATGTTTATTCTATTTCTCTGATATTGTGCTTCTGCACTTGAAGATTTATTTATGAAATTCATGTCCATGGTCAAGTTCGAGATGTCTAGGATTTTTTGAAACCCTAGTATGGGATCATCATCAATGTTCTGAAAATTCTTTGTTGCCGACGTCAATCTGATTAGGATCTCCAGATATTTTTTTTGGGTTTCCAAAACCCTAATTCTGAGACGTGCTCGAGCAAGAAAGAAATTCCTAGGGTTCAATTTCTGGAACCCTATTTTTTCAAGGCAATCCATGCAACAATGCTTCAACACCCACGAAAACCTCCAGGCAATTATTCCAATGCTTCAACACCCACGAAAACCTCCAAGCAATTATTCCATCTGGGAATCATCTGGAGTAGCAAGCATTTGTTCTGATCTGGGAATCATCTAGAGCAGTAAGCATAGGTACATGTGCACCATGGATTTCCTCCAAGCAATGCACCTTCGTTGTTCAAAGAAGAAGAAGAAGCCAAGGACTCGAAGCCATGCCCATTGTCATCTTTGTGTATCTCCATGCTCCTACACGCAATCACCTTGCACGAAGATATCCTTGGAGTTCCCTCTCCAAGCGGCGCATTCATAGTCGCATCTCCATTCCCCGTCAACGTTGAAAACCTCGGGCGAAAAGAATCCCCACAGCAGCCGCTCTCGGATTCAGACTCTCGTGAGACAGAAGCAAACAGGAGCATGCCGGTCGAGCTCCTCTTCGGCGCGTTCCCCTCTCTACAAGTGGCACTGCCACCCTCTCCCTCAACTCCAGGCGCACTAGCACCTCAAACTCCAGGCGAGCACACCTTCGGCGCACGATTCATAGGCAGCGTGAGATCCTCAATAGCAACAACGATGGGTACCCAGGAAAGGAACCCTATCTCATGATGGAGGTGGACTCAATGGGTTTCCCGAGTATGTACTGGCTATAGGAGAGGCCCCAATCGTGCATGATGCAACCTCCTTTGATGGTTTAAGGCGATGGTGATGGTATTATATCGATGGGTTCTCCCATCGAGAACCCTAAAGTTGGGTCTTCGTACGTACAGCAGAGGAAAGAAGCCCTCTTGGTGGTTTCTTTTATTGTTTATGGCCAATGGCCCACCAGTTGCAATACTAAAAATGAGGGGAGGGGGAGATGACTCGTACAAGCCACAATTGCAAACAACAAAAAAGGGGGAGCATCATCAGCCTATTTGGGTCGTGTTTCAGAAAAAAGGAATTTATTTTGAAAAAAAACACGTACAAAAAATGGAGAAAAGCCGTATGCGGAAAAAATTTGAAGAAAAAAGGAGACAGCTAAAAAATCAGAAATAGCTGCAAAAAGAGAATCTTTTGAGATTGATTTTTCCGATCTTCTCCCAACTTGTCGATGTCATATATTCTAACCAGTATGGGACAAAGGGGTAGTATTATGTAGAGTTCTACAGATTGTTCAGAATCGGAGTCTACATGTCAGATTCAAACTCTCCAATTCTTCATATTCTTCATATTTCAGACTCTACATATTGTCGGTGCATAGGTGTGCGTTATTTGTTTGAGAGGTCCCCATATTTGAAATGGTCGGCTCACAATTTTCATGCGATCCACAGGGAGTCTAGAGTAGAGATCCCATTCTCTATGCCATTGAAGGCTAGGGATTTCATGTGGTTTCATTGCCTCATAGGGACTCAAGAGTAGAGATCCCATTCTTTGAGCCGGCATAGGAGAGACATATTCTCCGACGAGGAGACTTTTCGACTCTATTCTAGTGATCGTGGACTCCAACAAGGATGTTTCCACGACTTTTTCCAGTTCAGCCCTTGAGATGGATCAATTACGAGCCAGAGTTCTCCAGGTGGAGACTCATTTCAGTTTCAGTGACTCCGACAAACGCAGTAATCATGGACCTGGCCAAAATACGGGCCGGGTCAGTCCATGGGCCGGGCCGAACGGGCCGAGGTTAAAAAACCCCTGTCCAAAGCCCGCCCATGGGCCGGCCCATGGCCCATTTGGTTCTTTTTCAATTGATTTTTTTAATGGTATTTAATATGTATAAATAATTTTATTAATACCAACTATATTTTATGTAACTAATATACGTAGTTTACATGTTACTTGACATGTAAACTATTGAATTTTATTTAAAACTAGTGTCACAAATGAAAAACTTAAAACGTATCATATTAATACATGTATAATTTTGGCATATATTTATATTTTTTTTATTTTTTTACTGGTCGGGCCGGCTCATGCTTAAATCTCCAAGGCCCAAGCCCGGCCCATGAGCGGGCTGGGCGGGTGGGCCCCCAGCCCGTTGGCCAGGTCTAAGTACAGAGCACATGTTCTCCGACAAGGAGACCCACTTCAACTCACTCCAGTCCTTTAGTTCCTCCTTGTCAGCATGGCGTGAGAAGCATCGTCCTCGACAACAACCGACGGTAAAGCATTGTTGAGTTGATATTGTTTGAATGCCTTGTATTGTGAGTTTGAGATTTCTTTCTATTTGTCCAAGCTGAGCATTGCATGCTCCAGCTGAGGGGGAATGTTGGAGTATGCGCTATTGTAGTGATAGGTAATTGGATCCCTCTTGGGTCCAATTACCACATCCAGTGATTTAGTCCCACAACATCTATTTGTGGGACTTGGAGAGTCAGCGTGGGCTATATAAGAAGCCTCACACCCATTGTATTAGAGAGAAAAATGAATAGAAAACACAAGTCATTTGAGATGTTCTCCTGTGGTTTCATCATGCTCCTCACGAAGTAGAATTCGCATAAAATCAAAGTGTTTTTCATGTTTATTCTATTTTTCTGATATTACGCTTCCGCATTGTCGATTTTTAATAATGTCAATGAGTGAAATATCCAAACAAAACAAACAAAGACTAAATACATTTATCACAACATTTTTTGTTTAAGGCATGTTTAAAATGAAACTACTTGATCGAATTATCTCCAAACTATTAGATTTGACTTTGATCGTTGAACTCACGAGCCATTTCTAATAATACACAAGCTTAGTTGATGGGCTATTCTGACGGCACGCATGCTCTCATGAATACAATATAGATAATAACCAACAATCAGCACCACCAAACACTCAAATGTCATACCATGGTTACTCTTGGGTTAATCCACACTAGAGAAAGGCCCTCCTCTTTATCTCCTAACCAAAGAGGACCATGGGAATCCAAAGAATTCAGTGTTTTACTAGTGCAAACGACACTCATTTTTGTTGCCCTAAAGCCAAAGAATGACCATGAGAGAGTAATGGCCATCCATGTGGTTTATTAAAAGGCAGGTTAATGTACATGATGGGTAAGTAATCATACAATTCGTCCCTCCCATGAGCCCCATTTCTCTGAAGAATGCAGTCTACATATGACGAGAAAACTTGAAAACAGCATACTCCTTTGTATCTAAATAACAAGACAAAAGGCTGGTATTTTCCACCCTCGCAAAAAATGGGGTCAATGTCCCACCCCTTCAACACTTCTTGAAGGACAGTATATTTTTCATGAAGAGGATCCAAACCATGTTACCACAGCATGTCTGCACTTCATCTAAACCTGCGTTGGGTAATACTATTGAATGAAGAGATGCTTAATTTCCTCCTGATATAAAATGCACATGAGATATTATTGTCGCATTTGTGTTGTGTGATTCACACTGTTGAAGTCAAAATTCATGTATATGATAGATTCAACTGTTGAGATTCTTCAAAGTTGAACTAGTACGGTTCTTTAAGAAAAGGGCCTTACAGAAAATTGAAATAGCCATGGATCACAGGTCCTGCTCATCTTATGATCTGGATTTCTGTTGAGCACAACCTTCAACCATGTTCTGGTTGTTAGTACCAGCAGCTCGATACCCCATCTGCACATGGCAGTTGTCTCTATTTCTGTGAAGAAACTGGAGGAACAGAGTGATTGCATGCTATTTCAGAGCGGTGCGCGACTCCATCTCTTTCTCGTTTCTCCCCATCGGTCTTCCTACTTGGTATGCATTCAACATGTGATCGCAAACTGAGAGCTGTTAAAGTGAGTCTGAATTAAATTCCCCAACTTACAATAGATGTTGATGTTTTGAATTGGTAACCCCTTTCTGTCCTTTCCCTCGCATTAATTTCCGAAACTTTTACTCTAGATATATTACAACTATTATGGTGTGTATTATGCAGTGTGCCATACGAATAGGAAGTCCACCATTGGTTTGTGCACCTACCTCAGGCAAACATGTCACATGGAGCAAGTAACAATCAGTGGTATCACGTGCGAATGTAGAAAGAGAATATAAGGCAATGGTCCAAGCAACAACGGAGATGCAGTGGATTCAGATAGTATGTATTGTTCTTCCTCTTCTATGAAATAGAGTGATGGAGTTCAGTGTTCATGAAATCGGTCTGTGCGGCCGCATATGCCTATGTGGCACCTTTGGCAATCGCATACCTGAAACGGTGTTGTGTGCGCCATTTGCACATATTCGGGCCACATAATAGGGTTGAGCGGTTGTATAATCGGGTTGAGCGATCACTTTGGGCTCGGATCCGGATAGCCTCTCAGATATGCAAGATCTGAATACTCATCTCCAAACCCCTCTCTCCACATACCCCTCCCTTGCTCTCTCAAAACACAATCTCCAAGATACCCCTCCTCCCAAGCAACACATCACCTCTACCTCCAAGCTCTTCCGTCGTCGCGAATTTCCTTCGCGTAGCCCCCCCCCCCCCCCCCCCCGAAGCTCCTCTGACGCACGAAAATCCTCCACCTCCAATAACCCTAAAGTTGGAAAGCATATTTAATCCACTGCAATTTCATTTTTTAAGTATGTCTTCGTATTCCATTAAATCAACTTTATTAGTTGGATGACTAACATCTAAACAAAAGGAAGCATCTAACTTTATTACTTAGATACTCCGTATTTTGGAGCTCATATTTTGTTACCCTAAAATGATCTATTTCTTGTTAACTTTAGGAGTAGATGTTTATTCTAGAACTCATAATTTGTTACAAACTCTATGGTGTAATCTAATTGTTTCAAGTAAAGATTTGTTAGGGCATATTTATTCATAAATTTAGTTCAAATGTAGTAACTTTTGTAAATACTAAATATTTATTTTTTAATTAAAAAATAGAAAATCATGTATAACTGCATATACCCTACATATCGATTAATCACTTGCCGATGACATGTTCGAACGCATACGCATACTGCTTTTTTGAACCTCGATGGAGTTGATATGTGACAAAACAATTGCCGCTACGCACATAGAAAACGACCCTATATTTTATAAATGAAAACTTGTGGAAGATTACCACTTCACTAGGGACCTCATTTGGCAAGGATTTTTGCGTGCTTCCAATCTTACTTCTTCAGAGTTCGGACCATATTGCAAATTTTTTTGAACAAAATACTTTCTTCCAGTGATACCCTAATAAGTTAAGCACGTTAGATATTTATGCACAAACTTAAGAGAGAGTGTTATAGCATGAAAGTTGTAAACCTTCCAAGCCTTTAGGTAAATAAGAAGGGTTAGGTTAGGTACCCGACAACCTGTGTAAAATAGTCGGAGACAAATTCCTAAATAGTGTTCTCATTTGAGAACACTACTTTGAAATTTGCTTCAAGACAGTCGAATCTTTTCAACAAGGTTTTACTTGTTGGGGGCATTCCCTACTAGGGATGTGTTGCATCGTCTGAATGCAATGAGAAGTTGGCAAGGGTCGCTACATCGTTACTCGGATTTAGTTCAAATTTGCAAGGATTCTCACATGAGGGAATGCTAGTAAATAAGCTAGTTCCATTGCATCGTCGCTCAGATGCAATCTAAAATTTGCAAGGATTCCCACATGATGGATGCATGAGTAAATAACTAGTCAAAAAAGGTCGTAAAATTTTCTCAAGAAAATGTTGTAAAAGAAGTTGCGGATAGGTAGTTAGAAGATTGATGCTTTGATTGGCAAATTGATGGAGATAGTAGATACAATGGAAAGAATGAAGATTCAGATACTATGTTTCCAAGAGATAAAATTGTTGGAGAGAAAGCAAGGGAGATCGAGAAGGCATACTTTAAATTATGGTATTCAAGTAAAGAGAAGGGTAAAATGGTGTTGGAGTGGTTATTCACAAGGATTTGAAGCAAGATTCGGAATCTCGATTTCGATTTCATTTCGAACATCCCAGAAATCGAAATTTTGTCGATTTCGGTGGAAATCTCGAAAAATGGCTCGAAAAAGCCATTTTTCCAATTTTTGTAAATTATGATCATCCAAGTAATTAGAACAAATAAATAACACATAATGCTCATCTATACCCTTTATATCACGCATATCAGTCATATCGGTCATATCATTATCAATGTTGATTGCTAACTGATAGATATTGGAAATGGAGTTCATATGAGTTCTTCAAAGAATAAATATACACTTATAGGCTTATAGCACACATATCGATCATCTATGACTATGACCTTATATCACACATATCGAACATGTCATTATTAATAACAGTTTTACAATAATTAAAAAACATCTATTCACAAAAATAAATGACAACATGCAATTAATGATTAATGCAATAAAAGATATTACATGGTCATGAGTCAGTTCAGAACCAAAGTTTCGTGGTGGATCTGTAACGCCCCCCGTCCTTACTGTCTCTCATAGCGCATCGCAAACTCAATGAACTCGCAGTAGTTCTCCCATGTCATGTACGAGTACATGGCCTTGTAATCCATCACATACTGCATGTACCGATGGTCATCGATGCCTATGAGTATCCTGAGACGAGGATAAGTAGCACTAGATCCGGTATCACAAGGGGCACGACAAGGTTGCGAAGTATTGGTTTGAGATCCTCGGAGTGACGACGACAGAGTAGGAGAAGATCTCAGCAGAGGAGGAGGCACAATCGTGAACTCGAGGAAGAAACCATGATTGTCACCACCAAAATAGCATTGGTTCTGCTTGGGTTGGCTACCTTAGTAGTTCCCATCATTGTAGTTAAAATATCCTCCATACCCGATGTAACCATATGATGGAGATGCATGCGTCTAAAGAGGAGGAGGTCCAGGAGGAGGAGCATGAAAGAATTCTGGGAAGACGTCAAATGATCTCTCATCATGTGCTGATCCATATCCGCTCAGGGGACTTGGCGTTCCTCCACGATATAGGTTGTCAATATCCATGCAGTTTAAGGAACCTACATATGGTATCAAATCATCCATGTAGTTGTCGGTAGGACGATGGCCGCGGTCTTATGCTTCATAACCCATAGGTCACGGACTAGGATTTGGACCAAGTTATCCATGTGCATTCCTTTGTCGCTCCATATATTCACGCCCTGCGTGGAGTCCTTCCTCGAATCTTCTATCATGTGGTCCACTACCTTCCCATGTTGACCAACCTGAATATGTTTTCCTCTCACCAGATCCACCATGACTGCCAATAGCATCATCATAATCATCTTCATTGTCATCCTTTGACTTGGATTTGGATTTGGATTTGGATTCGGATTTGGAACTAGTGGAGAGAATTTCATCAACAATTGCATCAACCTCAACCTCCAACCCTCCAAGAGGGTCCATAATCCGTCCAGATCTTGCCAGAAAGTGACCTACATCTGCTCCCATTTGCTGGTTTATATTCTCATTTAGCTTTCCTCCCAATTGAATCCACCTCTGGAGAACATCTTCATCAGCATCGTCATCGTGCATCTTGAAAATGTATGCAAGAACTTTAGGGCCTTTGTAATCCTCTTTGTCTTGGCCTTTGCGTATTTCATATTTAGCCTCAAGTTGTAGTGCATGTAGACAAGATCAAGGAGCTTCTGTTCTCCCAACATGTTATGTCTCTTCAAATGGATCATGTTGAATGTACTCTGGTTCCTCTCACAACCACCAGGAGATGTGGTTTGAGATCGTACTTTCACTGCCACTTTTCGTAGGATGGGAGATTCGATCATGTACAGTAACCATCACTCGACTGCAGAAAATCCAAAAGGAGATAAATCAATGATAGTAAATAATAGTAATACAGCACAATCAATGGACTTATTCGCCTTCGTCCTTACTTAGTTCCTCCTCCTTTAGTTTACAATAATCGCTTGATCTTCCTCCTCTATTGGTTCACAATAATCTCAAAGGCATAATCACGCAATCCATCATATGTATCCCCGGAATAAATCTCGTCTTTGTAGACGTAATGATGGAATTGACAACATGAAGGCGATAAGAAAAAACCTTAGCCACAATGAGAACGGTGTCATTAAAAAAGTCAATAAGATGATTTTCTTCAATAGGTTACAACGTCCTTCTTCAAAAGAAGGAAAATCAGAGCACGATTCAACCTCTCAAATCCTTAATTCTCCATTTGGAGATCCTCCACAACCATCACAACATCATCCTCAACCAATTCCTAGAATTCTCGAAAGAAAAAAAACAGAAACCCATCAGACCAGGAAAACCATCAGCATTCAAAGCATTAATACCCTCACAGACATGACTTTTCCTAAAAGATGATGTAGTCGAAAATTCAAGGAGGGGGAAAGAGAAGAGAAGAAGATAGTGGTGTGCTTCATGAGAGGGACGAGGTTGAGAGGAGAAACCCTAGAAACTGGGGGAGATGGATAAAGGTGGAGGCACTCTCCAAATCAAAAACCAATTTTAAAGTTATCCATATTATCCTTACAATAGACTAGGGCTCTCTTTATATAGAAAGGGTTCCAATTACAAAATTAGTAACATAATAAATTTGTAATGTAATAAAATCCTTATGGACTCTGATCAGCTAACCAATTTATTTGAGACCATAGGTGATCTCATTATTTAAATAGAAATATAATTTTCATAGACTCAATTAATCGAAAATAAAATTAACCCTAATCTAACTAGATTAATAATTTAATTAGACTTAAATTATGGTCTAACTCTGATTGACCCCTTCAATTTGGATTTGATTGCATCAAAAGAGCACACCAATTTGTAGGCCAGCACCTCAAAAAAGGTGGGGGACATCCCTCCCCAGACACCCTGTGCCATGCCATCCGAGCAAACCCTCATGCTCAACTTACTAAAACGGCCGACCACAACCATCTCATATGGCCCCAAAACCTCCACCCGCTTACCCCTACCACAATCGAATGGATCATGTTGTGCATCCTCTTTCCATTAACCATTGAATGTTTGCATCCCCCTCCTTCAATCATGTATGTTGGGACCATTACCTCCACTCCACCTCCATTTTTCTTGTCCTCGACTAGGAGAGCCATATGTTGCTCATCCCTTGCAATCTTGTCCCCCACTAACTCCCCAATATCCTCAAACTCGTCCAACCCAAACACCTCCGCCTAGGCCAGCGAGTTCCTCCCATCGACTCCGAAAATCCCTCTTAAAGATCACCACCGTATTTGGCAAAGTCTTAAGCTTTGCAACCATAAGCCTTGTTGTCAAGTCTGAACCCGAATGTCTCCACCAATGACGAGCCCACATTTTCATGAAATCGACACTCAAGGAGCCAAGAACGATCAAAGCAAAACAAGTTGCCCAAGCAATAGTTCTCAAAAGCCTAGCAGATGGGAGTATGGTACCAGTGAGATCATGGCAAGGAGTGCACTAGCGCCAAAAGAAAGACCTCTAGAAGCTCCACAAATGCTAAGAAATAGTTGATATAAGATTATGATGAGGAATTCTGATGCAGAAATGGCTTCGGCGGCGGCGAATGATAATAAAATATATTTTGGTGGATTTTTTTTGGTAGAAGAGAGAGATGGGTTGAGAAGGGAAATTGAGGGGATGAGAGGAAGAACACGCCGGGATGCGCAGGGTTGAGGGGAAGACCGCGGAGATCGCGTGGAGGGAGAGAGAGAAGGAGAGGGGATAAAATGAGATCAACTCAAATTTTTACTTCATAATGGACTCACTAGAATAATGGACTACCCTCTCTTTATATAGGAGAGAGGGGTTTACAAAAATAGTAAATAAATTCAAACTGACAACCAACTTGCCTAATTGGACTCCAATAAATCCTAATTGACCTCTAACTAACTTAATTAGACTCTAATTATTTAATTGACCATCCATTACAATTAAAATCTACGAAATCAACGTTGAGATCACAGGCGATCTCAATTATTAAATTGGACCAAAAAACGTAACTAAAATTGATAATTATCTAATTAAATAAATGTGGCCCCATAATTTGGGGTCACGCTGCATCAACTCTCCACCGCTTTAAAAATTCGGCTCCTGACGAATTGCGTGGTGTCGGTGGATCGTTGGAGAAATCATCTTTGAATCGAGGCTTCAATTTCCTCCCATGGGATCACCTTCAACATTACGTTTGTAATTTTCTTCAATTTGGGGGCGTCTCTGCAATTTTCGTACCCCTTCATTTTGTCTCACATTTTCATTGCTTTTGTTCTGTATGCAAATAGATTTTTTTGGAGATTTGTTTTTGCAATTTTCCCAATTCAACCTCAATTCCCTGGAATTGAGGGATTGGGTTCCCTTCGTTAAGAAGCACCCGATAGGGTTTCTTCCTCTTCCCACGCGAGGCGGCGGCACCGGGAGTCGCGGGAGGGCGGTTGGCGAGGTTCTGTTCAGCCGCGGCGTTCCAGGCGGTGGGGAGGCGAGGCTTAGGCGCAAGACCCGTGGGTTGCTGGGTTGGGGGGTTGTGGCTCGATCTGGGTGCCGCGCAGCAGCGCGCCAAACATGGAGGGGGAGGAGTGCGGCAAGGGCGCAGGTGGCGGCGCCGGTTGGGGAAAGGGCTCGGGGCGGAACCGGCAGTGAGGCGGAGCGCGGGGTCGCTGGTAGGTGTGCGGGGAGAAGAGAGGGGGCGGCGAGGTACGCGGGGAAGAAGGGGCGGCGGAGTAGACTCGGAGGTTGTGGGGGAAACTCGGGGAGAGAAGGGATATCGAGAGAGAGGGAGGGCTCGAAGGGGAGAAGGGGAGAAAGAGGCTGGGACAGTGGCGAGAGAGGGAGGGTGATTAGCGGCTGGGGGGGGTTCGGCCGGGTGAGGAGGGAAGGGGGAATCACCTGGGGTGGTGGGGATGGCGCCGGGGTGGTCGGAGGGGGCCGCGGGGCCGATTCCGGCAACGGCGTTGGTTCTGAAATTGCTGGGACAGCAACTGTTATTGCAACGAACTCGACATTTTGGCCTTCTTTATCCGTGGGGTCTTCGTCGAAGATGGGTCCTTGATCCTCCTGTTCTTCTTGCACAATAGTTGTATCAAATCGATCTTCCTTTGGGCTGAAAATACCTTCGTTTCCGGCTTCGAAATCGACTTGAACGGCGGTAGCATAGATCTGATTTTGGTCGTTGGCGTCGGAATCGTCGTCGATTTGTGCGCCCCTCCATTCGTGCACCTTAATGCATGCGATAAGACGTTGATAGAACTTTTTTGAGCGACGCGAACCACGAGATGGGCGGCGGAGACCGAACTTCGCACACCAATAGTCGATCGGATCGTCGAATCGTAGGTACGATTCGAAATCCATGCTCTGATACCACTTGATGCAGAAATGGCTTCGGCGGCGGCGAATGATAATAAAATATATTTTGGTGGATTTTTTTTGGTAGAAGAGAGAGATGGGTTGAGAAGGGAAATTGAGGGGATGAGAGGAAGAACACGCCGGGATGCGCAGGGTTGAGGGGAAGACCGCGGAGATCGCGTGGAGGGAGAGAGAGAAGGAGAGGGGATAAAATGAGATCAACTCAAATTTTTACTTCATAATGGACTCACTAGAATAATGGACTACCCTCTCTTTATATAGGAGAGAGGGGTTTACAAAAATAGTAAATAAATTCAAACTGACAACCAACTTGCCTAATTGGACTCCAATAAATCCTAATTGACCTCTAACTAACTTAATTAGACTCTAATTATTTAATTGACCATCCATTACAATTAAAATCTACGAAATCAACGTTGAGATCACAGGCGATCTCAATTATTAAATTGGACCAAAAAACGTAACTAAAATTGATAATTATCTAATTAAATAAATGTGGCCCCATAATTTGGGGTCACGCTGCATCAAATTCCATCAAGTCTGACGAGAGTTTGCCACATCCAACACCTCCAAAGATAACTTGCTAATAAAACTAAGGAAGTATGTGAACCATGATCATGGCTATCCCTAGCCAGTGGCTGATCATCAGCAAAAACTGACTTTGAAATCTCCACCAAAAGCCATGAAAAATCAAAGAACATGCATGCATCAATCGAAGCTCATCCGACATCTTCGAACCAGATCAACCTCCAACAGGCCATGCACTGCAGAGAACAGCAGACACGTCATCTGATCTCTAAAGCAGCATTGTAGAGAGCGAATGATGAGCCTCCATCATATCCACTAACTCCAACACGTCTCCACTCCACCCTACAAGGATACATCTAGAATTTCATACACAAAGAACCGCCTTAAAATCCCTGAGTCTACCACCTGAGACAGACCTCCATAGGAAGCAATCCCAAGCATCAATCTTAGCCTCATGCAAGCAAACCATATTTGCCTGCTTGGCCTCCAAAAGATAACCCATTGCTCTCTGCTTATCTACCTGACCCAACCATCGGACATTCCACGGAAGACAAACTTCAATTGGTAATCGAGGGCACCAACCCTGCCAACTCTGTCGACATTGGTCTGTACTTCCTTTGGTGGGACAGATGCATATATCTTTCGATATAATAAAGTATTGAGGCTGGGGACGCCCTGGATTACCTAGTCCATTGTCTTATCATAGTGAGACACCGTCCATTTATTTCTACTCTTTTGAACTCCAGTCAACATTTTTATCACACTCTTCCTGGAAGGGCATATGGGAAAAATATTCAATGACTTTTAGTGCCCAGTGATCCGGTTAGAATAAGCTCATCTAATCAGATGTGCTCGAAAATCGGGCAATGCATTAGCATGAAAATAGTTTTTGTCAGTTTATTTAAGTTTCATCTTTTTGTAATCGGAAAAGTTTCGGAAAAATTTGATTTTAATTAAGATGGATATTTTACATAATCATAGATGTAACACTTTTTGGGTTTACAGCAACTTCGTACTTGGGATTTTGGTGCCTTCCCAAATCTATAGCTCATAAGCTCATGTTTGGCTTTTTTTACAATTACAAGTGCCTTCCTAAATTAGCACCAGCTTACACATCTCTTTGTGTATACAATCTTCCACTTTCCCGGGAACCAGGACTTCTACTTCATGGTTGACTAGCCTGCAGTAGTACATTTCCTTATAAGTATCTATTCTTTACCTCTTTGTCGCTATGTCATTCTAATAAATCTAGATGACATCTCAAGTTTCCCCCATTCCTCTCAACATTAAAATGTGTTTCTCTCAAAGATAGCACTTTAATTTAATGTCGTAATATGAGCTCGTACATATACTAATACTACTACGTTGCAAAATCAACTTTTTCGATGCCCCAAACCAAGCAATCTATTTGCAAAATCTCAAACACTTATTATGAACATCGTCTTCCAACAAAACACTCCAAAAAGACCAACCACCATCTCATCAAGTTCGAATTTTTCCCATAAAACACACCAAATAATCCTCCGACGGTCATATTTACGCCATCCGAAAGCATGCATTTCATTCATTTGAACTATATTAGAACCACATTCTATTGAGGTCGAATCTCTGCAGCAAAAAGCACCAAATCATCCACTCAGATCAACACGTACCGAAAATAAAGAGAAAAAAGTTCCGAACCTCGATGAAATAACCGGTGCCAACATCGATAAGGACCTTGTCAGCGTCCTCTAGGGTCCCGGGGACGTAGAGAGAAGCGGTGAGGGGCACAAGCATACTCTTGCCCTGGGAGCTGAGGGAGAGGTCGCGGAGGGAGACGGAGGCGAGCTCGAGGCGGGTGGCGGCGGTCCTGATCTTGGCGACGCTGTCCTGCAGGAGCCCCACCTCGAGATCGGTCTGCTCCTTTATGGCTTTGAGCTGATCGACGCTCATCTTCTCCAGCTCCAAAACCCTAACGGGGCTGTTCCCCCCTGCCGCCGACGCCATCGGACTCCTCTCTTCTCTGCTGCGGGTACCTCACAAGACAACTAAGATGGCGAGTCGGGGTTTATTTTTGTACATTATGTAATTATACGCGATAAATTAAGAAACAAAAAGGTAGAGCGTCTTCTTGTAAATTGAAGGTCTTAGTTCGATCCTGCATGGGGCGGCCTTGTTTTTTTGCTTTTTGAAATTTTAAATTGCTGCTTATATTATTTATTTTTAAAATAATTGTTTATTGTTTCCATCCAAACATTTATAAAAATTGTTTCTATGTATTTTTCCTTCTTTGTTTCTAAAAATAGATCGTAAGTTTGCATTTCCTTATTTCTACGCAGAACTTTTAAAAAAATATTTTGGTTTATTTCTAAAAAGTGAATTGAATTCTAGTACTCGAGTACAAAATCAAGGTAGGTAGGGTATTTTGTTCGTTAGAATTGGATATTTCTTGTTTTTCTTTAGGCTTCTCATCATCCTACATTGTGGGCATAAATGGAATGCTTAAATTGTTAATTATCGTTTATATTTGTTTTTTGTATGTTTACACCACGAGTCTTGAAAATATTGTAAATTACCTTCTCGGCCTTGTATTCTTCGTGTATATTACCTAAAGCCTGCAAACTTGCTAACTCTTGCACTAGGGACCCTGACGGACTCTATGGTTAACTCCTCTAAGGGTTATGGCATGCGGTTACCAAATTTGAGGGAACGATTGGTTATCATGCTTCGTTACAAGATTTTTAAGACTTCCTCTTATTCCAATTGCCTCTTCTATGTCTACCCTCATAGGTTATAAACTTATAATATCTCTTGAAAATTCGGAGCGAATACAAATAACAACAGTGACGCCAACAACAACAACAACAAAAGCCTTTTCCCACATTAAGTAGGGTCGGCTACATGGTTTCTTTGCCTCCATTCAGATTTATCGTAAGTCAATCTTGGACTTAGATCCAAAAAACTAAGATCCCTTCCTATAGTCTCATTCTGTCACTTCTTGGACCTTCCTTACCCTCTCTTAGCCGGCTTAACATCCCAAAACGCGCATCTCCTAACTGGTGTATCAGTTGACCTCCTCTGCAAATGGTCAAACCACCTTAGATGGTTTTCTCGTATCTTATCCTCAATCAGAGCTATGCCAACTTTCCTTCTGATTACATCATTATGAATCAGATATTTATGTGTGTGTCCACACATCCACCTTAGCATTTTCATTTCTGCTATTGATATTCTCTGCATATGTCTATGGTTCACAGGCCAACATTTAGATCTATAGAGCATAGCAAGTCTCACGGATGCTTTGTAACTTTTCATTGATTTTCAAAGGAATTTCTCTTATCACAGAGAACATTAGAGGCTCCTCTCCACTTTGCCAACATGCATTTATTCTATTAGTAACAGCTCCATCAATTCCCCATCATGTTGCAAAATAGATCCCGGGTATCTAAAAGAATCTCTTTTCTTAATGTTATCGTCGTCAATCTTCACCTTGATTTCCTCATCATTGCTTTTCCATCAACAGTGCACTCCATATATTCAATCTTAGCCTTACTTATACGAAGTCCTTTAGTCTCCAATGCATGTCTCCAGACCTCAAGCTTCTCATTTACTCTATCTCCAGTCACGTCAATCAACACGATATCATCAGCGAATAACATACACCAAAGTATCTCATCTTGAATGTGACTTGTCAACTCGTCCATAATCAAAGTAAAAAGGAATGGACTCAAAGTTGAACCTTGATGCAGACCCGTGTTGGTGTCAAAGTAGCCAGTCCAGATTGGATCCTTACACAATATGAAGCCCTATTGTGCATATTCTTTATGAGGTTAATGTATAGGACAAGTACTTGTCTCTTCTCCAAGACTCTCCACAACATCTCGCGTGGGACAGAATCATAAGCCTTCTCCAAATCAATAAAAATCACATGAAGGTTCTTCCTTTTAGCTCTATAAATCTTCATTGTTCTCCTCAGTAAGTGGATATCTTCAATAGTTGAGCGATCTGGCATGAATTTAAATTGATTTTTTTTACTTTGGAAACTTGCCTCAATCTTCTTTCGATCACACGTTTTCAAAATTCATAGTGTGACTCATCATCTTGATACCTCTGTAGTTTGAACAATTTTTAATGTCTCCTTTGTTCTTATAAAGAGGTGCGGTGATGCTTCTCCTCCAATCTTCAGACATTTTATTGCTTTGCCAAATAAAATTGAATAAATTTGTTAGCCAAGTCAAACCACACTCACCTATAACTTCTCATACTTCTATAGGAATGTCATCAGGTACTACACATTTCCCATGTCTCATAACCTCCAAAGCCTCATCTACTTCATTCCTTTGTATTCTTCTATATCTTACATGATTCAAGTAACATTCATTCCTAGGTAGATCTCCCAAAGTGATCGCTCTATTTCTTCCCCCGGTGAAAAGCTTATGGAAATACTGCTTCCATCTAGTCTTTATAACCTTCTGAGTAACAAGCATGTGACCTTCCTCGTCCTTAAGGCATATCACTTGAGAAAGATCTTTGATCTTTCTTTCTCTTGCCTTGGCCAACCTGAATATATCCTAATGGTCCTCCTTAAAGTCAAGATTTTTGTACAAGACTTCATAAACTTTTGACTTATATTCGCTTACAGCCTTCTTTGCTTCCTTCTTCGCTATTTTGTAGTTTGTAACAGTTCATTTGTTCTATCCTTAAACATAGCTTTAAAGCATGCTCTTTTAATTTTGAGCTTCTCTTGCATCCCTCCACTCCACCATCCAGTCTCCTTTTGGTCTAGAGCTCCACCCATTGAGATGAACGTCAAATTCGCCTCTTTAATATAGATAAATAAGTCGTAGTATAGGAGACGAATTTGGTTCAGCAAAAATTATAGACTTTGAATGCTGTGGAATATTTATACTTGGCAAGTCTACCAAGGTCGAACACAGGGACGCGGCTGCCTAATGTGAGTATTGAATTTTGATTCATGAAGCTCAATGTGATTTAATTCCAATTTCAGGACCTCATGATGTACTATGCTATTTACACAGCCATGCCATGATGCATGCAATTTTTTATCGATTTTTATGCAATTATAAAGCGATGCATGAGCAAATATGTAAGGAAAATTATTTAAAGATTAAAGACTACAATTATACCCTAAAATGTGAGCAACACAATATAGAATGAAATTAGAGTCAATTTGAACACGTCAATAAAAATCGGTCATCAGATCAAAGCAAGACAAGAAGAGCATGGTCTATTTTCCACATAAAAATTCACCTAAATTAAAACAGTGTCAAATAAAACAAGTAAGCATGCTAAAATGTAGAGGACAAAACAAGGATCAAAACGACACTAAAATCATGTAATTTGGACCTAAGATGCTCAAGTTTGCTAAAAACAGTGCAAGGGCATAATTGTAATAAAAATGCAATAAAAATAAAGGATAAATATTGCATTTAGGTCCCTGTAAGGACTTAAATGCAATTCTAAAAAATCGCCTGGGCCTGGATGAAATTTTCCCATATGTGCGGGGTCCTTTTTGTAACTTTGGAAAACTTCAAAGGCCTCCCTGTAAATTACCCAGGCACGCACGTGAGGCACGTGCCTGGGAACCAAAATGCAATTA
The DNA here is from genome assembly GCA_037367405.1 of Ottelia alismoides. NCBI lineage: Eukaryota > Viridiplantae > Streptophyta > Magnoliopsida > Alismatales > Hydrocharitaceae > Ottelia > Ottelia alismoides. The sequence goes on from JAZKJV010007051.1 coordinate 75,906, forward strand.
CTTGAAACTTCTGGGTCGTTCCTAAAATTTACCCATCTCCTCACGTGCTACGCACGCGAGGGGCCAGGCTCGGGAGGAGGCTCGAGTTCGGGTCCACGTGGTGGTTGTCTGTGGTTCGGATTGAGGCTCGGATGACCCGAGCCTATAGGTCGGGGATGAGGCTCGGGTCCACCACGTGGCTTCGTCTCGACCGTCCGATGCGGATAATCGGACGGTGACTGTACTTCTTTCTCCACCGCAGGCCACCGGAGGGGGTTGGTCTCCGGCGACCCGCCCTTAGCTCCATCGGGCTCCCGTTGCTTGTTTGATGATCATGGGAGCTTGTTGGAGCTCCAGCGGAAGTCTTGGACGCACGGCGAAGCTTCGTGGTTGATCGGAAGGGCCGCTCGATGAAGCTTTCGCCTGAAGGAAGGAGCTCGAAGGTGCTCCGATGAGAGGTCCGGCTATTGAAGATACCTGCAGGGGTCAGTGATAGCTGAAGCGTGCGGACGTGGTTTGTGAAGTGTGTGAAGGGGAATGGGAGCCGGCGGAGGTGGAGAAGGTGATGGTTCAGGCGAGTCCTCCACCGTGGGGACGGAGGAGTGGAGTCGGGGCGCGATGTGGTTCTGGAGGAAGGAGATGGGTGCGCGAGGATGCTGGTGGTTGGGTGGTGCTAAGGAGCTGGTAGGATGAGGGTGAGGAGGTCTGTAGTCGGGGTTATAAATAGAATAAGATAAAGAAAAACAAGCCACCTCGCCGGAGCGAGGTGTGATGGAGGAGGGTCGATCTGGGCTGAGCTTCGAGGAGCTCGGGGTCTTCGCCCAACCTGGTCGATCACTCCAGTGGGCTCAGCGGTGGCGGAGCCACCATAGCACGGCCAAAATGGTTGTGGGTCAACATCGGGCAGGAGCCTTCTTCGCCTCGACGTCCCGCCCACTCCGCTGTCACCGGAGGGGCGGGGGAGACTGAGCTAGAGCCCAAATTGGTGGACCCTACTCTCAGGTGGCGGAGTGTGGGTTTAAATAGGCGGAGGTTGTGGTTGTAACGGAGGTGACGACGAGGGTTTCAACGGCTGAAATGATGAAGAGGAGTAATGGAGATGGCGTTTGATGAGGTTCGCGAGGATGGCGGAGGGAAGGGTGATGAGGGCCGGACGTTAGGAGTAGGAGGAGATGGCTGGAGCGCCTTCCAAAATAGGAAGGGGGCGGTGGTGTTGCAAGGGGTAACGGCCGGAGGCGGGGGTTACGCGAGGTAGGAGACAATGGGAGAGCCATTGGATCTTGTGATCCAACGGTTGGGATAGGGGCGCAGGTGAAGGGTTCCGATTAGATCTTAGGTTTAGATCCAACGGCGGGACGTTAGGCGATGATGAGCGGCTCAGATGGAAGCTTGGGTGAGATCTAACGACGAGGGATAACTGGGTGACGTGGCAGTTAAGTAGGCGTAGGATGGGTGCTGGATCGAGTGGTGGAGATTGGAGGGAGACGTGGCAAGTGGAGAGACGTTAGATGGAAGTAGGATCCGAGGGCTGAGATGAGTGGGCAACGTGGAGGGCTGAGGGGCGTTGAATGGGGATGAGATCGGGCGGCTAAGATTTAGGCGCTAAAGGATGGCTCAGATCTGATCTGGAAGTCAGATCCAACGGTGGGCAAAGGAGCAGGGCTTCAACGGGTGAGATGGAGGCGGGTTAAGAGGATCCAACGCCCCAGGAGGCTGTCGGGTGGCGTGAAGAGGAGCGGGCCACGTGGGCGGCCCAGAGGGCGCCACGTGGCCCAATCAGAAAAATTCAAAAGATAATTACAAAGATAAATACAAAAGAAATAGTTAGAGGCCGAATTAGGAAAAAGTCAAAACATGAAAGTTGTTCGTCTCGATGAGATCTACAACTTTCATGTTGGTTAAAAAGCAAAAAGAGGTCATTTGTGCAAAACGTATTTTTAGGGGTATTTTTAGGGGAATAAAAATACCAAGTTTGTGGTTTTGAGATTTTTTGTATTTTTTATCTTTTTAAGGGTCAGTGAATTATAGACAACAATTCTACCTAATTTTTAGGGATTTTTGAGGATAAAATAATTACAAGAAAATAAAAGCAATATTTTAATGGTAAAATATATACAATATACTATAAGATAAAAACAAAGGATTGATGGTGATTTTTATTGAATTGTTTAGGCCAGGGGTTTAATAGTGAGTTTTTAGCATGATGAATATGAGATTCATCATGCAACTAACATATCTTTGGCTACCATTCACATACAAGATGCTACTGCCGCCCACATCTCGTTTGCACTTCAGTTACAATCCCAAGATAAGTATTCTAAAACCTTCTTCCTGAAGCTTGATTGCTTCAATTTAAGATTCTACCATCTAGTTCTACTGATTTTGGAAACCCTCCTTTTTCTTTACTGGCCCTTTTATTTGCACAATTATAACTAAAAAGTGATGTTGGTTATCAAACTCTCTCTTGGGATGACCTTGTCGTTTTTGTAACACAATCAATCTGTTCTCCTATGCAAAGTAATATATTTGTGTTATAGTCAGATCACTCTTATAAGTAATTAAATGCTCCCCCTCTTCTTGAAGAGAGTGTGTACTATGAAAAGACCATGAGCCGTTACAAAATCCAGAATGACTTTTCACTCTTCATTCTGTCCCCAAAAGCCATGGCCTCTATGAACACTAGCATATCCTAAAGCATCCTTTCCCACATGTCCATTAAGATCTCCACCTGATCAAATCATCTCTCTTTTGTGGGATCCCTTGCATAATCTTATCCAAATCAAAAAACTTGTTTAATCCTTTCATCTAAATCAATTTACGGTGCATATTATGATATGCTATTCAGGAATTCTACTCGAGCACTTAGCAAAATAATCCGATTATCGAATCTTTGTACATAAACTACACAATCCTTCAAATCCTTATGAACAACCACTACAACACCATTTCTTCCTGAATACCAAAGTTTAAAGCATGTTTCTTGATCTCCTTTGCTTTCTTTTCCAACATATTTTGTCTCTTGGAGATATAGTATCTAAATCTTCCTTCTTTACATCATATCTACTATCTCCATCGATTTGTGAGTCAAAGCGCTAATATTCCAACTACCTAACTTAACTTCTTTTACAACCTCTTTTGGACTAACTTCTTTACTCCCATGCGAGAACCCTCGTAAAATTTACACTGTATCTAGGCAAACGATGCAGTGGAACTAGCTTATTTACTCATATGTGTTCCTCATGCGAGAACCCTCGCAAATTTTGAACTACATCCGGGCAACGATGTAGCGTCCCTTGCAAACTTATCATTACATCAAGGTGATGCAACACATCACTAGTAGAGAATGCCCCAATAAATGTTTGCTTAAATCTATTTTAAAAAGATCCTAATTGTTTTAACACTATTTAGGAATTTGTCTCTCTTGCGATGGATGTTGGCTACCTAACGTGCAACCCTCAATTTACCTAGGCTTGGGACCGATCTTGACTGAGTTTCGGAGCGAATACATACACGACCTCAAATTTTAGATTTCGATTTCATTGCGCCAAGCATGAAAAGGGAAATATTTAAAGATATTCAATTGTCGAAAAATCATGGAAATGGATATAATTTTTTTCAGAAAAGTAATGTTTTCAGAATTCTTTAATCATTAAATATGATATAAATACACTCTTGTTTTCTATACTAAAGGTGTAAATAGATTGTTTTTAGTATTATTATCATTGTAACCATCGTGATATATGATGATCATTATATATCCAAGATCTCGATGAAGAAGTAACATTAGAGAAAGGAGGGAAGTAGACAAGGAGGGGGAACACTGCCGAGGAGGACCGTGAATGGGAGTGGAGGAAACATGAGGAAAAGGGGGAGGACATCATCATGGAAGACACACGTGGGACCAGTGGCGCTACACATAGTAGTAAAGAGGGGACATTTGCGTAAGGCACTAGCAATGACGAGTGGTCTTGGGCAATGAGAAGGCGGCAATGCTTTCTTGGGACGGATATGTCATTGTTGTGGGCATTTCAAAGCTTTCGTTTTCATAACAATAATCACATGGCTAGGGCCTGCAAGAGCAAAAATCATATGCATCTATTGTAATGTTTGGGACATTACAAGAACTCATTGATTTCACATGGAGCATGGCATTACCGTCCACTGAAAGTTGTGATAGGGGTGTATATTCTAGACGATAGAGGTCTTGATGGTCCTAATCGGAGGGCGACTGATATGGAGTTACCTAGATCAATGTGCACAAACTCTCGCAGTTTCCGTGTCTTGTATAGAAATGACACTAGCTTGGATCCCTTTGGGCATGTGGTGACCTGACTCGGGGTTGATTTTATTTGATGGGATGTGGACCAAGCCATCGATAAATATGGGATTCACTCACTACGATCCACAAATTGAACGCTAATTCCCGATCAAGCATTTTGTATTTGCATCTGATTTCATATTTTTTTCATTTTGTATGTGCATTTGTTAGTATTGCATAATTAGCAGAAGTATACAAAATATTGTAAAAGCTTAAATACAGGAAGGATGCACCGTGTGTAGACTAACAAAGAATAATAAATGAATGGTTCAAAAGTCCATTTATTTTTCCTAACCCCATAGATCTTGGTAGCATGATCGGTAGGGGTGCACATGAATCAGATTGGTTTGAATTTTAGCTTAATATGTGTCTGATCCAACCTTAACGGATTTTTGTTCTTTTGAATCCAATCAAAACCATCAAATATCTAAATTCAATCGATCCAATTCATCGAATGGCAGATTGGATCGAATTAGTTTGAATTTTTTTACTTTTACATTATCCCGTTCAATAGTCCACTCTCTCACATTTATACTTTACATCACACTAGCCCACGAACATTCAAATAATGACTTAAAATCGATAATATGAATAGTTGTAAAGAAAAGAAAATCACATAATCAAAATGAAAGTTGAAGAATCCATTAATCCATTATAAAAGTTGTAGATCACACAATCAAACTAAAGGATTCTATTGAACTTGAAATTTATGTTTTTAAAATCAATAATGCATTAGTTTTTTTGCAATTGATTTCCACCATGTTATTCAAATAAGGACAATATAAGTTATCAAATAACGATACAAAGAAAAGTTATAAATAAAAAATGTGATCTCTACGATCATATATTGATGAAGTCCGTGATTAACTTAGAATATTAAGCTATACCAAAGCCCAACCACTCACAAGAACAACATTCGAGGTTCTATAATATATCATTAAAAAATGAGAACCACATAACATTCATACTCAATTGATCATGGAAGAGAAAACTAACCTAAATATAACCCACCAATTAGGCATCTAATGAATCTCGTATTCATCATGTTAAAATCGACATATTAAACTCCTTGCTTAAGTAAATCAATAAAATTCACTGATAATTCATTGTTCTTAACTTGTATTATATTGTGTATAAACTGTGTATAATTACAATAAATTTATTGTATTTTATTACCACCATTTTCTTTGTTTTTATTTCTTATTCAAAACCCATAAAAATTAGGTTAATTAATTGTCTATAAATTGTTCTGACCTTCAAAAGAAATTAGAAAAATACAAAAAATCTCAAAGTCTAAAATACGATATTTTTATCCCATTAAAAATACCCCCAAAATTCTCTTTTGTACAAATGACCTCTTTTGGCTTTTTGTCCAACATAAAACTTGTATATCTCATCGAGATCTACACCTTTCATGTTTTGACTTTTTCCTAATTTTGCCTCTAACTATTTCTTTTAGATTTTTCTTTATTTTTATATTTTTGATTTTTCTATTGGGCCACATGGCGCCCTCTGGCCCGCCCACATGGCTCGCTTCTTCCCTCGCCACCCCGACGCCTCTCCTGGCCACTAGATACCCCTGGCTCACCTTCCATCTCCGTCGTTCAAACCTCACTCACCCACAACTGTCTGATCGCCGCTTCTGATGAGATCTGAGCCGCTCCCTCGCGCCTAAACCCCAACCATATAATCCTTTTTATCCTAGGGCTCTCCGCTCGCCACGTTGCCCCTTCATCTTGACCCTCAGATCACTCCCCAGATCAGATTCTAGCTGTTAAAACCCGCTACTATAATCATCTATCTGATCTGATGGATCAGATCCAACCCCTTCGCTCGGGTCTCAATAGCATCTGTTGGATCACTCGCTCCAACGGCTAGGGCTTCATCTCCTACCTCTGTAACTCCACTTCCCCAGTCGTTTCACCTCACGCCTACTCCACCCCCTTCCATTTTTAGCCCGCTTCTCTGGCGATATCTCCACTCCCTAACGGCTGCCCCTTGTAGCCATTACCACCCTCACCCTCGTGCGACCTTAATTAGTCCTCATCATAGCTTCACCTTCCTTAGCCTGACGTTGAAACCTCGTCCTGTAACCGTTTCTCTCCACCTATAAAACCATCGCCTCTGCCTCCTTGTCACCTCATTCACCACTCCACGAGTAAGGCCCAGCCTCACTCACTCCTTCGGTGACAGCAGAGGGGCGGATTATTGAGGCGATAACGGCCCTTTGTCCAGGTGTCGACCCACGGTGACCTCCCTCGTGCCACAATCGCCTTGTGCGCCATAGAGATCTCCGATGTAGTTGATTGGATCCAAGCGAAGACCCCGAGGTTCATCACAACCTCAGCCCAAGCTGCTGTCAGTTCCTTCAGGTAAGACTATCCATCTCTTTTCCTCCAATTTCTGCTATTTTTCCCAAAGCTCTCACTTCTCCTCTCCGATCACTAATCACCCCATCATCTTCGACATCCATCACCCACCTTCGCCGACACTTCTGTTCGCCTTCTTCCATTCTCCAGAGCCCCGTCCACCGCACTCCCTTCCTCTCTACTTTGTCAGAGATGGAGCCATGGGTTCCCCGTTCCTCCGCCTGCATGGAACCCCCACTTCATTCACGATTATCACCAAGCGCACGCTTCGGCTATAAACTAATGCTTGCAGGTACGCATGCTCCGATATGTTGCTCCGCCACTAGCGAGGCCTCGTCGACCAACCGATCTGATCACTTCTGGAGTTTCACCGTACTTCCAGCTCCCTCGTGAGAGCCTCCTCCAGCTTCCTCAATCCTTGAGCGAGGCGAGCGTCTGGAGCACGGAGGAGCTCCCAGGAGGTTGCTGGATCCCCGCCTTCTCCGGTGACCTACGATGGAGGAAGAAGAAACAACTACCGTCCGATCCTCACGATCGGACAGTCCTGGTGAAGCCACGTCGCCGGTATCGAAGCGAAGAGGCTCGGGCATCCCGAGCCAAGAGCTCATCCACCAGTGCCCACCATGTCATGCCCGAGCCTGCTCCGCCCTCCAAGCCTAGCCCTCGTATGCATGCCAGATGCAGGGCTGGGTAATTTGCAGGAACAACCTGGATATTTTCCAGAATTGCAACAACGTCCCTGGCTGCGTGCCTTACGTACGCACATGGGGAAATTTACATCGAGGCCCAGCTGACTTCTGGAAATTGCAAAAAGGGGTCCGCGTATCAGGAAAAATGGCAGAAATGCCCCTCTGAGTTTTTATTATTGCAAAGAGGTCCTCTAGGGACCTATTTGTAATTATTTATCTTTTATTTCTCACATTTTTATTACATTTATACCCCTTCATTGTATCTTCAATATCTTGAGCATCTTAGATCCAAATTGCATGACTTCAGTGTTGTTTTGAAGCTTATTATATCCTCTTCCTAATGGCATAATTCAATTTCTGATTTGACATTAAATGAAATACAGAGAATTTTGATGTTATATGGTGTCTTTTGATCATTAATTCTTTACCAATGATAGATAGTAGCTCTTAATTTTAATGCTCCATTTGATTATGAAATTAAACCATAATATGGTGCTCAACTATGTGATATTTTTAGGACATATTTATATATTATCTTCTGCATGATCATTTACTGCATATCATGCACCATGTATCTCATATTTAATTGCACCTTAAAATCAAATAAAAATGCACACATCATTTTATCTGCATTTTATTGTGCATGAAGACCTAAAATAACCTGGAAATAATCACACTTAAATTAATTCACAAAATCGATAAATAGATTAAAGAGTCTCAAGTCCCTGTGTTCGACCTTGGTACACTTATCAAGTGAAATAATGTCCACATATTCGAAGGTGTAGTCTTTTGCATGTCCGAAATATGCTTCCTGTACTACGACAATTCCTTACTTTTAAAGAGTCTTACGATCATCAAATAGCGTTGTTGCCAGGAACACGGCTCAATTTTATTTATTTATCGAATTTTGAACATTTTTTTTGTTGTGAATAGTTTCTAAATTTGTAGGTCTTCTCATCATGCATTTTTGCATCAATTTTTGTTGACTATTTTTCTTGCTATTTTTATAATATTTTTCTTTTATAGCAAGGCCCATGAAGATCAAGGATGCTTAATCTCCATGGAGGTGTGGAGTTGGGAGCTCCAGTTGAGAAGGTCGTAAAAGAAAGGATGAGTAATTCAAGGAATATTAGTCAGCTCCTCACGCATTTTCATGTTGTAAAAAAATGTATCATACACATTTTTAGCAGTCCTCGTTCGAGGGATCGTTCGTGTAAAGAAAAGAAAAGAAAAGTAGATCATTAGATGATCTACTTCCCCTCCTCCCCCCCACACACACGCACCTCATATCCGTACATCCACTCACCCCTCCCCCCACTATATCTGTATTTTCACACAATGCACATACACCCCCCTCCCGCATCTTCGTAATCATCTGTAAAAATCCTCACCCATCCCCACTCTCTCCACTCATTTGTATAAAAACATACCCTAACCCTAACAACCTCGGACCCCCAACTCAATTTCCAGATCTTTTACTTAGGTTATTTTCAGCTTAAGTATAGGGGGCCTGACTCATGCATCCATCCCTCGCTCTGTCTTCTTATACTTAGGTCATTTTTGACCTCAGTATAGGGGGACCCTCCTCCTCAGTTCTGCTATATCATCCTAAATTTAACCAGAGCTATGGCTTCATATCACTTGTGCTATGAGGGCATAGCAAAAGTTAAGCATATGGGGTATACCATATATTACTGTATATATACTTTAACCATAGTTTGTATTTAAAAAAAAAAAGATAAATCCTTTTGGGCTTGGTTTAAGTTGACTTGTGAACTGAGTTTTGTAAAAAATATTGTAAAAAATCATTTAAAATTGAGGGATTAACTGTTTGTAAATAAAATCAACTTTTTTCAAAAACTCCATAAAAATCTGAAAAATTAAAACTTTTCTCTGGTAAAGACTTTGACTAGCATGCTTAAAATGAGTAGCTACTCTCAGTGAGGGAACTTCTATCTCCCTTAGCAGAGTGGGTGGTTTAGAGGACACTGTATATGGCTCCATCCTCAAGTAATACGGGTACGTCTAACGATTCGTACTTACATCCATATTGGCTGGGAGTGGACGCAACTATTCATGTGAGCTTGGGTCAATCATTGTATCTTAAAGGAATTAAAAAATGATGACAAATTTAAAATCCATAAAAAAATTTGCAAAAGATAAAAATCATAAAAAATTCACTAACCAAGGAGTTGGTGTATTCCTGACACATTCACAATCACTCAAGGCTTAAGGATGTTGAGGACACTCGATTTCTGTGATCTTGAGAGTCTGAATTAGCCATCCTTAGTAATTACAGTTTTGAACTTAATTATCCATGTTTCCCTAGTTTGAAAGATTTGAGCGCTATATTGCATTCTTCATCTCTACCTTCTAAATAATATGATCAACACAACACATTCGCAACTGCATGATTGATGAGATGAGTTGAGTTATCACTTGAGGAACTAGGACTAGTGATTTGAGTCTAGGTCTAGACCTGATCTAATGATGCTTGAGGATGGGATAAAGTTAATGAAGGCTTCAAGAAACTTGAGTGTCAGCAAAACCCTAGCCAGTATGTGAACAAGTTCGCGTGGTATATCTTTGATAGTTACCTATATGTCAGGGTGTGATGAAACCTAAATAATTATTGATCAGTGTGCATCAACTTTTGGTAAAAGCAGTGGAGCTAGCCAAAAAGAAAATAAAAGAAAAGAAAAGAAAGAAATTCAAAGAAAAGTTCTACCATTCAAATTCAAATTACAAAAGAGCTTCCACCAATGGCAAGCGCTCCCAACCATTTTCAAAGTGTCCACTTGGACCAAATGCTTCTAGGAGAGTCGGTTGATGATAACCAAATTCACCTCATTAATAAATATAAATAAGTCGTAGTATAGGAGATGAATTTGGTTCATCAAAAACCACGATCTTTGAATGTCGTGGAATATTTATACTTGGCAAGTCTACCAAGGTCGAACACAGGGACACGGTTGCCTAGAGTGAGTATTGAATTTTGATTCATGAAGGCATAATGTCAATTGATTTCCATTTCAGGTCCTTATGCAATTTATGCTATTTACAAGTAATGATATACTAAATGCATTTTTTTATTTTGTTTTTATGCAAGTTAAAGTGATGCATGAGCAAATAATGCAAGAGAATATGCATGATGAATAAAAGGACACAATTATACCCTAAGAATTATGAGCAACATGATAAAAATGAGATCAGTGTCAATTTAATCACAACTATCAACAGTGGTCATCACATCAAGCAAGGCAAGGAGAGCAGGTCCCAATTACCACATAAAATTTACTTTAATTAAAATAGAGGCAAATGAGATAAATAAATATGCTAAAATATAGAGGACAAAACATGGATCAAAACGACACTAAAATCATGCAATTTGGATCTACGATGCTCAAGTTATGCTAAAAACAGTGCAAGGGCATAATTGTAATAAAAAATGCAATAAAATAAAGGGATAGATATTGCATTTAGGTCCCTGGAGGGACCTAAATGCAAATATGAAAAACCGCCTGGGGTCCTTTGTAATTTTCCCATTTGCGCGTAGGGAATTTTTTGCAATTCTTCAAAACCTGAAGGGCCTCCCTCTAAAATACCCAGGCACGCACGTGAGGCACGTGTCTGGGGACCTGTATGCAATTACGATAAACAACAGGATCTTTCTTGCAATTTACCCAGCACCTCACGTACTACGCACGCGAGGGCCAGGCTCGGGAGGACCCTCAGCTTCGGGACCACGTGGCAGCTGCTGGATGTTCGACTCTAGGTTCGATCCACCCAAGCCTATAGATTCGGAGTGGAGGCTCGGGTGGAGTCTTGAGTCGCCACGTGGATGCATCCTAGCCGCCCGATCCTGGTGATCGGACGACACCTGTAGCACCATCCTCCTCCGTGACCCACCGGAGTAGGCGGGGCTCCGGCGAGGTCTATGGAGCTCCTCCGCCTGTCGCTGACACTTCTGATGGTCAGAGAAGCTAGCTGGGGGCGCCGCGAAGGCAGTGGGGCTCCGGCGATGCTCCAAGGCTGATCGGAGCTGCGGGTGGAAGAAGCGTCGCTGGAGGAGAAGAGCTTGAAGATGCTCCAATGTCGACTCCGGCCGTTGAAGGTCCTGCAAAGATTAGGATAGCCGAGGCATAGAGCAGGAGGTGCGTGAGTGGGATGGGGTGAACTGGAAGCCGATCGGAGGTGAAGCAGGCGGCGGCTCAGGTGCGTCCTCCGCCATAAAGACGGAGGCACTGGATCGGCAATGGAGAGGTTCTGAGGAGGAGTAAGGTGAATGGCGAGGTTGTTTGATGGATGGTGAAAGTGCAGAGGTGGTCGGACGGAGTTGAAGATGATCGTAGAAGGTGGGAAAATTCGGGAAAATGAGAAGAAAAAGTCTCCTCGCCGGAGCAAGGAGTTGGCGGTCGTAGCGGCCTGGGATTGAGCTTCGGTGGAGCTCGGGGTCTTCGCCCAGCGTGCGCGGCCGGGGCACGGAGCTCAGGGGTGGCTGGAGCCACCTGGACACGGTGGAGCGCCGTCGTGGGTCAACACCAGGACAACACCATCGTCGCCTCACAATTCCGCCCCTCCGCTGTCACCGGAGGGGCGGAGGAAGCTAGGTGGAGGCCCAAAATGGTGGACTCCGACCTCAGGAGGCGGGGGAGGGTCTTTTATAGGGAGAGATGGTCGGAGGTTATGAGATGGAGGGACGGTTTTGATGGGAGGTTTTAATGGCGTGGGAGTGAAGGCAGGGATTGATGGTGGTGGCGCGAGGGAGGCGGAGGAATGGGCTATGTGGAGAAGCGTTTTGATGGGGAAGAGGTGGCCGGAGCCACCTTCCAAAATAGGAAGGGGGTAGCGAGTTGAGAGGTGAAACGGTCGGGGGGAGGGGGTTACAGAGGTTTACGACGAGTTTTGGACCGTTGGATCGTACGATCCAACGGTTAGGAGGGGTGCACTGGCGGAGGGATGGGATCAAATCAAAGATCTGATCCTGCGACGGAGGCTTAGGCGCTAACGAGTGGCCTAGATGAAGAGTTGAGCATGATCGGATGGTCGGGAAAGTTTGGGTAACGTGGATGGCGGTGGACCCTAGGATACATGGGATCGGGCGGCTAAAGTGAAGGGGAGACGTGGCGCAAGGAGGAGCGTTGGATGCAAGGTAGATCAAATGGCTATAAATGGAGCGCTCGTGGGCGGTCGAGATCTGATCTGGGAGTCAGATCCAATGGCTGGAAGCGAAGGGGTCATGGAGGGCTAAGATGGAGGCTGGGCGAGTTCAATCTAAGGGCCAGAAGTGGTGACGGGTGGCGGAAGGAGGAGCGGCCACGTGGCGACTCCAGAGAGCGCCACGTGGCCCAATGAGAAAATTCAGAGAATAATTACAAAGATAATTAGAAAAGAAATAGTTAGAGGCTGAATTAGGAAAAAGTCAAAACATGAAAGTTGCTTGTCTCGACGAGATCTACAACTTTCATGTTGGTCAAAAAGCCAAAAGAGGTCATTTGTACAAAAGCTATTTTTGGGGGTATTTTCAAGGGGATAAAAACACCGATTTTGTGGTTTTGATTTGTTTTTGTATTTTTAGTGGTTTTAAAGGTCAGTGATTTACAGACAACTTATCTACCTAATTTTTAGGGGTTTTTAATAATTAAATAATTACAAGAAGAATAAAAGGAATTAAATTAAATAGTAAATTATGCACAATATGGTACATGATAAAAATAGAGTATTAAAGGTGATTTTATTGGTTTATTTAAGACAGGGGTTTTAATATGTGACTTTTAGCATGATGAAATCGAGATTCATCATACCCCTATACTTAAACGATGCTCGTCCTCGAGCATCTAAAGAATGAAGGAGTCGGATTAATTCCTGACAGTGCGCGTGAAATTTTCAAGGCTTGATCTTTCGAAGACCCTTGACCTAAGTGATCCTAAAATTCTGGGTTTATCCAAGCCTTAGTCAGAAGGAATCCAACTTCTCTAATCATCAGACTCTCCTTTTGTACATATAATATAAGAGTATGACATTTAGTGTACTGCATTTCATGAGAGCTGAGTCGATGCATCACTCAAAGTTCCAGTCCCAAAGACTCTCCTCTAGACCTAATCCTCAATACTATGGAATAAGTCTATTCTTGCTTCAGTCAACCGTCTCTATAGTTTGTCAGACTTGAAAGTGTAGATGGATGGCCAGATGATGGAGGTAATGGGATTGTGTCTATTTTTCTCACCCTCACATTGGAACAAGGGGCCTCTCGAGTGCCTTTTTACTCAACACATATAAATTTTTAGATTGTTGATCAATGTGTCCGTCAAAAGAGTTGGAGTCGTCTACACTTGTTTTTCTGGGAATACACCGGGGTGTGTCTCTTTTGAGTATCTAAGATACCTTCGACACCCAGACTTGTAGCATTTACGATGCAGAGCCCTTTTTCGGTGTCAGCCCGACTCCTGGTCCTAATTAGCGCTTGGTCCAAGTGGACACTTCGAAAATGTTTGGGAGCGCTTGCCATTGGTGGAAGCTCATTTATAATTTGACTTTGGATTTAGAGCTTTTCTTTGACATTTCATTTCTTTTGTTGTCTAGCTCCACTGCTTTTACCAAGAGATTGGCGCACACTGATCAACAAATTCCTTTAAGTTTCATCACACCCTGGCACTTTTAGGTAAATATCAAAGAGATAGCATATGAATCTTGTTCACATACTGGCTAGGGTTTTTGCTTGCACTCAGGTTTTCTGAAGCCTTCATTAACTTTATCCCATCCTCGAATATCACAAGATCGGGTGTAAACTCAAATCTCTGGTCCTAGTTCCTCAAGTGATATCTCATCTCGACTCATCAATCATGCAGTTGTGGAAGTGACTGTGCTGATCATATTTTCTTGAAAGTAGAGATGAAGAGTGCAATATAGCACTCAAATCTTTCAAACCAGGGAAGTGTCGATATTTAAGTCTTAAAAACCCTAATGACTATGGCCTGTTAACTCAGACTCTCAAGATCACAGAAATCCAGTGTCCTCAAAATCCTCAAGCCTTGAGTGAATGTGAATGTGTCAGGAATACACCAACTCCTTGGGTTAGTGAATTTTTGTGTGATTTTTATATTTTACAAATTTTTATGGGTTTTAATTTTTTTTAAACATGAATAATTACAAAAATTAATCCCTCAATTTTTAATTTTTACAGGATTTTACTCAGTTCCCAAGGTTACCAAAACCCAATCTGAAAAATAAATTTTTAAAAAGTTTTAAAAACGCGAGCTAAGGCTAAAGTAATATACAATATCATATGGTATACCCCCCTATACTTAAAATTTGCTATGTCTTCATAGCACAAGTGCCATGAAGCCAAGGCTCGGTTCAAGTACAGGGTGATATAGCGGAACTGAGGAGGAGGGGCCCCCTATACTTAGGCCAAAATCGGCCTCAGCACAAGAAGACAGAACAAGGGAAGGATGAATAGGCAGGTCCCCCCTATACTTAGGCTACAAATAGCTGAAGTAAGGTCTGTGTTAGGGGGGATGTCTATGGTACAAGGGTGAGGGGGAGGGGGTTCGTGAAGAATAGATACACATCGAGAGAGAGAGAGAGAGATAGAGAGAGAATGAAATATACAAGGGAAGGGTGGGGGTGAGTATGTGCATGTGCAGTGTAGGTGTGTGTGGGGGGGGGGGGTTTGAGTACAATATGCAAGACTGAAAATAAATATGCAGATGCAATGTTTTTTTTTCTTTTTCTTTTCTTTTTTTTACAACATGCAATGCAATTTGACAGATAAAAATCCTAGAATTTCTTCACGGCTTCTTTTGCGGCCTCTTCAGCGGATGCTCCCGACTTCGCACCTCCATGACGATCAGGTGTCCCCGATTTTCATGGGCCCTGCCACAAAAGATAAAAGTTAGAAACTCAGAGAAATTAAATCAGCAAATAATATGTGAAGAAATGATGCATGAAATGAGGACCTAAAAATTATTGAAATAATTTAAAAAATCAAAATTCAAAAATTAAGCAAAGCCGCATCCCCGACAACGGTGCCATTTGATGATAACCAAATTCGCCTCATTAATAAATATAAATAAGTCGTAGTATAGGAGACGAATTTGGTTCATCAAAAACCGCGATCTTTGAATGTCGTGGAATATTTATACTTGGCAAGTCTACCAAGGTCGAACACAGGGACACGGCTGCCTAGAGTGAGTATTGAATTTTGATTCATGAAGGCATACTGTCAATTAATTTCTATTTCAGGTCCTTATGCAATTTATGCTATTTACAAGCAATGCTATACTAAATGCATTTTTTTATTTTGTTTTTATGCAAGTTAAAGTGATGCATGAGCAAATAATGCAAGAGAATATGCATGATGAATAAAAGGACACAATTATACCATAAGAATTATGAGCAACATGATAAAAATGAGATCAGTGTCAATTTAATCACAACTATAACCAGTGGTCATCACATCAAGCAAGGCAAGGAGAGCAGGTCCCAATTACCACATAAAATTTACTTTAATTAAAATAGAGGCAAATGAGACAAATAAATATGCTAAAATATAGAGGACAAAACATGGATCAAAACGACACTAAAATCATGCAATTTGGATCTACGATGCTCAAGTTAAGCTAAAAACAGTGCAAGGGCATAATTGTAATAAAAATGCAATAAAATAAAGGGATAGATATTGCATTTAGGTCCCTGGAGGGACCTAAATGCAAATATGAAAAACCGCCTGGGGTCCTTTGCAATTTTCCCATTTGCGCGCAGGGAACTTTTTGCAACTCTTCAAAACCTGGAGGGCCTCCCTGTAAAATACCCAGACACACACGTGAGGCACGTGCCTGGGGACCTGTATGCAATTACGATAAACAACAGGGTCTTTCTTGCAATTTACCCAGCACCTCACGTGCTACGCACGCGAGGGGCCAGGCTCGGGAGGACCCTCAGCTTCGGGACCACGTGGTAGCTGCTGGAGGTTCGGCTCTAGGTTCGATCCACCCAAGCCTATAGATTCGGAGTGGAGGCTCGGGTGGAGTCTTGAGTCGCCACGTGGATGCATCCTAGCCGCCCGATCCTGGTGATCGGACGGCACCTGTAGCACCATACTCCTCCGTGACCCACCGGAGTAGGCGGGGCTTCGGTGTGGTCTATGGAGCTCCTCCGCCTGTCGCTGACACGTCTGATGGTCGGAGAAGCTAGCTGGGGGCACCGCGAAGACAGTGGGGCTCCGGCGATGCTCCAAGGCTGATTGGAGCTGCGGGTGGAAGAAGCGTCACCAGAGGAGAAGAGCTTGAAGATGCTTCGATGTCGCCTCCGGCCATTGAAGGTCCTGCAAAGATTAGGATAGCCGAGGCATAGAGCAAGAGATGCGTGAGTGGGATGGGGTGAACTGGGAGCCGATCGGAGGTGAAGCAGGCGGCGGCTCAGGTGCGTCCTCCGCCATAAAGACGGAGGCACTGGATTCGGCAGTGGAGAGGTTCTGAGGAGGAGTAAGGCGAACGACAAGGTTGTTTGATGGATGGCGAAAGTGCAGAGGTGGTCGGACGGAGTTGAAGATGATCGTAGAAGGTGGAAAAATTCGGGAAAATGAGAAGAAAAAGTCTCCTCGCTGGAGCAAGGAGTTGGCGGTCGTAGCGGCCTGGGATTGAGCTCCGGTGGAGCTCGGGGTCTTCGCCCAGCGTGCGCGGTCGGGGCACGGAGCTCAGGGGTGGCTGGAGCCACTTGGACACAGCGGAGCGCCGCCGTGGGTCAACACCAGGGCAACACCATCGTCGCCTCACAATTCCGCCCCTTCGCTGTCACCGGAGGGGCGGAGGAAGCTAGGTGGAGGCCCAAAATGGTGGACTCCGATCTTAGGTGGCGGGGGAGGGTCTTTTATAGGGAGATATGGTCGGAGGTTATGAGATGGAGGGACGGTTTTGATGGGAGGTTTTAATGGCGTGGGAGTGAAGGCAGGGATTGATGGTGGTGGCGTGAGGGAGGCGGAGGAATGGGCTACGTGGAGAAGCGTTTTGATGGGGAAGAGGTGACCGGAGCCACCTTCCAAAATAGGAAGGGGGTAGCGAGTTGAGAGGTGAAACGGCCAGGGGGAGGGGGGTTACAGAGGTTGACGACAGGTTTTGGATCGTTGGATCGTACGATCCAACGGTCAGGAGGGGTGCGCTGGCGAAGGGATGGGATCAGATCAAAGATCTGATCCTGCGGCAGAGGCTTAGGCGCTAACGAGTGGCCTAGATGAAGAGTTGAGCATGATCGGATGGTCGGGAAAGTTTGGGTAACGTGGATGGCGGTGGACCCTAGGATGCACGTGGGATCGGGCGGCTAAAGTGAAGGGGAGACGTGGCGCAAGGAGGAGCGTTGGATGCAAGGTAGATCAGATGGCTGTAAATGGAGCGCCCGTGGGCGGTCGAGATCTGATCTGGGAGTCAGATCCAATGGCTGGAAGCGAAGCGGTCATGGAGGGCTAAGATGGAGACTGGGCGAGTTCAATCTAAGGGCCAGAAGTGGTGACGGGTGGCGGAAGGAGGAGCGGCCACGTGGCGACTCCAGAGAGCGCCACGTGGCCCAATGAGAAAATTCAGAGAATAATTATAAAGAAAATTAGAAAAGAAATAGTTAGAGGCCGAATTAGGAAAAAGTCAAAACATGAAAGTTCTCATCTCGACGAGATCTACAGCTTTCATGTTGGTCAAAAAGCCAAAAGAGGTCATTTGTACAAAAGCTAATTTTGGGGGTATTTTCAAGGGGATAAAAACACCGATTTTGTGGTTTTGATTTGTTTTTGTTTTTTTAGTGGTTTTAAAGGTCAGTGATTTATAGACAACTTATCTACCTAATTTTTAGGGGTTTTTAATAATAAATAATTACAAGAAGAATAAAAGGAATTAAATTAAATAGTAAATTACGCACAATATGGTACATGATAAAAATAGAGTATTAAAGGTGATTTTATTGGTTTATTTAAGATAGGGGTTTTAATATGTGACTTTTAGCATGATGAAATCGAGATTCATCATCGGGCTAGCATCATAAAAGGGCTCTGTATCGTATAGTGATACAAGTTTGGATGTCGAAGGTATCTTAGATACTCAAAAGAGACACACCCCTGTGTACTCCCAGAAAAACAAGTGCATATGACTCCGAATTCTCTTGACGGACACACTGATCAACAAAATAAAAATACACATGTTGAGTAATAAAGCACTTGAGAGGCCCCTTGTTCCAATGTGAGGGAGAGGAAAATATACACAATCCTATACCCTCCATCATCTAGCTGCCCATATATACTTTCAAGTCTGACGAACTAATGAGACGGTTGATTGAAGCAAGAATAGACTTAGACAAGTTATAGTCTACGACAACTCCTTTACTACGACAACTCCTTACTTTTAAAGATGCATATTTCATGTTCATCAGCATCATGCCTCTCATTTTAAATGAACTTGAAATGAAATTTATTTGTAAGATTTTATTTATAGCAAAAATATGCAAATTCTATGAAAAATATAAATAAAAAATATATATCAAATTAAAAATGAAAGGAATTTGAAATAATTCTTATTTCTTCTTAGACAAGTGTGATACATTTGATTGTGTAATTGATCCAATTCCATGCCAAAAATAAGGTCGCAAGATAAAGCAAGTTAATATAAGAAGCAAAAGGGTCAAAAATATCTAACAAATGTACCATGCAACTATCCATTTGTTTTCTTTTAACGAAGATCAGAAGAGTGACAGTATACTGAGGCCAAATGGAATCACGTGGGAGGGAATTACGTTGTCTGAGATGGGCGACGATATCGAGGGAAGGGGGCATTTGCTTTATGCTAGAAAAGAATAACATTATGATGGAACGAGGCATCATCGACATGGATTGAGAGGGAATTAGGAAGAATACTAGCGGTTAATAGTGAAATGAGAGAGGGAACTGGGAGGGGAATAACCGAACATGCATTATAATTTTACAAGTTATAGTCACACATTATTAGTTGGAAGATTTAACATTTGCTTTTTCAAGAGAGAAGAAAAGGTGATATCAAGAGGACTTGTATCCAAGATTGATATTAAAAAAATGACATGAATGGCATTGATTTTTTATAGGGAATTCGACACATAAATATTTTATATGTTTGTTTGTTTGTATGTATCTATATATTTATGTATATATTATCTATATGCGCATGTGTGTGTTAACAGATTAACAGATTGGATCGAATCAGATTTTGGTAAAGATCCGATCTAATTCATACTTTAACGGATTTCAAAATTTTCAATCTGATCCATTAGAATGATAAACCAAACAAATCCAATCCAATAGCAATGGATTACAGATTTTATCCGATCCAAGAACACTTATATATATATATTCACCTATATACATACCACACAAACTCACCATTTTTTAATAATTTCATGTTAACTTTGATTAAATAAAAACCACATCCATTATATACATACAACTAACTTTAATCAATGAAAAGCATAGAAAATATTAACCTTCATATATGGTAAATAACCATAAATTATAGTTACAATTCACCGAATCGTATGGTACTCTAGCAACTTCCAAAATACAATACATCAATGACCTATAAAACATGACTAATTTCAATGGAATTGAAGTTCATATGTGAAACTTGAATTTTGAGACCTTTAATGTAAATAGTACAACAATACATTAAAAACCTTGTTATTTTATGTACAAAACTTCTTAATTTCATTGTTTCTCTTTTCTTTTATTACTTTAGGATGTAATACTACTGACCACACAAAAATTAAAATCTAAATAATATCACAAACATAAGAAGAAGACCAAAAAATCGATTATACATAATTCACCTATATCTGCCATTTTTATTTTAATTTATTTTTGCCTTTTCTAAATTATTAAAATATAAAAAATAAAGAGAAAATAATATAAAATTATGGAAAGAATATGTATTTTATATCTATAAGATATCTTAAAAAATATATCTTATGTAAAATGCCTCTTTTAGTATTGAGGTCTTTATGAAGGTTATAGGCCTCGTCAAAATCTACAAGTTTCATTTTGTCCATTATTTTATTTAAGGATATTTTAATATTAATTTTTCTTTTTCCCTTTTTTATTTCTTTATTTTTCTTTTTTAGCACATGGCTCATTTACCCTAGTCAATGAAGTTACTTGTCAACTCTTCATTGGCGTGCCCATTCTGTTTGCCACCTCCTCAACTACATGTAATGGCGACTCTGACTGCTCCACCTACCGCTCCCATTGGTCCACCTCACACCCCTTCATGTTATGTTAGCCAAAGCGAGTTTACCATGGGACAACTTCTTCTACAGCAAGCATGGGATGCCATGCCCAAATCCACGCCGTCTCCAAACAACCACTACATTGCATCACTCAGGTCGTTGCTACACCTGAAGCACTTGCATATGTTCCACCTTCTCCCAACCTTACTCGTGCAAGCGCAAGCGCCTCCTATCCCCTTCGAAACACCAAAATCCAAATGTGCATGCCCCGGTATCTATATAAAATCTTTTTTGGTTGATCCATCATCTTCTATATGTCATTCATCGATTCCTCCTTCCATCTTCGGTGTATGGTGAATGTGACAATCACGCCATCTGTCATTGAGCGACGATGAATGAATATAGAGGTTTTGGTGCAATATGAAGTTGGGTAGTTTTGCTTTGTGCAACATTTCTCTTAGTTGCTAATGCTTTGAGGACCTCTTGTCGATGCTCTGAGGCTATGACCAATTTCAACGACTAACCTTGGATCGGCGAGCATTCCTCCCCAATCTTTAGGTATCTTTACCGTTCTTATTACCCCTTTTCTTATTGTTCTTCTCTTAATCTCATCTATGTTCTTCTCTCATTCTTTAATATCATGACAATCCTCACCCATCTTTCTTACCTCCTCAGTTCTTCCCCCTTCTTGTTTGCACCGCTTCACCCCATTAACGAACTACGAACTACGTATCATACCTCGTCCTCTATACTCTCGTTTCTCTTCTACTCCCAAATGTAGTCTCACCACCTCTGGACATGCACCCACACATACACACACATTAAAGCACCTTCGCACACACATGTGTGTCCCTATGATTTAAGCTTTATACCCATAACCTTTGATATATCCTCATGTGACCTAGACCTCTAATTACGAGACAGACTTATCCATTGCAGGAGTACATAGCACCCTCAATCCAACATTAGATGTAGTCATTAGATTATTGAAAGGGGTGTTGAAATCTTTACTCGCATGTCACTGGGGCCTTTCATCGAAAAGCATCAACTACAACTAGAAGAATCACCGAGGAATAGCAAACCATCAGACACTGGACAAGACCATTTGCTGGAACTCTGCTTAAGAATAAAGGGGGAGAGGCTTAGCTTCTAGAAACCGTCAGATATCATTTCGTCCTTCTATCAAGACCGTTCAAACCACATGAAGCATCGCCGTTGATACACATCACATTGGAGATCCGGATGTTGAAGTGCCATCCTTTCTAACCATTAGATCGAGAGTTCAAACCTTTTTATCTTGCACTCCTTATTGAATTTTTGATAATATATTTTTGCATATCGTAGATGATATGAAGCTCCTTTTATGAGAATTGGAACACTAATTTTATGGCTTTATTGAATTATTTATGCATTTTGGAAGCTGAGTATCTTGGTCGCCATGTTTATATCATATAAAATCACAGTTATGTCATCTTAATGAAATTTGGATATAATGTGCATGGATTGAATATAATTTTTTGGCTCTGGATTTTTTTTAAATCATTGAGAGCTGCTCTATTTATGAATTACTTTGTGAAATGCTTGGAAGATTTTTGCATGGTACATTTTGTAACATCTGTAACATATAAAAATACATGGTAGCTTTGTGTTTGTTCAATTCTGTTGCATTTTGTAGGATTTTTGTACTTGATTTAATATCTTAAAAAATTACATATTTGAAATCTTATTGCTTTTGTTTTTTATTTTTAATTAATTCCCATTATCTTGAATGTCTAAAAAAGGTAGGTTTCTTGTATACAAACACATCATTTACATTTTTAGTTTTAATTTTTGTTGCATTCATACGTTAAAAATACAAAAAGCCATATCAAAACTTCTTGAAATTACTAAAAATTCACATAGTCATAAAAAAGTCCTAAGAATTAGCACGTAGTATTTTTTCTATATACTATTTATAAAATGTAGCTAGTATTTTAGGGCTTATTTGAATTTTTTGATCCTCCTAATTTCCCTCAATTTTTATTTCAAAACTTTTATTTTTATTTACTTCCTTTTCTATTTTCCCTCATTTCCAAAAATAAAAATATAGAAACACAAAATAATGCAATATTTTTATTATATTTGTATCTATTATATAACAAAATCCCTCCTCTTTCTATTTATATATATATATTTCCCCTTTTTTATAATTTTAAAATTAATCGAATTTTCATAAATTAGAAAATAATTTAAAAATTAAAATTAAAATAATATATATATATATATAATATTGATATTAAATCATTTTCTTTTTATTATATTTCATTTTTATACTACTAAAAAATAAATAAAAATTAAAATAAAAAAACAAGGACTAAACATGAGCCATTTAAAAATTAAAATTACATGTATGTATGTAGCAAAGATTACTTAAAGTATACAAGGACTAAAATATTTTATTTAGGGTTACAATTGTTATATGGGATTTCTTATTGGACCCTTATTTGGGTCGAGTAAATAAGCTCATGGGATTGGGTCAAGGTCAAACCAAACATGAGCCATTTATTTAGTGGGCGAAATTTATGGCCCAATTTCCACCCATTGCAAATCAAGTTCAAGTTTTGTTTGGGCACGTCGTTGATTCATGGATTGGATCAGAAAAACTAAGCTCAATGCTCATCCCTATTCTCTCAATTGGTGGGGTTGTTACTGATGGAATGCCCACTAGATGAAATATGGATCGGTAGTGAGTTTATGTAGTAATGCAAGAGAAGGTTCCTTCAGTGGAGAGGTGGTATATCTGGGAAATCGTTGCTTTGTGCACCAGGCCTATCTAAGGAGAAGGTGATATCGAGGGCTCTCCATCATCAGTGAAATTACAACATTTTCATCTTTATGATGATACAAAAATGATAGTATTAATGTGAAATTTTTGAATATTAATAGACCGTAACAACACAAATCTGAATCCGATTAGCCAAAGATCGACCGTTTCCAATTGAGTCTTGATCAGGTAGAATCAATCAGAAAATCAAGTCTATTGAATCAACACTGGAAAAAATTAATATAGGTTATGTATTAATATAGGTTATGTGAGTTGATTTTATCAAAACTAAAATTTAGGTGAATGAAGTTTTGAAGTTCAAATGGAATTTGAAATTAGAGATCTAGAATTTGGAGTGGAGGCAAGTTGGGTGAGGTTAAAATTGAAATGGGATTTGACTCACTAATTGAAATGCTATAAAAGGAGGGTGTGTTAATCTTCGTTGCCTTTTCAATTCATCACTTATTCTCTCTCCGTCATTTTCCTTGATCTCTAACCTCCATGTTGAAGCTCTAAGGTACGAGAAGAGGCTCAAGGGTTGAAGATCAAGGTGAAGACCCTATATCCCTTTTTTTATCTTTAATTTTGCTATGTGATTTAGCCATACTAGTTCCTATTAGATCCCATCTATATTTTATTACCACATCGATCTATGATTTTACTTTGATGCAATTTAGATGTTGATTGAATGGAACTTAATTACATGCTCAATCATTAATTTCAATGTTAGATAATGTAGATAAAATTTATTGATTAGATGTGTCTCAATTTCATGTGCTTTCCTTGCTAAAATAACTATAAATTGAAAGGGCCTAGGTAGACCAAATCTTAGATGATCCAATCCAAATGATTTTACGTAGATCTGGTCTAAAATGATTTGAATCAATTTTCTACTTGAAGTTGGATTTTGTGCTTTTATAGTTTCAAATGTTTTATTCAAAATACAAAAATAAGGTATGTTAGACCTATGGGTATATGAGTTGCACCTAAATTATGCAATTTAGATGTGACTTGATCACATATCAGGAAGGAAGAAAATCATGTTGGTTTTAATGTTTTTGGATTTTATTGAATTTATTATAGAAATAAAATTATAGGAACTTTCTGATATCATAAGTCATTAAGGTATAATTAACTTTTAATGTCAATTGAATTTTTTTAGATGTGAAATCTTTTTTTCTAAATTGAACGTACAAGTTCGATCAAGATGGAAGTATTTCCCTGTTTGTTACCGTCCTTACCATACCAACCAATCAACACCCGCCACGTGGTACAAGGAGGGAGAGACATTTGCATCAATTTTAGGTATTTTCACATATGTCTACCCACTATATGTAAATTTAAAAAAACAGTCCAATATCCATGTTCTTTATATAAAAAGAAAAGTAATTGGTAAACTATAAGAATGCCTGGTTGAGTTCTGAAATTATGTAAAATTACAAGTGTGCCCAGCCAGATCCTACAACTTATTTCTAAAATTTTTCAAATAGTTTTAATAATGATGGCCTTGAAATATATGTTTTATATAAATTGGTATTTTAAGTCAGGTTATAATAATTTCACAAAATCAAGAAAATATATACTCACTCTTGACCTTTCAGATTTTTTTTCTGAAGTACATTTTGTTCTATTTTGTACATGCTTATGCTTCTAATAGATGCATTCACACTAAGGATGAAAACGGATACGGGTATATCCGAATATCCGCTTACCATATTCGAAAAATTATCGGATACTGATATCTGTATCCGAATATTAATCGAATACGGATCAGATATGGATATAGGTTGTAACAATTTTTCGAATACGGATATGGTAATGGCTTGAATACCAGGATTCAGATCCGGAAATCCGAATACAATATTTAATATTATTTTATATATTAGTTAATATAATATAAGCTACGACTTTATGCTACTATATTAGTATTATACATTATATAATACGATATATGAACGATATTAATAAATTTATACTTCTTTGGGTATGAGCGCCAACAAAATTTATGAAATCATATTCCCTTTTTGCTTCTGGTCAAGAATACATGTCACCTCGACACTCCATTTTATCATGACGTAACTTATTTATATTTCATTGCTATTTTTAAAATCATTATGAACTTTGATAAAAAAATCAATTCATATTCGTATGTGGTCGTTATTCAATCCGTATTCGGATTCCATGTTTATTGGATCCATATTAGGATTTCACTCTTTATTCGATTCATATTTGGATTAGCTCTTTATTCGATCTGTATTCGGATCCGTTCTTTATTCGATTCGTACTCGGATTCGATAAATATCTGATTCAGATCTGTATTCGTATTTTTGCGGATATGGTTTTCATAATGCATATCGAATCATATATATATATATATCCGCATTCATATTCGATAGAGATGAAGCGAATATGGATATGGAAATATGCATATCCGATCCGTATCCGATCTATTTTTATCCCTAATTCACACTAATTTATGCATAAAATGGAATATAAATACTGTTTTAATATCTGATTTTAGTTCAAATATTGTTCATGCTTGTTTGGTATAGTATGCAGTGTTTAAGTCTTTCTAATACCTCTTTTGGACATTGGTTGTATAATGAGAGTGGTATCACTTGACTTATTTGTGATATTAATTTTCCACATGTGCAATCATGAGATGAACATTTTTTTCTTTGCTATAATTTTTGAAAATAAGGCTTACAAACTTAGTGAATAATAATTTTAGCATACTTGTGACATTAAGTGTTAATCTGAATGTGTTCATCAACAAGGAGCACAAATAGAATATTTTGTGATATTCTCAATGCCTCTATCCTTTGATTAGCATGTTAAGGATGATGATTGTACTTAAACAATAACTCAAACTCAAGTTAACATCACTATATTAAAAATAAAAAAACTAACATGGGACTTAGATATTTCTAATTACTATCATGTAGCAAGCATCCATCCCGATTCACGAGGTGATTTAGAACCAACTACTGAAAGTAGTTTTAAGCTATGGAAATCTTTTACCATAGAAATTAATGAGAATTGAGAAATGCCATGAGGCGATAGTTAAATTGGATTACATAGTAAGATTACTTAGACTAAATTAAAGACACTAATTTCGAAGAGTCATGAAACCAGTGAGCTTTGGGCAGATTGAGTGGTGACTTAACTCGAATTTAGAAGAGGCAACTCGAAGATAGTTCATATTAAGGTTTTTATTACACATTTACGTTAGATAGCGAGAAGTTGCACCAATGTGTCATAGGCGCGATGAAATCTTGTCCATGGAGCCTAGACGTGATAAATCATACCTCTGGAACCTAGGTATGATAATAAGCTCAAGAGTAGCCACTAAATCACATGCAATATAAGGGTTTGAGGGTACCTTTAGATACTTGATGCAACCAAATCTGATTACACTTTCTTCTCTCGTACTTAGTAATCAAAGTATGATTAATAACTTTTTAGAATAGAGAGAGTTTAAGTATAAGCGAACTTGTTTATGCCATAGTCGATTATCAGTACAAACACATATGTTTAACCTTAAATTTAAATTGAATGACATAACAATATTTATTTCCAAATTTTATTGTATTATTGATTAAATACCATATCACTTGTAATATACATGCTCATATACTATTGCTTACATCCTTTTACTTGCAAATAAAATTGAATTAAATTCATGCCAACCTATCGATGCAATTATTTTATAACTCTGTTAATCTTCTATTAAAATATATCTATTGAATTCTTTTCTTTACCTTACACTTCTCATTCTGACATTGCCTTTATATATATATATAGAGAGAGATATAGATTTCTTAGGATAGTTAGTTCATACTTCTTTACTTCTTTTATGACCTAGATGAATGGATTATTTAATAATATACATTTGATTACTATTTGAAGGATTGATTATTTGTCATCCAAAGAAGGCCGTTTGTTCTTTACTTTCTTATCTTAGGTTGCATTTGTTTTATATTGGGCGCGTATTTCACATAATAAAAGCACACTTGTCGTACTTTTTATGTATCATGTTATCTTGTTTTGTGTTGAATATATGGACATATTTCCTTTCAAAGAAAATTTGTTTTGGTTGGTGATGTGATATTTGCATATTTGTTGTTAATGACTCGATAATGGTTGATAATAGCTCCATGTAGGGGAACTTTCAGATAGGATCTGGATCTAGCTCATGTGAGGTAGTTACAAAGATGGCACAAAACTAGGTCGACCTATTGAATGCAAAATTCGTCAACCATACTTGCCTAAATTTCTATATGTCAGTCTAATAAGAATGAGTATTTCTCGACTTTCATCAATCTTGTATAAATGGCTCTGCCTACATAGTTCGTTATAGTATCTCAGAAGACAATGAGCAATCATGGAGCTATGGTGCATGATATATACTAGTGGATGAAGGATATGAAGGCCAATGAGGCTAAGCAGCATGCTAATGATGAAGGAAGTTGCAAGGTCAGGGATAAAATTGGTGACGATGAGGATATATAGGACAATGAATAGTTTTATTTATCTCCAAGTTTTTTTAAGATGACTCACTCATATGGCAGTTGCTCGCTTGTATACCTATCTAGAGGAATGCATGACAGTTGAACAAAGACAACCATTATAAAGTGAACTCCAGTTCACATAATGAAAAAAGCTCAAAGTTCAGTTCATTGAATCAAAGTTGTAATGTTTCATTTTTACATTATATTTGGCAAAATTGTAACCTCATGTTATTAGAACTTTCCAAATCAGAACATGTCATGAACTCAAACCTGATTGGCCAACCTTGTTTCACTAATTGACCAGCCTTTGTATGGCAAGCCATTTTCACCAATCGACCATATTTTGAAGTCAAATCAAAAGATTCCTTTATGGATTAAATTTGCAAGGTTGCTAATTAAATACCTTTATGGATTAAAACAATCATCATATTAGTGATATGATGATTTCGATGTGATTTCAGAGTTCATGAATTCGATAAGTTTGTCTATTCCAAGGTAAATATTGATGTGTGTATCAGTGTATGCATATATGCTGATGATGTATTACTATTTTTTTACACATAGGATTATAATGAAACTAACATGTTATTAAGTAATAAATTTGAGATGAAGAACATGGTTGCTTCTAATGTGGAGATCCTATGTTCAAGTCAAATACTTACAGATTATTGCAAGTTTAGTGTATCTTTTGAATCATACTAGACTTGATATTTCATTCTCTGTGGCTGAGCTTAGTAGATACACAAGATGTCATGTCTCTACCCATTAGAGGCTTTAGATAGAGTAATCGGATATTTGAGGCAAACTATTTCCCTTAGCTTGAATTATGGTAGACATTCTTTTTGTGTCAAAAAAGATACAATGATGCAAGTTGGATAGTGAAAATAGAGGAATTTGGGGGTTACAAACACTGGTATGCTTGAATCCTTAAAGCAACTGCAGTCTTTTAAAGGTACGTGAAGCATATAATTCTAGCTCGATCTACCTTTGAGACTGAGCCACCCGCTTTGGACACTAATAGAATTTGAGGCTGAATGGTTAAAGAAACTTCTTTGTGAAACTTCGATAATTTGCAAGCAATTCATAAAATCTCAATGCATTGTAATAATAGTTCCACAACTACCAAGATTAAAAGTTCAGTTGGAAAATCAGGAAAACTATTCAAATCTAACTTAAGATCTTAGGAGATTTAATTTCTTGAGTATGACGGATGTGGATTTCATTGGATCCTGAGATAATACATATGATCCATGGACGGAGGAACTTGAAAAGATCTTTAATCCTAAAGTCAAGGTTTGGGATGAATTTGTGAACCACTAGAAGGTCATTTGCATTAGCAATCTAACCTAGCTAAGTGGAGATCTTATAAAGTATGCTCAACATGGTAATAGTAAGCTGCCTGGATCAATTATTTGCACTATTATTTCATTCTTATGTATGGGTGTCAAATCTCTAGAAGTTTGAGTGCATTTATACTAGAAGAAAAGGAAGATGGCAAGCTTTGAATGAGCTCAACCCTTATTAATAGTAATAGTGCATCCGTGAAGAATGCCACTTATGCAAGTTTACCATGTATCAAAATTAAAGGAAGAGAGTATTTCTTGAATATACTTATAAAACATGATAATTCTGCATGCATTTAAAAGCACCAACCTTGAATATTATTGTCATGAACAACACGTTGTTATTGCTATCGTAGATTTCCATGTTAAGGTCAGATGCACATAGTTCACTTAGTTCTTGCGGGGGTTAAAAAAGTTGAAACCTGAGTAGATGTTCAAATCCGAAGATATGTTTACTGAAACGAAAACGAAAGTATATCAGCTGAAAGATATTTATGTTTTTAGGATGAATTTTTCCAAATAGTGAACTTGCGAGGGATCATCGTAAGTAAGGAGTATTATCACTAATTGAGCGTTCTATTGTTAAAATTTCCAATTTGAAGCATGCTGATGGTTAGGAGAAGGAAGATAGTGCAATAATGTGTGGCTTTAATCTTTTAGTGGATTCATATATGTGTTTGTCCCCAAGCTATTGTAGCGAAAAGCCAAAGGAAACGGATCCTCTGCTGTAGTCAGTTTTGCAGCAGAGGTGCTGTAATGGTATTTAGGCTTTTTTTATGATTTCGATTTCAAAATCTAACCTTATAGATTGTATTTTAATTTAATTATATATCTATCCTCCAAATTTCATCCAAATGCGAACTTATTTGCTATTTTATCTTAATGATCAAACATTCGGATCTTTTGTAAATCGAATTTAAGTTGCTTAGATTATGATCAAATGTTTGACCATTAAGATAAAATAGCAAATAAGTTCGGATTTGGACGAAATTTGAAAGATAGATAGAGAATTAAACTAAAATACAATCTATAAGGTTAGATTTTGAAATCGAAATCATAAAAAAAGCCTAAATACCATTACAGCACCTCTGCTGCAAAACTGACTACAGCAGAGGATCCGTTTCCTTTGGCTTTTCGCTACAATAGCTTGGGGACAAACACATATATGAATCCACTAAAAGATTAAAGCCACACATTATTGCACTATCTTCCTTCTCCTAACCATCAGCATGCTTCAAATTGGAAATTTTAACAATAGAACGCTCAATTAGTGATAATACTCCTTACTTACGATGATCCCTCGCAAGTTCACTATTTGGAAAAATTCATCCTAAAAACATAAATATCTTTCAGCTGATATACTTTCGTTTTCGTTTCAGTAAACATATCTTCGGATTTGAACATCTACTCAGGTTTCAACTTTTTTAACCCCCGCAAGAACTAAGTGAACTATGTGCATCTGACCTTAACATGGAAATCTACGATAGCAATAACAACGTGTTGTTCATGACAATAATATTCAAGGTTGGTGCTTTTAAATGCATGCAGAATTATCATGTTTTATAAGTATATTCAAGAAATACTCTCTTCCTTTAATTTTGATACATGGTAAACTTGCATAAGTGGCATTCTTCACGGATGCACTATTACTATTAATAAGGGTTGAGCTCATTCAAAGCTTGCCATCTTCCTTTTCTTCTAGTATAAATGCACTCAAACTTCTAGAGATTTGACACCCATACACAATATAGAATGAAATTAGAGTCAATTTGAACACGTCAATAAAAATCGGTCATCAGATCAAAGCAAGACAAGAAGAGCATGGTCTATTTTCCACATAAAAATTCACCTAAATTAAAACAGTGTCAAATAAAACAAGTAAGCATGCTAAAATGTAGAGGACAAAACAAGGATCAAAACGACACTAAAATCATGTAATTTGGACCTAAGATGCTCAAGTTTGCTAAAAACAGTGCAAGGGCATAATTGTAATAAAAATGCAATAAAAATAAAGGATAAATATTGCATTTAGGTCCCTGTAAGGACTTAAATGCAATTCTAAAAAATCGCCTGGGCCTGGATGAAATTTTCCCATATGTGCGGGGTCCTTTTTGTAACTTTGGAAAACTTCAAAGGCCTCCCTGTAAATTACCCAGGCACGCACGTGAGGCACGTGCCTGGGAACCAAAATGCAATTACTTGAAACTTCTGGGTCGTTCCTAAAATTTACCCATCTCCTCACGTGCTACGCACGCGAGGGGCCAGGCTCGGGAGGAGGCTCGAGTTCGGGTCCACGTGGTGGTTGTCTGTGGTTCGGATTGAGGCTCGGATGACCCGAGCCTATAGGTCGGGGATGAGGCTCGGGTCCACCACGTGGCTTCGTCTCGACCGTCCGATGCGGATAATCGGACGGTGACTGTACTTCTTTCTCCACCGCAGGCCACCGGAGGGGGTTGGTCTCCGGCGACCCGCCCTTAGCTCCATCGGGCTCCCGTTGCTTGTTTGATGATCATGGGAGCTTGTTGGAGCTCCAGCGGAAGTCTTGGACGCACGGCGAAGCTTCGTGGTTGATCGGAAGGGCCGCTCGATGAAGCTTTCGCCTGAAGGAAGGAGCTCGAAGGTGCTCCGATGAGAGGTCCGGCTATTGAAGATACCTGCAGGGGTCAGTGATAGCTGAAGCGTGCGGACGTGGTTTGTGAAGTGTGTGAAGGGGAATGGGAGCCGGCGGAGGTGGAGAAGGTGATGGTTCAGGCGAGTCCTCCACCGTGGGGACGGAGGAGTGGAGTCGGGGCGCGATGTGGTTCTGGAGGAAGGAGATGGGTGCGCGAGGATGCTGGTGGTTGGGTGGTGCTAAGGAGCTGGTAGGATGAGGGTGAGGAGGTCTGTAGTCGGGGTTATAAATAGAATAAGATAAAGAAAAACAAGCCACCTCGCCGGAGCGAGGTGTGATGGAGGAGGGTCGATCTGGGCTGAGCTTCGAGGAGCTCGGGGTCTTCGCCCAACCTGGTCGATCACTCCAGTGGGCTCAGCGGTGGCGGAGCCACCATAGCACGGCCAAAATGGTTGTGGGTCAACATCGGGCAGGAGCCTTCTTCGCCTCGACGTCCCGCCCACTCCGCTGTCACCGGAGGGGCGGGGGAGACTGAGCTAGAGCCCAAATTGGTGGACCCTACTCTCAGGTGGCGGAGTGTGGGTTTAAATAGGCGGAGGTTGTGGTTGTAACGGAGGTGACGACGAGGGTTTCAACGGCTGAAATGATGAAGAGGAGTAATGGAGATGGCGTTTGATGAGGTTCGCGAGGATGGCGGAGGGAAGGGTGATGAGGGCCGGACGTTAGGAGTAGGAGGAGATGGCTGGAGCGCCTTCCAAAATAGGAAGGGGGCGGTGGTGTTGCAAGGGGTAACGGCCGGAGGCGGGGGTTACGCGAGGTAGGAGACAATGGGAGAGCCATTGGATCTTGTGATCCAACGGTTGGGATAGGGGCGCAGGTGAAGGGTTCCGATTAGATCTTAGGTTTAGATCCAACGGCGGGACGTTAGGCGATGATGAGCGGCTCAGATGGAAGCTTGGGTGAGATCTAACGACGAGGGATAACTGGGTGACGTGGCAGTTAAGTAGGCGTAGGATGGGTGCTGGATCGAGTGGTGGAGATTGGAGGGAGACGTGGCAAGTGGAGAGACGTTAGATGGAAGTAGGATCCGAGGGCTGAGATGAGTGGGCAACGTGGAGGGCTGAGGGGCGTTGAATGGGGATGAGATCGGGCGGCTAAGATTTAGGCGCTAAAGGATGGCTCAGATCTGATCTGGAAGTCAGATCCAACGGTGGGCAAAGGAGCAGGGCTTCAACGGGTGAGATGGAGGCGGGTTAAGAGGATCCAACGCCCCAGGAGGCTGTCGGGTGGCGTGAAGAGGAGCGGGCCACGTGGGCGGCCCAGAGGGCGCCACGTGGCCCAATCAGAAAAATTCAAAAGATAATTACAAAGATAAATACAAAAGAAATAGTTAGAGGCCGAATTAGGAAAAAGTCAAAACATGAAAGTTGTTCGTCTCGATGAGATCTACAACTTTCATGTTGGTTAAAAAGCAAAAAGAGGTCATTTGTGCAAAACGTATTTTTAGGGGTATTTTTAGGGGAATAAAAATACCAAGTTTGTGGTTTTGAGATTTTTTGTATTTTTTATCTTTTTAAGGGTCAGTGAATTATAGACAACAATTCTACCTAATTTTTAGGGATTTTTGAGGATAAAATAATTACAAGAAAATAAAAGCAATATTTTAATGGTAAAATATATACAATATACTATAAGATAAAAACAAAGGATTGATGGTGATTTTTATTGAATTGTTTAGGCCAGGGGTTTAATAGTGAGTTTTTAGCATGATGAATATGAGATTCATCATGCAACTAACATATCTTTGGCTACCATTCACATACAAGATGCTACTGCCGCCCACATCTCGTTTGCACTTCAGTTACAATCCCAAGATAAGTATTCTAAAACCTTCTTCCTGAAGCTTGATTGCTTCAATTTAAGATTCTACCATCTAGTTCTACTGATTTTGGAAACCCTCCTTTTTCTTTACTGGCCCTTTTATTTGCACAATTATAACTAAAAAGTGATGTTGGTTATCAAACTCTCTCTTGGGATGACCTTGTCGTTTTTGTAACACAATCAATCTGTTCTCCTATGCAAAGTAATATATTTGTGTTATAGTCAGATCACTCTTATAAGTAATTAAATGCTCCCCCTCTTCTTGAAGAGAGTGTGTACTATGAAAAGACCATGAGCCGTTACAAAATCCAGAATGACTTTTCACTCTTCATTCTGTCCCCAAAAGCCATGGCCTCTATGAACACTAGCATATCCTAAAGCATCCTTTCCCACATATCCATTAAGATCTCCACCTGATCAAATCATCTCTCTTTTGTGGGATCCCTTGCATAATCTTATCCAAATCAAAAAACTTGTTTAATCCTTTCATCTAAATCAATTTACGGTGCATATTATGATATGCTATTCAGGAATTCTACTCGAGCACTTAGCAAAATAATCCGATTATCGAATCTTTGTACATAAACTACACAATCCTTCAAATCCTTATGAACA
The DNA here is from genome assembly GCA_037367405.1 of Ottelia alismoides. Taxonomy (NCBI): domain Eukaryota; kingdom Viridiplantae; phylum Streptophyta; class Magnoliopsida; order Alismatales; family Hydrocharitaceae; genus Ottelia; species Ottelia alismoides. The sequence continues at coordinate 110,255 of JAZKJV010007051.1, forward strand.
ACCACTACAACACCATTTCTTCCTGAATACCAAAGTTTAAAGCATGTTTCTTGATCTCCTTTGCTTTCTTTTCCAACATATTTTGTCTCTTGGAGATATAGTATCTAAATCTTCCTTCTTTACATCATATCTACTATCTCCATCGATTTGTGAGTCAAAGCGCTAATATTCCAACTACCTAACTTAACTTCTTTTACAACCTCTTTTGGACTAACTTCTTTACTCCCATGCGAGAACCCTCGTAAAATTTACACTGTATCTAGGCAAACGATGCAGTGGAACTAGCTTATTTACTCATATGTGTTCCTCATGCGAGAACCCTCGCAAATTTTGAACTACATCCGGGCAACGATGTAGCGTCCCTTGCAAACTTATCATTACATCAAGGTGATGCAACACATCACTAGTAGAGAATGCCCCAATAAATGTTTGCTTAAATCTATTTTAAAAAGATCCTAATTGTTTTAACACTATTTAGGAATTTGTCTCTCTTGCGATGGATGTTGGCTACCTAACGTGCAACCCTCAATTTACCTAGGCTTGGGACCGATCTTGACTGAGTTTCGGAGCGAATACATACACGACCTCAAATTTTAGATTTCGATTTCATTGCGCCAAGCATGAAAAGGGAAATATTTAAAGATATTCAATTGTCGAAAAATCATGGAAATGGATATAATTTTTTTCAGAAAAGTAATGTTTTCAGAATTCTTTAATCATTAAATATGATATAAATACACTCTTGTTTTCTATACTAAAGGTGTAAATAGATTGTTTTTAGTATTATTATCATTGTAACCATCGTGATATATGATGATCATTATATATCCAAGATCTCGATGAAGAAGTAACATTAGAGAAAGGAGGGAAGTAGACAAGGAGGGGGAACACTGCCGAGGAGGACCGTGAATGGGAGTGGAGGAAACATGAGGAAAAGGGGGAGGACATCATCATGGAAGACACACGTGGGACCAGTGGCGCTACACATAGTAGTAAAGAGGGGACATTTGCGTAAGGCACTAGCAATGACGAGTGGTCTTGGGCAATGAGAAGGCGGCAATGCTTTCTTGGGACGGATATGTCATTGTTGTGGGCATTTCAAAGCTTTCGTTTTCATAACAATAATCACATGGCTAGGGCCTGCAAGAGCAAAAATCATATGCATCTATTGTAATGTTTGGGACATTACAAGAACTCATTGATTTCACATGGAGCATGGCATTACCGTCCACTGAAAGTTGTGATAGGGGTGTATATTCTAGACGATAGAGGTCTTGATGGTCCTAATCGGAGGGCGACTGATATGGAGTTACCTAGATCAATGTGCACAAACTCTCGCAGTTTCCGTGTCTTGTATAGAAATGACACTAGCTTGGATCCCTTTGGGCATGTGGTGACCTGACTCGAGGTTGATTTTATTTGATGGGATGTGGACCAAGCCATCGATAAATATGGGATTCACTCACTACGATCCACAAATTGAACGCTAATTCCCGATCAAGCATTTTGTATTTGCATCTGATTTCATATTTTTTTCATTTTGTATGTGCATTTGTTAGTATTGCATAATTAGCAGAAGTATACAAAATATTGTAAAAGCTTAAATACAGGAAGGATGCACCGTGTGTAGACTAACAAAGAATAATAAATGAATGGTTCAAAAGTCCATTTATTTTTCCTAACCCCATAGATCTTGGTAGCATGATCGGTAGGGGTGCACATGAATCAGATTGGTTTGAATTTTAGCTTAATATGTGTCTGATCCAACCTTAACGGATTTTTGTTCTTTTGAATCCAATCAAAACCATCAAATATCTAAATTCAATCGATCCAATTCATCGAATGGCAGATTGGATCGAATTAGTTTGAATTTTTTTACTTTTACATTATCCCGTTCAATAGTCCACTCTCTCACATTTATACTTTACATCACACTAGCCCACGAACATTCAAATAATGACTTAAAATCGATAATATGAATAGTTGTAAAGAAAAGAAAATCACATAATCAAAATGAAAGTTGAAGAATCCATTAATCCATTATAAAAGTTGTAGATCACACAATCAAACTAAAGGATTCTATTGAACTTGAAATTTATGTTTTTAAAATCAATAATGCATTAGTTTTTTTGCAATTGATTTCCACCATGTTATTCAAATAAGGACAATATAAGTTATCAAATAACGATACAAAGAAAAGTTATAAATAAAAAATGTGATCTCTACGATCATATATTGATGAAGTCCGTGATTAACTTAGAATATTAAGCTATACCAAAGCCCAACCACTCACAAGAACAACATTCGAGGTTCTATAATATATCATTAAAAAATGAGAACCACATAACATTCATACTCAATTGATCATGGAAGAGAAAACTAACCTAAATATAACCCACCAATTAGGCATCTAATGAATCTCGTATTCATCATGTTAAAATCGACATATTAAACTCCTTGCTTAAGTAAATCAATAAAATTCACTGATAATTCATTGTTCTTAACTTGTATTATATTGTGTATAAACTGTGTATAATTACAATAAATTTATTGTATTTTATTACCACCATTTTCTTTGTTTTTATTTCTTATTCAAAACCCATAAAAATTAGGTTAATTAATTGTCTATAAATTGTTCTGACCTTCAAAAGAAATTAGAAAAATACAAAAAATCTCAAAGTCTAAAATACGATATTTTTATCCCATTAAAAATACCCCCAAAATTCTCTTTTGTACAAATGACCTCTTTTGGCTTTTTGTCCAACATAAAACTTGTATATCTCATCGAGATCTACACCTTTCATGTTTTGACTTTTTCCTAATTTTGCCTCTAACTATTTCTTTTAGATTTTTCTTTATTTTTATATTTTTGATTTTTCTATTGGGCCACATGGCGCCCTCTGGCCCGCCCACATGGCTCGCTTCTTCCCTCGCCACCCCGACGCCTCTCCTGGCCACTAGATACCCCTGGCTCACCTTCCATCTCCGTCGTTCAAACCTCACTCACCCACAACTGTCTGATCGCCGCTTCTGATGAGATCTGAGCCGCTCCCTCGCGCCTAAACCCCAACCATATAATCCTTTTTATCCTAGGGCTCTCCGCTCGCCACGTTGCCCCTTCATCTTGACCCTCAGATCACTCCCCAGATCAGATTCTAGCTGTTAAAACCCGCTACTATAATCATCTATCTGATCTGATGGATCAGATCCAACCCCTTCGCTCGGGTCTCAATAGCATCTGTTGGATCACTCGCTCCAACGGCTAGGGCTTCATCTCCTACCTCTGTAACTCCACTTCCCCAGTCGTTTCACCTCACGCCTACTCCACCCCCTTCCATTTTTAGCCCGCTTCTCTGGCGATATCTCCACTCCCTAACGGCTGCCCCTTGTAGCCATTACCACCCTCACCCTCGTGCGACCTTAATTAGTCCTCATCATAGCTTCACCTTCCTTAGCCTGACGTTGAAACCTCGTCCTGTAACCGTTTCTCTCCACCTATAAAACCATCGCCTCTGCCTCCTTGTCACCTCATTCACCACTCCACGAGTAAGGCCCAGCCTCACTCACTCCTTCGGTGACAGCAGAGGGGCGGATTATTGAGGCGATAACGGCCCTTTGTCCAGGTGTCGACCCACGGTGACCTCCCTCGTGCCACAATCGCCTTGTGCGCCATAGAGATCTCCGATGTAGTTGATTGGATCCAAGCGAAGACCCCGAGGTTCATCACAACCTCAGCCCAAGCTGCTGTCAGTTCCTTCAGGTAAGACTATCCATCTCTTTTCCTCCAATTTCTGCTATTTTTCCCAAAGCTCTCACTTCTCCTCTCCGATCACTAATCACCCCATCATCTTCGACATCCATCACCCACCTTCGCCGACACTTCTGTTCGCCTTCTTCCATTCTCCAGAGCCCCGTCCACCGCACTCCCTTCCTCTCTACTTTGTCAGAGATGGAGCCATGGGTTCCCCGTTCCTCCGCCTGCATGGAACCCCCACTTCATTCACGATTATCACCAAGCGCACGCTTCGGCTATAAACTAATGCTTGCAGGTACGCATGCTCCGATATGTTGCTCCGCCACTAGCGAGGCCTCGTCGACCAACCGATCTGATCACTTCTGGAGTTTCACCGTACTTCCAGCTCCCTCGTGAGAGCCTCCTCCAGCTTCCTCAATCCTTGAGCGAGGCGAGCGTCTGGAGCACGGAGGAGCTCCCAGGAGGTTGCTGGATCCCCGCCTTCTCCGGTGACCTACGATGGAGGAAGAAGAAACAACTACCGTCCGATCCTCACGATCGGACAGTCCTGGTGAAGCCACGTCGCCGGTATCGAAGCGAAGAGGCTCGGGCATCCCGAGCCAAGAGCTCATCCACCAGTGCCCACCATGTCATGCCCGAGCCTGCTCCGCCCTCCAAGCCTAGCCCTCGTATGCATGCCAGATGCAGGGCTGGGTAATTTGCAGGAACAACCTGGATATTTTCCAGAATTGCAACAACGTCCCTGGCTGCGTGCCTTACGTACGCACATGGGGAAATTTACATCGAGGCCCAGCTGACTTCTGGAAATTGCAAAAAGGGGTCCGCGTATCAGGAAAAATGGCAGAAATGCCCCTCTGAGTTTTTATTATTGCAAAGAGGTCCTCTAGGGACCTATTTGTAATTATTTATCTTTTATTTCTCACATTTTTATTACATTTATACCCCTTCATTGTATCTTCAATATCTTGAGCATCTTAGATCCAAATTGCATGACTTCAGTGTTGTTTTGAAGCTTATTATATCCTCTTCCTAATGGCATAATTCAATTTCTGATTTGACATTAAATGAAATACAGAGAATTTTGATGTTATATGGTGTCTTTTGATCATTAATTCTTTACCAATGATAGATAGTAGCTCTTAATTTTAATGCTCCATTTGATTATGAAATTAAACCATAATATGGTGCTCAACTATGTGATATTTTTAGGACATATTTATATATTATCTTCTGCATGATCATTTACTGCATATCATCCACCATGTATCTCATATTTAATTGCACCTTAAAATCAAATAAAAATGCACACATCATTTTATCTGCATTTTATTGTGCATGAAGACCTAAAATAACCTGGAAATAATCACACTTAAATTAATTCACAAAATCGATAAATAGATTAAAGAGTCTCAAGTCCCTGTGTTCGACCTTGGTACACTTATCAAGTGAAATAATGTCCACATATTCGAAGGTGTAGTCTTTTGCATGTCCGAAATATGCTTCCTGTACTACGACAATTCCTTACTTTTAAAGAGTCTTACGATCATCAAATAGCGTTGTTGCCAGGAACACGGCTCAATTTTATTTATTTATCGAATTTTGAACATTTTTTTTGTTGTGAATAGTTTCTAAATTTGTAGGTCTTCTCATCATGCATTTTTGCATCAATTTTTGTTGACTATTTTTCTTGCTATTTTTATAATATTTTTCTTTTATAGCAAGGCCCATGAAGATCAAGGATGCTTAATCTCCATGGAGGTGTGGAGTTGGGAGCTCCAGTTGAGAAGGTCGTAAAAGAAAGGATGAGTAATTCAAGGAATATTAGTCAGCTCCTCACGCATTTTCATGTTGTAAAAAAATGTATCATACACATTTTTAGCAGTCCTCGTTCGAGGGATCGTTCGTGTAAAGAAAAGAAAAGAAAAGTAGATCATTAGATGATCTACTTCCCCTCCTCCCCCCCACACACACGCACCTCATATCCGTACATCCACTCACCCCTCCCCCCACTATATCTGTATTTTCACACAATGCACATACACCCCCCCTCCCGCATCTTCGTAATCATCTGTAAAAATCCTCACCCATCCCCACTCTCTCCACTCATTTGTATAAAAACATACCCTAACCCTAACAACCTCGGACCCCCAACTCAATTTCCAGATCTTTTACTTAGGTTATTTTCAGCTTAAGTATAGGGGGCCTGACTCATGCATCCATCCCTCGCTCTGTCTTCTTATACTTAGGTCATTTTTGACCTCAGTATAGGGGGACCCTCCTCCTCAGTTCTGCTATATCATCCTAAATTTAACCAGAGCTATGGCTTCATATCACTTGTGCTATGAGGGCATAGCAAAAGTTAAGCATATGGGGTATACCATATATTACTGTATATATACTTTAACCATAGTTTGTATTTAAAAAAAAAAGATAAATCCTTTTGGGCTTGGTTTAAGTTGACTTGTGAACTGAGTTTTGTAAAAAATATTGTAAAAAATCATTTAAAATTGAGGGATTAACTGTTTGTAAATAAAATCAACTTTTTTCAAAAACTCCATAAAAATCTGAAAAATTAAAACTTTTCTCTGGTAAAGACTTTGACTAGCATGCTTAAAATGAGTAGCTACTCTCAGTGAGGGAACTTCTATCTCCCTTAGCAGAGTGGGTGGTTTAGAGGACACTGTATATGGCTCCATCCTCAAGTAATACGGGTACGTCTAACGATTCGTACTTACATCCATATTGGCTGGGAGTGGACGCAACTATTCATGTGAGCTTGGGTCAATCATTGTATCTTAAAGGAATTAAAAAATGATGACAAATTTAAAATCCATAAAAAAATTTGCAAAAGATAAAAATCATAAAAAATTCACTAACCAAGGAGTTGGTGTATTCCTGACACATTCACAATCACTCAAGGCTTAAGGATGTTGAGGACACTCGATTTCTGTGATCTTGAGAGTCTGAATTAGCCATCCTTAGTAATTACAGTTTTGAACTTAATTATCCATGTTTCCCTAGTTTGAAAGATTTGAGCGCTGTATTGCATTCTTCATCTCTACCTTCTAAATAATATGATCAACACAACACATTCGCAACTGCATGATTGATGAGATGAGTTGAGTTATCACTTGAGGAACTAGGACTAGTGATTTGAGTCTAGGTCTAGACCTGATCTAATGATGCTTGAGGATGGGATAAAGTTAATGAAGGCTTCAAGAAACTTGAGTGTCAGCAAAACCCTAGCCAGTATGTGAACAAGTTCGCGTGGTATATCTTTGATAGTTACCTATATGTCAGGGTGTGATGAAACCTAAATAATTATTGATCAGTGTGCATCAACTTTTGGTAAAAGCAGTGGAGCTAGCCAAAAAGAAAATAAAAGAAAAGAAAAGAAAGAAATTCAAAGAAAAGTTCTACCATTCAAATTCAAATTACAAAAGAGCTTCCACCAATGGCAAGCGCTCCCAACCATTTTCAAAGTGTCCACTTGGACCAAATGCTTCTAGGAGAGTCGGTTGATGATAACCAAATTCACCTCATTAATAAATATAAATAAGTCGTAGTATAGGAGACGAATTTGGTTCATCAAAAACCACGATCTTTGAATGTCGTGGAATATTTATACTTGGCAAGTCTACCAAGGTCGAACACAGGGACACGGTTGCCTAGAGTGAGTATTGAATTTTGATTCATGAAGGCATAATGTCAATTGATTTCCATTTCAGGTCCTTATGCAATTTATGCTATTTACAAGTAATGATATACTAAATGCATTTTTTTATTTTGTTTTTATGCAAGTTAAAGTGATGCATGAGCAAATAATGCAAGAGAATATGCATGATGAATAAAAGGACACAATTATACCCTAAGAATTATGAGCAACATGATAAAAATGAGATCAGTGTCAATTTAATCACAACTATTAACAGTGGTCATCACATCAAGCAAGGCAAGGAGAGCAGGTCCCAATTACCACATAAAATTTACTTTAATTAAAATAGAGGCAAATGAGATAAATAAATATGCTAAAATATAGAGGACAAAACATGGATCAAAACGACACTAAAATCATGCAATTTGGATCTACGATGCTCAAGTTATGCTAAAAACAGTGCAAGGGCATAATTGTAATAAAAAATGCAATAAAATAAAGGGATAGATATTGCATTTAGGTCCCTGGAGGGACCTAAATGCAAATATGAAAAACCGCCTGGGGTCCTTTGTAATTTTCCCATTTGCGCGTAGGGAATTTTTTGCAATTCTTCAAAACCTGAAGGGCCTCCCTCTAAAATACCCAGGCACGCACGTGAGGCACGTGTCTGGGGACCTGTATGCAATTACGATAAACAACAGGATCTTTCTTGCAATTTACCCAGCACCTCACGTACTACGCACGCGAGGGCCAGGCTCGGGAGGACCCTCAGCTTCGGGACCACGTGGCAGCTGCTGGATGTTCGACTCTAGGTTCGATCCACCCAAGCCTATAGATTCGGAGTGGAGGCTCGGGTGGAGTCTTGAGTCGCCACGTGGATGCATCCTAGCCGCCCGATCCTGGTGATCGGACGACACCTGTAGCACCATCCTCCTCCGTGACCCACCGGAGTAGGCGGGGCTCCGGCGAGGTCTATGGAGCTCCTCCGCCTGTCGCTGACACTTCTGATGGTCAGAGAAGCTAGCTGGGGGCGCCGCGAAGGCAGTGGGGCTCCGGCGATGCTCCAAGGCTGATCGGAGCTGCGGGTGGAAGAAGCGTCGCTGGAGGAGAAGAGCTTGAAGATGCTCCAATGTCGACTCCGGCCGTTGAAGGTCCTGCAAAGATTAGGATAGCCGAGGCATAGAGCAGGAGGTGCGTGAGTGGGATGGGGTGAACTGGAAGCCGATCGGAGGTGAAGCAGGCGGCGGCTCAGGTGCGTCCTCCGCCATAAAGACGGAGGCACTGGATCGGCAATGGAGAGGTTCTGAGGAGGAGTAAGGTGAATGGCGAGGTTGTTTGATGGATGGTGAAAGTGCAGAGGTGGTCGGACGGAGTTGAAGATGATCGTAGAAGGTGGGAAAATTCGGGAAAATGAGAAGAAAAAGTCTCCTCGCCGGAGCAAGGAGTTGGCGGTCGTAGCGGCCTGGGATTGAGCTTCGGTGGAGCTCGGGGTCTTTGCCCAGCGTGCGCGGCCGGGGCACGGAGCTCAGGGGTGGCTGGAGCCACCTGGACACGGTGGAGCGCCGTCGTGGGTCAACACCAGGACAACACCATCGTCGCCTCACAATTCCGCCCCTCCGCTGTCACCGGAGGGGCGGAGGAAGCTAGGTGGAGGCCCAAAATGGTGGACTCCGACCTCAGGAGGCGGGGGAGGGTCTTTTATAGGGAGAGATGGTCGGAGGTTATGAGATGGAGGGACGGTTTTGATGGGAGGTTTTAATGGCGTGGGAGTGAAGGCAGGGATTGATGGTGGTGGCGCGAGGGAGGCGGAGGAATGGGCTATGTGGAGAAGCGTTTTGATGGGGAAGAGGTGGCCGGAGCCACCTTCCAAAATAGGAAGGGGGTAGCGAGTTGAGAGGTGAAACGGTCGGGGGGAGGGGGTTACAGAGGTTTACGACGAGTTTTGGACCGTTGGATCGTACGATCCAACGGTTAGGAGGGGTGCACTGGCGGAGGGATGGGATCAAATCAAAGATCTGATCCTGCGGCGGAGGCTTAGGCGCTAACGAGTGGCCTAGATGAAGAGTTGAGCATGATCGGATGGTCGGGAAAGTTTGGGTAACGTGGATGGCGGTGGACCCTAGGATACATGGGATCGGGCGGCTAAAGTGAAGGGGAGACGTGGCGCAAGGAGGAGCGTTGGATGCAAGGTAGATCAAATGGCTATAAATGGAGCGCTCGTGGGCGGTCGAGATCTGATCTGGGAGTCAGATCCAATGGCTGGAAGCGAAGGGGTCATGGAGGGCTAAGATGGAGGCTGGGCGAGTTCAATCTAAGGGCCAGAAGTGGTGACGGGTGGCGGAAGGAGGAGCGGCCACGTGGCGACTCCAGAGAGCGCCACGTGGCCCAATGAGAAAATTCAGAGAATAATTACAAAGATAATTAGAAAAGAAATAGTTAGAGGCTGAATTAGGAAAAAGTCAAAACATGAAAGTTGCTTGTCTCGACGAGATCTACAACTTTCATGTTGGTCAAAAAGCCAAAAGAGGTCATTTGTACAAAAGCTATTTTTGGGGGTATTTTCAAGGGGATAAAAACACCGATTTTGTGGTTTTGATTTGTTTTTGTATTTTTAGTGGTTTTAAAGGTCAGTGATTTACAGACAACTTATCTACCTAATTTTTAGGGGTTTTTAATAATTAAATAATTACAAGAAGAATAAAAGGAATTAAATTAAATAGTAAATTATGCACAATATGGTACATGATAAAAATAGAGTATTAAAGGTGATTTTATTGGTTTATTTAAGACAGGGGTTTTAATATGTGACTTTTAGCATGATGAAATCGAGATTCATCATACCCCTATACTTAAACGATGCTCGTCCTCGAGCATCTAAAGAATGAAGGAGTCGGATTAATTCCTGACAGTGCGCGTGAAATTTTCAAGGCTTGATCTTTCGAAGACCCTTGACCTAAGTGATCCTAAAATTCCGGGTTTATCCAAGCCTTAGTCAGAAGGAATCCAACTTCTCTAATCATCAGACTCTCCTTTTGTACATATAATATAAGAGTATGACATTTAGTGTACTGCATTTCATGAGAGCTGAGTCGATGCATCACTCAAAGTTCCAGTCCCAAAGACTCTCCTCTAGACCTAATCCTCAATACTATGGAATAAGTCTATTCTTGCTTCAGTCAACCGTCTCTATAGTTTGTCAGACTTGAAAGTGTAGATGGATGGCCAGATGATGGAGGTAATGGGATTGTGTCTATTTTTCTCACCCTCACATTGGAACAAGGGGCCTCTCGAGTGCCTTTTTACTCAACACATATAAATTTTTAGATTGTTGATCAATGTGTCCGTCAAAAGAGTTGGAGTCGTCTACACTTGTTTTTCTGGGAATACACCGGGGTGTGTCTCTTTTGAGTATCTAAGATACCTTCGACACCCAGACTTGTAGCATTTACGATGCAGAGCCCTTTTTCGGTGTCAGCCCGACTCCTGGTCCTAATTAGCGCTTGGTCCAAGTGGACACTTCGAAAATGTTTGGGAGCGCTTGCCATTGGTGGAAGCTCATTTATAATTTGACTTTGGATTTAGAGCTTTTCTTTGACATTTCATTTCTTTTGTTGTCTAGCTCCACTGCTTTTACCAAGAGATTGGCGCACACTGATCAACAAATTCCTTTAAGTTTCATCACACCCTGGCACTTTTAGGTAAATATCAAAGAGATAGCATATGAATCTTGTTCACATACTGGCTAGGGTTTTTGCTTGCACTCAGGTTTTCTGAAGCCTTCATTAACTTTATCCCATCCTCGAATATCACAAGATCGGGTGTAAACTCAAATCTCTGGTCCTAGTTCCTCAAGTGATATCTCATCTCGACTCATCAATCATGCAGTTGTGGAAGTGACTGTGCTGATCATATTTTCTTGAAAGTAGAGATGAAGAGTGCAATATAGCACTCAAATCTTTCAAACCAGGGAAGTGTCGATATTTAAGTCTTAAAAACCCTAATGACTATGGCCTGTTAACTCAGACTCTCAAGATCACAGAAATCCAGTGTCCTCAAAATCCTCAAGCCTTGAGTGAATGTGAATGTGTCAGGAATACACCAACTCCTTGGGTTAGTGAATTTTTGTGTGATTTTTATATTTTACAAATTTTTATGGGTTTTAATTTTTTTTAAACATGAATAATTACAAAAATTAATCCCTCAATTTTTAATTTTTACAGGATTTTACTCAGTTCCCAAGGTTACCAAAACCCAATCTGAAAAATAAATTTTTAAAAAGTTTTAAAAACGCGAGCTAAGGCTAAAGTAATATACAATATCATATGGTATACCCCCCTATACTTAAAATTTGCTATGTCTTCATAGCACAAGTGCCATGAAGCCAAGGCTCGGTTCAAGTACAGGGTGATATAGCGGAACTGAGGAGGAGGGGCCCCCTATACTTAGGCCAAAATCGGCCTCAGCACAAGAAGACAGAACAAGGGAAGGATGAATAGGCAGGTCCCCCCTATACTTAGGCTACAAATAGCTGAAGTAAGGTCTGTGTTAGGGGGGATGTCTATGGTACAAGGGTGAGGGGGAGGGGGTTCGTGAAGAATAGATACACATCGAGAGAGAGAGAGAGAGAGAGAGAGATAGAGAGAGAATGAAATATACAAGGGAAGGGTGGGGGTGAGTATGTGCATGTGCAGTGTAGGTGTGTGTGTGGGGGGGGGGGTTTGAGTACAATATGCAAGACTGAAAATAAATATGCAGATGCAATGTTTTTTTTTCTTTTTCTTTTCTTTTTTTTACAACATGCAATGCAATTTGACAGATAAAAATCCTAGAATTTCTTCACGGCTTCTTTTGCGGCCTCTTCAGCGGATGCTCCCGACTTCGCACCTCCATGACGATCAGGTGTCCCCGATTTTCATGGGCCCTGCCACAAAAGATAAAAGTTAGAAACTCAGAGAAATTAAATCAGCAAATAATATGTGAAGAAATGATGCATGAAATGAGGACCTAAAAATTATTGAAATAATTTAAAAAATCAAAATTCAAAAATTAAGCAAAGCCGCATCCCCGGCAACGGTGCCATTTGATGATAACCAAATTCGCCTCATTAATAAATATAAATAAGTCGTAGTATAGGAGACGAATTTGGTTCATCAAAAACCGCGATCTTTGAATGTCGTGGAATATTTATACTTGGCAAGTCTACCAAGGTCGAACACAGGGACACGGCTGCCTAGAGTGAGTATTGAATTTTGATTCATGAAGGCATACTGTCAATTAATTTCTATTTCAGGTCCTTATGCAATTTATGCTATTTACAAGCAATGCTATACTAAATGCATTTTTTTATTTTGTTTTTATGCAAGTTAAAGTGATGCATGAGCAAATAATGCAAGAGAATATGCATGATGAATAAAAGGACACAATTATACCATAAGAATTATGAGCAACATGATAAAAATGAGATCAGTGTCAATTTAATCACAACTATAACCAGTGGTCATCACATCAAGCAAGGCAAGGAGAGCAGGTCCCAATTACCACATAAAATTTACTTTAATTAAAATAGAGGCAAATGAGACAAATAAATATGCTAAAATATAGAGGACAAAACATGGATCAAAACGACACTAAAATCATGCAATTTGGATCTACGATGCTCAAGTTAAGCTAAAAACAGTGCAAGGGCATAATTGTAATAAAAATGCAATAAAATAAAGGGATAGATATTGCATTTAGGTCCCTGGAGGGACCTAAATGCAAATATGAAAAACCGCCTGGGGTCCTTTGCAATTTTCCCATTTGCGCGCAGGGAACTTTTTGCAACTCTTCAATACCTGGAGGGCCTCCCTGTAAAATACCCAGACACACACGTGAGGCACGTGCCTGGGGACCTGTATGCAATTACGATAAACAACAGGGTCTTTCTTGCAATTTACCCAGCACCTCACGTGCTACGCACGCGAGGGGCCAGGCTCGGGAGGACCCTCAGCTTCGGGACCACGTGGTAGCTGCTGGAGGTTCGGCTCTAGGTTCGATCCACCCAAGCCTATAGATTCGGAGTGGAGGCTCGGGTGGAGTCTTGAGTCGCCACGTGGATGCATCCTAGCCGCCCGATCCTGGTGATCGGACGGCACCTGTAGCACCATACTCCTCCGTGACCCACCGGAGTAGGCGGGGCTTCGGTGTGGTCTATGGAGCTCCTCCGCCTGTCGCTGACACGTCTGATGGTCGGAGAAGCTAGCTGGGGGCACCGCGAAGACAGTGGGGCTCCGGCGATGCTCCAAGGCTGATTGGAGCTGCGGGTGGAAGAAGCGTCACCAGAGGAGAAGAGCTTGAAGATGCTTCGATGTCGCCTCCGGCCATTGAAGGTCCTGCAAAGATTAGGATAGCCGAGGCATAGAGCAAGAGATGCGTGAGTGGGATGGGGTGAACTGGGAGCCGATCGGAGGTGAAGCAGGCGGCGGCTCAGGTGCGTCCTCCGCCATAAAGACGGAGGCACTGGATTCGGCAGTGGAGAGGTTCTGAGGAGGAGTAAGGCGAACGACAAGGTTGTTTGATGGATGGCGAAAGTGCAGAGGTGGTCGGACGGAGTTGAAGATGATCGTAGAAGGTGGAAAAATTCGGGAAAATGAGAAGAAAAAGTCTCCTCGCTGGAGCAAGGAGTTGGCGGTCGTAGCGGCCTGGGATTGAGCTCCGGTGGAGCTCGGGGTCTTCGCCCAGCGTGCGCGGTCGGGGCACGGAGCTCAGGGGTGGCTGGAGCCACTTGGACACAGCGGAGCGCCGCCGTGGGTCAACACCAGGGCAACACCATCGTCGCCTCACAATTCCGCCCCTTCGCTGTCACCGGAGGGGCGGAGGAAGCTAGGTGGAGGCCCAAAATGGTGGACTCCGATCTTAGGTGGCGGGGGAGGGTCTTTTATAGGGAGATATGGTCGGAGGTTATGAGATGGAGGGACGGTTTTGATGGGAGGTTTTAATGGCGTGGGAGTGAAGGCAGGGATTGATGGTGGTGGCGTGAGGGAGGCGGAGGAATGGGCTACGTGGAGAAGCGTTTTGATGGGGAAGAGGTGACCGGAGCCACCTTCCAAAATAGGAAGGGGGTAGCGAGTTGAGAGGTGAAACGGCCAGGGGGAGGGGGGTTACAGAGGTTGACGACAGGTTTTGGATCGTTGGATCGTACGATCCAACGGTCAGGAGGGGTGCGCTGGCGAAGGGATGGGATCAGATCAAAGATCTGATCCTGCGGCAGAGGCTTAGGCGCTAACGAGTGGCCTAGATGAAGAGTTGAGCATGATCGGATGGTCGGGAAAGTTTGGGTAACGTGGATGGCGGTGGACCCTAGGATGCACGTGGGATCGGGCGGCTAAAGTGAAGGGGAGACGTGGCGCAAGGAGGAGCGTTGGATGCAAGGTAGATCAGATGGTTGTAAATGGAGCGCCCGTGGGCGGTCGAGATCTGATCTGGGAGTCAGATCCAATGGCTGGAAGCGAAGCGGTCATGGAGGGCTAAGATGGAGACTGGGCGAGTTCAATCTAAGGGCCAGAAGTGGTGACGGGTGGCGGAAGGAGGAGCGGCCACGTGGCGACTCCAGAGAGCGCCACGTGGCCCAATGAGAAAATTCAGAGAATAATTATAAAGAAAATTAGAAAAGAAATAGTTAGAGGCCGAATTAGGAAAAAGTCAAAACATGAAAGTTCTCATCTCGACGAGATCTACAGCTTTCATGTTGGTCAAAAAGCCAAAAGAGGTCATTTGTACAAAAGCTAATTTTGGGGGTATTTTCAAGGGGATAAAAACACCGATTTTGTGGTTTTGATTTGTTTTTGTTTTTTTAGTGGTTTTAAAGGTCAGTGATTTATAGACAACTTATCTACCTAATTTTTAGGGGTTTTTAATAATAAATAATTACAAGAAGAATAAAAGGAATTAAATTAAATAGTAAATTACGCACAATATGGTACATGATAAAAATAGAGTATTAAAGGTGATTTTATTGGTTTATTTAAGATAGGGGTTTTAATATGTGACTTTTAGCATGATGAAATCGAGATTCATCATCGGGCTAGCATCATAAAAGGGCTCTGTATCGTATAGTGATACAAGTTTGGATGTCGAAGGTATCTTAGATACTCAAAAGAGACACACCCCTGTGTACTCCCAGAAAAACAAGTGCATATGACTCCGAATTCTCTTGACGGACACACTGATCAACAAAATAAAAATACACATGTTGAGTAATAAAGCACTTGAGAGGCCCCTTGTTCCAATGTGAGGGAGAGGAAAATATACACAATCCTATACCCTCCATCATCTAGCTGCCCATATATACTTTCAAGTCTGACGAACTAATGAGACGGTTGATTGAAGCAAGAATAGACTTAGACAAGTTATAGTCTACGACAACTCCTTTACTACGACAACTCCTTACTTTTAAAGATGCATATTTCATGTTCATCAGCATCATGCCTCTCATTTTAAATGAACTTGAAATGAAATTTATTTGTAAGATTTTATTTATAGCAAAAATATGCAAATTCTATGAAAAATATAAATAAAAAATATATATCAAATTAAAAATGAAAGGAATTTGAAATAATTCTTATTTCTTCTTAGACAAGTGTGATACATTTGATTGTGTAATTGATCCAATTCCATGCCAAAAATAAGGTCGCAAGATAAAGCAAGTTAATATAAGAAGCAAAAGGGTCAAAAATATCTAACAAATGTACCATGCAACTATCCATTTGTTTTCTTTTAACGAAGATCAGAAGAGTGACAGTATACTGAGGCCAAATGGAATCACGTGGGAGGGAATTACGTTGTCTGAGATGGGCGACGATATCGAGGGAAGGGGGCATTTGCTTTATGCTAGAAAAGAATAACATTATGATGGAACGAGGCATCATCGACATGGATTGAGAGGGAATTAGGAAGAATACTAGCGGTTAATAGTGAAATGAGAGAGGGAACTGGGAGGGGAATAACCGAACATGCATTATAATTTTACAAGTTATAGTCACACATTATTAGTTGGAAGATTTAACATTTGCTTTTTCAAGAGAGAAGAAAAGGTGATATCAAGAGGACTTGTATCCAAGATTGATATTAAAAAAATGACATGAATGGCATTGATTTTTTATAGGGAATTCGACACATAAATATTTTATATGTTTGTTTGTTTGTATGTATCTATATATTTATGTATATATTATCTATATGCGCATGTGTGTGTTAACAGATTAACAGATTGGATCGAATCAGATTTTGGTAAAGATCCGATCTAATTCATACTTTAACGGATTTCAAAATTTTCAATCTGATCCATTAGAATGATAAACCAAACAAATCCAATCCAATAGCAATGGATTACAGATTTTATCCGATCCAAGAACACTTATATATATATATTCACCTATATACATACCACACAAACTCACCATTTTTTAATAATTTCATGTTAACTTTGATTAAATAAAAACCACATCCATTATATACATACAACTAACTTTAATCAATGAAAAGCATAGAAAATATTAACCTTCATATATGGTAAATAACCATAAATTATAGTTACAATTCACCGAATCGTATGGTACTCTAGCAACTTCCAAAATACAATACATCAATGACCTATAAAACATGACTAATTTCAATGGAATTGAAGTTCATATGTGAAACTTGAATTTTGAGACCTTTAATGTAAATAGTACAACAATACATTAAAAACCTTGTTATTTTATGTACAAAACTTCTTAATTTCATTGTTTCTCTTTTCTTTTATTACTTTAGGATGTAATACTACTGACCACACAAAAATTAAAATCTAAATAATATCACAAACATAAGAAGAAGACCAAAAAATCGATTATACATAATTCACCTATATCTGCCATTTTTATTTTAATTTATTTTTGCCTTTTCTAAATTATTAAAATATAAAAAATAAAGAGAAAATAATATAAAATTATGGAAAAAATATGTATTTTATATCTATAAGATATCTTAAAAAATATATCTTATGTAAAATGCCTCTTTTAGTATTGAGGTCTTTATGAAGGTTATAGGCCTCGTCAAAATCTACAAGTTTCATTTTGTCCATTATTTTATTTAAGGATATTTTAATATTAATTTTTCTTTTTCCCTTTTTTATTTCTTTATTTTTCTTTTTTAGCACATGGCTCATTTACCCTAGTCAATGAAGTTACTTGTCAACTCTTCATTGGCGTGCCCATTCTGTTTGCCACCTCCTCAACTACATGTAATGGCGACTCTGACTGCTCCACCTACCGCTCCCATTGGTCCACCTCACACCCCTTCATGTTATGTTAGCCAAAGCGAGTTTACCATGGGACAACTTCTTCTACAGCAAGCATGGGATGCCATGCCCAAATCCACGCCGTCTCCAAACAACCACTACATTGCATCACTCAGGTCGTTGCTACACCTGAAGCACTTGCATATGTTCCACCTTCTCCCAACCTTACTCGTGCAAGCGCAAGCGCCTCCTATCCCCTTCGAAACACCAAAATCCAAATGTGCATGCCCCGGTATCTATATAAAATCTTTTTTGGTTGATCCATCATCTTCTATATGTCATTCATCGATTCCTCCTTCCATCTTCGGTGTATGGTGAATGTGACAATCACGCCATCTGTCATTGAGCGACGATGAATGAATATAGAGGTTTTGGTGCAATATGAAGTTGGGTAGTTTTGCTTTGTGCAACATTTCTCTTAGTTGCTAATGCTTTGAGGACCTCTTGTCGATGCTCTGAGGCTATGACCAATTTCAACGACTAACCTTGGATCGGCGAGCATTCCTCCCCAATCTTTAGGTATCTTTACCGTTCTTATTACCCCTTTTCTTATTGTTCTTCTCTTAATCTCATCTATGTTCTTCTCTCATTCTTTAATATCATGACAATCCTCACCCATCTTTCTTACCTCCTCAGTTCTTCCCCCTTCTTGTTTGCACCGCTTCACCCCATTAACGAACTACGAACTACGTATCATACCTCGTCCTCTATACTCTCGTTTCTCTTCTACTCCCAAATGTAGTCTCACCACCTCTGGACATGCACCCACACATACACACACATTAAAGCACCTTCGCACACACATGTGTGTCCCTATGATTTAAGCTTTATACCCATAACCTTTGATATATCCTCATGTGACCTAGACCTCTAATTACGAGACAGACTTATCCATTGCAGGAGTACATAGCACCCTCAATCCAACATTAGATGTAGTCATTAGATTATTGAAAGGGGTGTTGAAATCTTTAACTCGCATGTCATGGGGCCTTTCAAAAAACAACAGTAAACAAGTGGACAAGACCATTTGCTGGAACTCTGCTTAAGAATAAAGGGGGAGAGGCTTAGCTTCTAGAAACCGTCAGATATCATTTCGTCCTTCTATCAAGACCGTTCAAACCACATGAAGCATCGCCGTTGATACACATCACATTGGAGATCCGGATGTTGAAGTGCCATCCTTTCTAACCATTAGATCGAGAGTTCAAACCTTTTTATCTTGCACTCCTTATTGAATTTTTGATAATATATTTTTGCATATCGTAGATGATATGAAGCTCCTTTTATGAGAATTGGAACACTAATTTTATGGCTTTATTGAATTATTTATGCATTTTGGAAGCTGAGTATCTTGGTCGCCATGTTTATATCATATAAAATCACAGTTATGTCATCTTAATGAAATTTGGATATAATGTGCATGGATTGAATATAATTTTTTGGCTCTGGATTTTTTTTAAATCATTGAGAGCTGCTCTATTTATGAATTACTTTGTGAAATGCTTGGAAGATTTTTGCATGGTACATTTTGTAACATCTGTAACATATAAAAATACATGGTAGCTTTGTGTTTGTTCAATTCTGTTGCATTTTGTAGGATTTTTGTACTTGATTTAATATCTTAAAAAATTACATATTTGAAATCTTATTGCTTTTGTTTTTTATTTTTAATTAATTCCCATTATCTTGAATGTCTAAAAAAGGTAGGTTTCTTGTATACAAACACATCATTTACATTTTTAGTTTTAATTTTTGTTGCATTCATACGTTAAAAATACAAAAAGCCATATCAAAACTTCTTGAAATTACTAAAAATTCACATAGTCATAAAAAAGTCCTAAGAATTAGCACGTAGTATTTTTTCTATATACTATTTATAAAATGTAGCTAGTATTTTAGGGCTTATTTGAATTTTTTGATCCTCCTAATTTCCCTCAATTTTTATTTCAAAACTTTTATTTTTATTTACTTCCTTTTCTATTTTCCCTCATTTCCAAAAATAAAAATATAGAAACACAAAATAATGCAATATTTTTATTATATTTGTATCTATTATATAACAAAATCCCTCCTCTTTCTATTTATATATATATATTTCCCCTTTTTTATAATTTTAAAATTAATCGAATTTTCATAAATTAGAAAATAATTTAAAAATTAAAATTAAAATAATATATATATATAATATTGATATTAAATCATTTTCTTTTTATTATATTTCATTTTTATACTACTAAAAAATAAATAAAAATTAAAATAAAAAAACAAGGACTAAACATGAGCCATTTAAAAATTAAAATTACATGTATGTATGTAGCAAAGATTACTTAAAGTATACAAGGACTAAAATATTTTATTTAGGGTTACAATTGTTATATGGGATTTCTTATTGGACCCTTATTTGGGTCGAGTAAATAAGCTCATGGGATTGGGTCAAGGTCAAACCAAACATGAGCCATTTATTTAGTGGGCGAAATTTATGGCCCAATTTCCACCCATTGCAAATCAAGTTCAAGTTTTGTTTGGGCACGTCGTTGATTCATGGATTGGATCAGAAAAACTAAGCTCAATGCTCATCCCTATTCTCTCAATTGGTGGGGTTGTTACTGATGGAATGCCCACTAGATGAAATATGGATCGGTAGTGAGTTTATGTAGTAATGCAAGAGAAGGTTCCTTCAGTGGAGAGGTGGTATATCTGGGAAATCGTTGCTTTGTGCACCAGGCCTATCTAAGGAGAAGGTGATATCGAGGGCTCTCCATCATCAGTGAAATTACAACATTTTCATCTTTATGATGATACAAAAATGATAGTATTAATGTGAAATTTTTGAATATTAATAGACCGTAACAACACAAATCTGAATCCGATTAGCCAAAGATCGACCGTTTCCAATTGAGTCTTGATCAGGTAGAATCAATCAGAAAATCAAGTCTATTGAATCAACACTGGAAAAAATTAATATAGGTTATGTATTAATATAGGTTATGTGAGTTGATTTTATCAAAACTAAAATTTAGGTGAATGAAGTTTTGAAGTTCAAATGGAATTTGAAATTAGAGATCTAGAATTTGGAGTGGAGGCAAGTTGGGTGAGGTTAAAATTGAAATGGGATTTGACTCACTAATTGAAATGCTATAAAAGGAGGGTGTGTTAATCTTCGTTGCCTTTTCAATTCATCACTTATTCTCTCTCCGTCATTTTCCTTGATCTCTAACCTCCATGTTGAAGCTCTAAGGTACGAGAAGAGGCTCAAGGGTTGAAGATCAAGGTGAAGACCCTATATCCCTTTTTTTATCTTTAATTTTGCTATGTGATTTAGCCATACTAGTTCCTATTAGATCCCATCTATATTTTATTACCACATCGATCTATGATTTTACTTTGATGCAATTTAGATGTTGATTGAATGGAACTTAATTACATGCTCAATCATTAATTTCAATGTTAGATAATGTAGATAAAATTTATTGATTAGATGTGTCTCAATTTCATGTGCTTTCCTTGCTAAAATAACTATAAATTGAAAGGGCCTAGGTAGACCAAATCTTAGATGATCCAATCCAAATGATTTTACGTAGATCTGGTCTAAAATGATTTGAATCAATTTTCTACTTGAAGTTGGATTTTGTGCTTTTATAGTTTCAAATGTTTTATTCAAAATACAAAAATAAGGTATGTTAGACCTATGGGTATATGAGTTGCACCTAAATTATGCAATTTAGATGTGACTTGATCACATATCAGGAAGGAAGAAAATCATGTTGGTTTTAATGTTTTTGGATTTTATTGAATTTATTATAGAAATAAAATTATAGGAACTTTCTGATATCATAAGTCATTAAGGTATAATTAACTTTTAATGTCAATTGAATTTTTTTAGATGTGAAATCTTTTTTTCTAAATTGAACGTACAAGTTCGATCAAGATGGAAGTATTTCCCTGTTTGTTACCGTCCTTACCATACCAACCAATCAACACCCGCCACGTGGTACAAGGAGGGAGAGACATTTGCATCAATTTTAGGTATTTTCACATATGTCTACCCACTATATGTAAATTTAAAAAAACAGTCCAATATCCATGTTCTTTATATAAAAAGAAAAGTAATTGGTAAACTATAAGAATGCCTGGTTGAGTTCTGAAATTATGTAAAATTACAAGTGTGCCCAGCCAGATCCTACAACTTATTTCTAAAATTTTTCAAATAGTTTTAATAATGATGGCCTTGAAATATATGTTTTATATAAATTGGTATTTTAAGTCAGGTTATAATAATTTCACAAAATCAAGAAAATATATACTCACTCTTGACCTTTCAGATTTTTTTTCTGAAGTACATTTTGTTCTATTTTGTACATGCTTATGCTTCTAATAGATGCATTCACACTAAGGATGAAAACGGATACGGG
Organism: Ottelia alismoides; assembly: GCA_037367405.1. Taxonomy (NCBI): domain Eukaryota; kingdom Viridiplantae; phylum Streptophyta; class Magnoliopsida; order Alismatales; family Hydrocharitaceae; genus Ottelia; species Ottelia alismoides. Next base: position 132,391 of record JAZKJV010007051.1, read on the forward strand.
TATATCCGAATATCCGCTTACCATATTCGAAAAATTATCGGATACTGATATCTGTATCCGAATATTAATCGAATACGGATCAGATATGGATATAGGTTGTAACAATTTTTCGAATACGGATATGGTAATGGCTTGAATACCAGGATTCAGATCCGGAAATCCGAATACAATATTTAATATTATTTTATATATTAGTTAATATAATATAAGCTACGACTTTATGCTACTATATTAGTATTATACATTATATAATACGATATATGAACGATATTAATAAATTTATACTTCTTTGGGTATGAGCGCCAACAAAATTTATGAAATCATATTCCCTTTTTGCTTCTGGTCAAGAATACATGTCACCTCGACACTCCATTTTATCATGACGTAACTTATTTATATTTCATTGCTATTTTTAAAATCATTATGAACTTTGATAAAAAAATCAATTCATATTCGTATGTGGTCGTTATTCAATCCGTATTCGGATTCCATGTTTATTGGATCCATATTAGGATTTCACTCTTTATTCGATTCATATTTGGATTAGCTCTTTATTCGATCTGTATTCGGATCCGTTCTTTATTCGATTCGTACTCGGATTCGATAAATATCTGATTCAGATCTGTATTCGTATTTTTGCGGATATGGTTTTCATAATGCATATCGAATCATATATATATATATCCGCATTCATATTCGATAGAGATGAAGCGAATATGGATATGGAAATATGCATATCCGATCCGTATCCGATCTATTTTTATCCCTAATTCACACTAATTTATGCATAAAATGGAATATAAATACTGTTTTAATATCTGATTTTAGTTCAAATATTGTTCATGCTTGTTTGGTATAGTATGCAGTGTTTAAGTCTTTCTAATACCTCTTTTGGACATTGGTTGTATAATGAGAGTGGTATCACTTGACTTATTTGTGATATTAATTTTCCACATGTGCAATCATGAGATGAACATTTTTTTCTTTGCTATAATTTTTGAAAATAAGGCTTACAAACTTAGTGAATAATAATTTTAGCATACTTGTGACATTAAGTGTTAATCTGAATGTGTTCATCAACAAGGAGCACAAATAGAATATTTTGTGATATTCTCAATGCCTCTATCCTTTGATTAGCATGTTAAGGATGATGATTGTACTTAAACAATAACTCAAACTCAAGTTAACATCACTATATTAAAAATAAAAAAACTAACATGGGACTTAGATATTTCTAATTACTATCATGTAGCAAGCATCCATCCCGATTCACGAGGTGATTTAGAACCAACTACTGAAAGTAGTTTTAAGCTATGGAAATCTTTTACCATAGAAATTAATGAGAATTGAGAAATGCCATGAGGCGATAGTTAAATTGGATTACATAGTAAGATTACTTAGACTAAATTAAAGACACTAATTTCGAAGAGTCATGAAACCAGTGAGCTTTGGGCAGATTGAGTGGTGACTTAACTCGAATTTAGAAGAGGCAACTCGAAGATAGTTCATATTAAGGTTTTTATTACACATTTACGTTAGATAGCGAGAAGTTGCACCAATGTGTCATAGGCGCGATGAAATCTTGTCCATGGAGCCTAGACGTGATAAATCATACCTCTGGAACCTAGGTATGATAATAAGCTCAAGAGTAGCCACTAAATCACATGCAATATAAGGGTTTGAGGGTACCTTTAGATACTTGATGCAACCAAATCTGATTACACTTTCTTCTCTCGTACTTAGTAATCAAAGTATGATTAATAACTTTTTAGAATAGAGAGAGTTTAAGTATAAGCGAACTTGTTTATGCCATAGTCGATTATCAGTACAAACACATATGTTTAACCTTAAATTTAAATTGAATGACATAACAATATTTATTTCCAAATTTTATTGTATTATTGATTAAATACCATATCACTTGTAATATACATGCTCATATACTATTGCTTACATCCTTTTACTTGCAAATAAAATTGAATTAAATTCATGCCAACCTATCGATGCAATTATTTTATAACTCTGTTAATCTTCTATTAAAATATATCTATTGAATTCTTTTCTTTACCTTACACTTCTCATTCTGACATTGCCTTTATATATATATATAGAGAGAGATATAGATTTCTTAGGATAGTTAGTTCATACTTCTTTACTTCTTTTATGACCTAGATGAATGGATTATTTAATAATATACATTTGATTACTATTTGAAGGATTGATTATTTGTCATCCAAAGAAGGCCGTTTGTTCTTTACTTTCTTATCTTAGGTTGCATTTGTTTTATATTGGGCGCGTATTTCACATAATAAAAGCACACTTGTCGTACTTTTTATGTATCATGTTATCTTGTTTTGTGTTGAATATATGGACATATTTCCTTTCAAAGAAAATTTGTTTTGGTTGGTGATGTGATATTTGCATATTTGTTGTTAATGACTCGATAATGGTTGATAATAGCTCCATGTAGGGGAACTTTCAGATAGGATCTGGATCTAGCTCATGTGAGGTAGTTACAAAGATGGCACAAAACTAGGTCGACCTATTGAATGCAAAATTCGTCAACCATACTTGCCTAAATTTCTATATGTCAGTCTAATAAGAATGAGTATTTCTCGACTTTCATCAATCTTGTATAAATGGCTCTGCCTACATAGTTCGTTATAGTATCTCAGAAGACAATGAGCAATCATGGAGCTATGGTGCATGATATATACTAGTGGATGAAGGATATGAAGGCCAATGAGGCTAAGCAGCATGCTAATGATGAAGGAAGTTGCAAGGTCAGGGATAAAATTGGTGACGATGAGGATATATAGGACAATGAATAGTTTTATTTATCTCCAAGTTTTTTTAAGATGACTCACTCATATGGCAGTTGCTCGCTTGTATACCTATCTAGAGGAATGCATGACAGTTGAACAAAGACAACCATTATAAAGTGAACTCCAGTTCACATAATGAAAAAAGCTCAAAGTTCAGTTCATTGAATCAAAGTTGTAATGTTTCATTTTTACATTATATTTGGCAAAATTGTAACCTCATGTTATTAGAACTTTCCAAATCAGAACATGTCATGAACTCAAACCTGATTGGCCAACCTTGTTTCACTAATTGACCAGCCTTTGTATGGCAAGCCATTTTCACCAATCGACCATATTTTGAAGTCAAATCAAAAGATTCCTTTATGGATTAAATTTGCAAGGTTGCTAATTAAATACCTTTATGGATTAAAACAATCATCATATTAGTGATATGATGATTTCGATGTGATTTCAGAGTTCATGAATTCGATAAGTTTGTCTATTCCAAGGTAAATATTGATGTGTGTATCAGTGTATGCATATATGCTGATGATGTATTACTATTTTTTTACACATAGGATTATAATGAAACTAACATGTTATTAAGTAATAAATTTGAGATGAAGAACATGGTTGCTTCTAATGTGGAGATCCTATGTTCAAGTCAAATACTTACAGATTATTGCAAGTTTAGTGTATCTTTTGAATCATACTAGACTTGATATTTCATTCTCTGTGGCTGAGCTTAGTAGATACACAAGATGTCATGTCTCTACCCATTAGAGGCTTTAGATAGAGTAATCGGATATTTGAGGCAAACTATTTCCCTTAGCTTGAATTATGGTAGACATTCTTTTTGTGTCAAAAAAGATACAATGATGCAAGTTGGATAGTGAAAATAGAGGAATTTGGGGGTTACAAACACTGGTATGCTTGAATCCTTAAAGCAACTGCAGTCTTTTAAAGGTACGTGAAGCATATAATTCTAGCTCGATCTACCTTTGAGACTGAGCCACCCGCTTTGGACACTAATAGAATTTGAGGCTGAATGGTTAAAGAAACTTCTTTGTGAAACTTCGATAATTTGCAAGCAATTCATAAAATCTCAATGCATTGTAATAATAGTTCCACAACTACCAAGATTAAAAGTTCAGTTGGAAAATCAGGAAAACTATTCAAATCTAACTTAAGATCTTAGGAGATTTAATTTCTTGAGTATGACGGATGTGGATTTCATTGGATCCTGAGATAATACATATGATCCATGGACGGAGGAACTTGAAAAGATCTTTAATCCTAAAGTCAAGGTTTGGGATGAATTTGTGAACCACTAGAAGGTCATTTGCATTAGCAATCTAACCTAGCTAAGTGGAGATCTTATAAAGTATGCTCAACATGGTAATAGTAAGCTGCCTGGATCAATTATTTGCACTATTATTTCATTCTTATGTATGGGTGTCAAATCTCTAGAAGTTTGAGTGCATTTATACTAGAAGAAAAGGAAGATGGCAAGCTTTGAATGAGCTCAACCCTTATTAATAGTAATAGTGCATCCGTGAAGAATGCCACTTATGCAAGTTTACCATGTATCAAAATTAAAGGAAGAGAGTATTTCTTGAATATACTTATAAAACATGATAATTCTGCATGCATTTAAAAGCACCAACCTTGAATATTATTGTCATGAACAACACGTTGTTATTGCTATCGTAGATTTCCATGTTAAGGTCAGATGCACATAGTTCACTTAGTTCTTGCGGGGGTTAAAAAAGTTGAAACCTGAGTAGATGTTCAAATCCGAAGATATGTTTACTGAAACGAAAACGAAAGTATATCAGCTGAAAGATATTTATGTTTTTAGGATGAATTTTTCCAAATAGTGAACTTGCGAGGGATCATCGTAAGTAAGGAGTATTATCACTAATTGAGCGTTCTATTGTTAAAATTTCCAATTTGAAGCATGCTGATGGTTAGGAGAAGGAAGATAGTGCAATAATGTGTGGCTTTAATCTTTTAGTGGATTCATATATGTGTTTGTCCCCAAGCTATTGTAGCGAAAAGCCAAAGGAAACGGATCCTCTGCTGTAGTCAGTTTTGCAGCAGAGGTGCTGTAATGGTATTTAGGCTTTTTTTATGATTTCGATTTCAAAATCTAACCTTATAGATTGTATTTTAATTTAATTATATATCTATCCTCCAAATTTCATCCAAATGCGAACTTATTTGCTATTTTATCTTAATGATCAAACATTCGGATCTTTTGTAAATCGAATTTAAGTTGCTTAGATTATGATCAAATGTTTGACCATTAAGATAAAATAGCAAATAAGTTCGGATTTGGACGAAATTTGAAAGATAGATAGAGAATTAAACTAAAATACAATCTATAAGGTTAGATTTTGAAATCGAAATCATAAAAAAAGCCTAAATACCATTACAGCACCTCTGCTGCAAAACTGACTACAGCAGAGGATCCGTTTCCTTTGGCTTTTCGCTACAATAGCTTGGGGACAAACACATATATGAATCCACTAAAAGATTAAAGCCACACATTATTGCACTATCTTCCTTCTCCTAACCATCAGCATGCTTCAAATTGGAAATTTTAACAATAGAACGCTCAATTAGTGATAATACTCCTTACTTACGATGATCCCTCGCAAGTTCACTATTTGGAAAAATTCATCCTAAAAACATAAATATCTTTCAGCTGATATACTTTCGTTTTCGTTTCAGTAAACATATCTTCGGATTTGAACATCTACTCAGGTTTCAACTTTTTTAACCCCCGCAAGAACTAAGTGAACTATGTGCATCTGACCTTAACATGGAAATCTACGATAGCAATAACAACGTGTTGTTCATGACAATAATATTCAAGGTTGGTGCTTTTAAATGCATGCAGAATTATCATGTTTTATAAGTATATTCAAGAAATACTCTCTTCCTTTAATTTTGATACATGGTAAACTTGCATAAGTGGCATTCTTCACGGATGCACTATTACTATTAATAAGGGTTGAGCTCATTCAAAGCTTGCCATCTTCCTTTTCTTCTAGTATAAATGCACTCAAACTTCTAGAGATTTGACACCCATACACAATATAGAATGAAATTAGAGTCAATTTGAACACGTCAATAAAAATCGGTCATCAGATCAAAGCAAGACAAGAAGAGCATGGTCTATTTTCCACATAAAAATTCACCTAAATTAAAACAGTGTCAAATAAAACAAGTAAGCATGCTAAAATGTAGAGGACAAAACAAGGATCAAAACGACACTAAAATCATGTAATTTGGACCTAAGATGCTCAAGTTTGCTAAAAACAGTGCAAGGGCATAATTGTAATAAAAATGCAATAAAAATAAAGGATAAATATTGCATTTAGGTCCCTGTAAGGACTTAAATGCAATTCTAAAAAATCGCCTGGGCCTGGATGAAATTTTCCCATATGTGCGGGGTCCTTTTTGTAACTTTGGAAAACTTCAAAGGCCTCCCTGTAAATTACCCAGGCACGCACGTGAGGCACGTGCCTGGGAACCAAAATGCAATTACTTGAAACTTCTGGGTCGTTCCTAAAATTTACCCATCTCCTCACGTGCTACGCACGCGAGGGGCCAGGCTCGGGAGGAGGCTCGAGTTCGGGTCCACGTGGTGGTTGTCTGTGGTTCGGATTGAGGCTCGGATGACCCGAGCCTATAGGTCGGGGATGAGGCTCGGGTCCACCACGTGGCTTCGTCTCGACCGTCCGATGCGGATAATCGGACGGTGACTGTACTTCTTTCTCCACCGCAGGCCACCGGAGGGGGTTGGTCTCCGGCGACCCGCCCTTAGCTCCATCGGGCTCCCGTTGCTTGTTTGATGATCATGGGAGCTTGTTGGAGCTCCAGCGGAAGTCTTGGACGCACGGCGAAGCTTCGTGGTTGATCGGAAGGGCCGCTCGATGAAGCTTTCGCCTGAAGGAAGGAGCTCGAAGGTGCTCCGATGAGAGGTCCGGCTATTGAAGATACCTGCAGGGGTCAGTGATAGCTGAAGCGTGCGGACGTGGTTTGTGAAGTGTGTGAAGGGGAATGGGAGCCGGCGGAGGTGGAGAAGGTGATGGTTCAGGCGAGTCCTCCACCGTGGGGACGGAGGAGTGGAGTCGGGGCGCGATGTGGTTCTGGAGGAAGGAGATGGGTGCGCGAGGATGCTGGTGGTTGGGTGGTGCTAAGGAGCTGGTAGGATGAGGGTGAGGAGGTCTGTAGTCGGGGTTATAAATAGAATAAGATAAAGAAAAACAAGCCACCTCGCCGGAGCGAGGTGTGATGGAGGAGGGTCGATCTGGGCTGAGCTTCGAGGAGCTCGGGGTCTTCGCCCAACCTGGTCGATCACTCCAGTGGGCTCAGCGGTGGCGGAGCCACCATAGCACGGCCAAAATGGTTGTGGGTCAACATCGGGCAGGAGCCTTCTTCGCCTCGACGTCCCGCCCACTCCGCTGTCACCGGAGGGGCGGGGGAGACTGAGCTAGAGCCCAAATTGGTGGACCCTACTCTCAGGTGGCGGAGTGTGGGTTTAAATAGGCGGAGGTTGTGGTTGTAACGGAGGTGACGACGAGGGTTTCAACGGCTGAAATGATGAAGAGGAGTAATGGAGATGGCGTTTGATGAGGTTCGCGAGGATGGCGGAGGGAAGGGTGATGAGGGCCGGACGTTAGGAGTAGGAGGAGATGGCTGGAGCGCCTTCCAAAATAGGAAGGGGGCGGTGGTGTTGCAAGGGGTAACGGCCGGAGGCGGGGGTTACGCGAGGTAGGAGACAATGGGAGAGCCATTGGATCTTGTGATCCAACGGTTGGGATAGGGGCGCAGGTGAAGGGTTCCGATTAGATCTTAGGTTTAGATCCAACGGCGGGACGTTAGGCGATGATGAGCGGCTCAGATGGAAGCTTGGGTGAGATCTAACGACGAGGGATAACTGGGTGACGTGGCAGTTAAGTAGGCGTAGGATGGGTGCTGGATCGAGTGGTGGAGATTGGAGGGAGACGTGGCAAGTGGAGAGACGTTAGATGGAAGTAGGATCCGAGGGCTGAGATGAGTGGGCAACGTGGAGGGCTGAGGGGCGTTGAATGGGGATGAGATCGGGCGGCTAAGATTTAGGCGCTAAAGGATGGCTCAGATCTGATCTGGAAGTCAGATCCAACGGTGGGCAAAGGAGCAGGGCTTCAACGGGTGAGATGGAGGCGGGTTAAGAGGATCCAACGCCCCAGGAGGCTGTCGGGTGGCGTGAAGAGGAGCGGGCCACGTGGGCGGCCCAGAGGGCGCCACGTGGCCCAATCAGAAAAATTCAAAAGATAATTACAAAGATAAATACAAAAGAAATAGTTAGAGGCCGAATTAGGAAAAAGTCAAAACATGAAAGTTGTTCGTCTCGATGAGATCTACAACTTTCATGTTGGTTAAAAAGCAAAAAGAGGTCATTTGTGCAAAACGTATTTTTAGGGGTATTTTTAGGGGAATAAAAATACCAAGTTTGTGGTTTTGAGATTTTTTGTATTTTTTATCTTTTTAAGGGTCAGTGAATTATAGACAACAATTCTACCTAATTTTTAGGGATTTTTGAGGATAAAATAATTACAAGAAAATAAAAGCAATATTTTAATGGTAAAATATATACAATATACTATAAGATAAAAACAAAGGATTGATGGTGATTTTTATTGAATTGTTTAGGCCAGGGGTTTAATAGTGAGTTTTTAGCATGATGAATATGAGATTCATCATGCAACTAACATATCTTTGGCTACCATTCACATACAAGATGCTACTGCCACCCACATCTCGTTTGCACTTCAGTTACAATCCCAAGATAAGTATTCTAAAACCTTCTTCCTGAAGCTTGATTGCTTCAATTTAAGATTCTACCATCTAGTTCTACTGATTTTGGAAACCCTCCTTTTTCTTTACTGGCCCTTTTATTTGCACAATTATAACTAAAAAGTGATGTTGGTTATCAAACTCTCTCTTGGGATGACCTTGTCGTTTTTGTAACACAATCAATCTGTTCTCCTATGCAAAGTAATATATTTGTGTTATAGTCAGATCACTCTTATAAGTAATTAAATGCTCCCCCTCTTCTTGAAGAGAGTGTGTACTATGAAAAGACCATGAGCCGTTACAAAATCCAGAATGACTTTTCACTCTTCATTCTGTCCCCAAAAGCCATGGCCTCTATGAACACTAGCATATCCTAAAGCATCCTTTCCCACATGTCCATTAAGATCTCCACCTGATCAAATCATCTCTCTTTTGTGGGATCCCTTGCATAATCTTATCCAAATCAAAAAACTTGTTTAATCCTTTCATCTAAATCAATTTACGGTGCATATTATGATATGCTATTCAGGAATTCTACTCGAGCACTTAGCAAAATAATCCGATTATCGAATCTTTGTACATAAACTACACAATCCTTCAAATCCTTATGAACAACCACTACAACACCATTTCTTCCTGAATACCAAAGTTTAAAGCATGTTTCTTGATCTCCTTTGCTTTCTTTTCCAACATATTTTGTCTCTTGGAGATATAGTATCTAAATCTTCCTTCTTTACATCATATCTACTATCTCCATCGATTTGTGAGTCAAAGCGCTAATATTCCAACTACCTAACTTAACTTCTTTTACAACCTCTTTTGGACTAACTTCTTTACTCCCATGCGAGAACCCTCGTAAAATTTACACTGTATCTAGGCAAACGATGCAGTGGAACTAGCTTATTTACTCATATGTGTTCCTCATGCGAGAACCCTCGCAAATTTTGAACTACATCCGGGCAACGATGTAGCGTCCCTTGCAAACTTATCATTACATCAAGGTGATGCAACACATCACTAGTAGAGAATGCCCCAATAAATGTTTGCTTAAATCTATTTTAAAAAGATCCTAATTGTTTTAACACTATTTAGGAATTTGTCTCTCTTGCGATGGATGTTGGCTACCTAACGTGCAACCCTCAATTTACCTAGGCTTGGGACCGATCTTGACTGAGTTTCGGAGCGAATACATACACGACCTCAAATTTTAGATTTCGATTTCATTGCGCCAAGCATGAAAAGGGAAATATTTAAAGATATTCAATTGTCGAAAAATCATGGAAATGGATATAATTTTTTTCAGAAAAGTAATGTTTTCAGAATTCTTTAATCATTAAATATGATATAAATACACTCTTGTTTTCTATACTAAAGGTGTAAATAGATTGTTTTTAGTATTATTATCATTGTAACCATCGTGATATATGATGATCATTATATATCCAAGATCTCGATGAAGAAGTAACATTAGAGAAAGGAGGGAAGTAGACAAGGAGGGGGAACACTGCCGAGGAGGACCGTGAATGGGAGTGGAGGAAACATGAGGAAAAGGGGGAGGACATCATCATGGAAGACACACGTGGGACCAGTGGCGCTACACATAGTAGTAAAGAGGGGACATTTGCGTAAGGCACTAGCAATGACGAGTGGTCTTGGGCAATGAGAAGGCGGCAATGCTTTCTTGGGACGGATATGTCATTGTTGTGGGCATTTCAAAGCTTTCGTTTTCATAACAATAATCACATGGCTAGGGCCTGCAAGAGCAAAAATCATATGCATCTATTGTAATGTTTGGGACATTACAAGAACTCATTGATTTCACATGGAGCATGGCATTACCGTCCACTGAAAGTTGTGATAGGGGTGTATATTCTAGACGATAGAGGTCTTGATGGTCCTAATCGGAGGGCGACTGATATGGAGTTACCTAGATCAATGTGCACAAACTCTCGCAGTTTCCGTGTCTTGTATAGAAATGACACTAGCTTGGATCCCTTTGGGCATGTGGTGACCTGACTCGAGGTTGATTTTATTTGATGGGATGTGGACCAAGCCATCGATAAATATGGGATTCACTCACTACGATCCACAAATTGAACGCTAATTCCCGATCAAGCATTTTGTATTTGCATCTGATTTCATATTTTTTTCATTTTGTATGTGCATTTGTTAGTATTGCATAATTAGCAGAAGTATACAAAATATTGTAAAAGCTTAAATACAGGAAGGATGCACCGTGTGTAGACTAACAAAGAATAATAAATGAATGGTTCAAAAGTCCATTTATTTTTCCTAACCCCATAGATCTTGGTAGCATGATCGGTAGGGGTGCACATGAATCAGATTGGTTTGAATTTTAGCTTAATATGTGTCTGATCCAACCTTAACGGATTTTTGTTCTTTTGAATCCAATCAAAACCATCAAATATCTAAATTCAATCGATCCAATTCATCGAATGGCAGATTGGATCGAATTAGTTTGAATTTTTTTACTTTTACATTATCCCGTTCAATAGTCCACTCTCTCACATTTATACTTTACATCACACTAGCCCACGAACATTCAAATAATGACTTAAAATCGATAATATGAATAGTTGTAAAGAAAAGAAAATCACATAATCAAAATGAAAGTTGAAGAATCCATTAATCCATTATAAAAGTTGTAGATCACACAATCAAACTAAAGGATTCTATTGAACTTGAAATTTATGTTTTTAAAATCAATAATGCATTAGTTTTTTTGCAATTGATTTCCACCATGTTATTCAAATAAGGACAATATAAGTTATCAAATAACGATACAAAGAAAAGTTATAAATAAAAAATGTGATCTCTACGATCATATATTGATGAAGTCCGTGATTAACTTAGAATATTAAGCTATACCAAAGCCCAACCACTCACAAGAACAACATTCGAGGTTCTATAATATATCATTAAAAAATGAGAACCACATAACATTCATACTCAATTGATCATGGAAGAGAAAACTAACCTAAATATAACCCACCAATTAGGCATCTAATGAATCTCGTATTCATCATGTTAAAATCGACATATTAAACTCCTTGCTTAAGTAAATCAATAAAATTCACTGATAATTCATTGTTCTTAACTTGTATTATATTGTGTATAAACTGTGTATAATTACAATAAATTTATTGTATTTTATTACCACCATTTTCTTTGTTTTTATTTCTTATTCAAAACCCATAAAAATTAGGTTAATTAATTGTCTATAAATTGTTCTGACCTTCAAAAGAAATTAGAAAAATACAAAAAATCTCAAAGTCTAAAATACGATATTTTTATCCCATTAAAAATACCCCCAAAATTCTCTTTTGTACAAATGACCTCTTTTGGCTTTTTGTCCAACATAAAACTTGTATATCTCATCGAGATCTACACCTTTCATGTTTTGACTTTTTCCTAATTTTGCCTCTAACTATTTCTTTTAGATTTTTCTTTATTTTTATATTTTTGATTTTTCTATTGGGCCACATGGCGCCCTCTGGCCCGCCCACATGGCTCGCTTCTTCCCTCGCCACCCCGACGCCTCTCCTGGCCACTAGATACCCCTGGCTCACCTTCCATCTCCGTCGTTCAAACCTCACTCACCCACAACTGTCTGATCGCCGCTTCTGATGAGATCTGAGCCGCTCCCTCGCGCCTAAACCCCAACCATATAATCCTTTTTATCCTAGGGCTCTCCGCTCGCCACGTTGCCCCTTCATCTTGACCCTCAGATCACTCCCCAGATCAGATTCTAGCTGTTAAAACCCGCTACTATAATCATCTATCTGATCTGATGGATCAGATCCAACCCCTTCGCTCGGGTCTCAATAGCATCTGTTGGATCACTCGCTCCAACGGCTAGGGCTTCATCTCCTACCTCTGTAACTCCACTTCCCCAGTCGTTTCACCTCACGCCTACTCCACCCCCTTCCATTTTTAGCCCGCTTCTCTGGCGATATCTCCACTCCCTAACGGCTGCCCCTTGTAGCCATTACCACCCTCACCCTCGTGCGACCTTAATTAGTCCTCATCATAGCTTCACCTTCCTTAGCCTGACGTTGAAACCTCGTCCTGTAACCGTTTCTCTCCACCTATAAAACCATCGCCTCTGCCTCCTTGTCACCTCATTCACCACTCCACGAGTAAGGCCCAGCCTCACTCACTCCTTCGGTGACAGCAGAGGGGCGGATTATTGAGGCGATAACGACCCTTTGTCCAGGTGTCGACCCACGGTGACCTCCCTCGTGCCACAATCGCCTTGTGCGCCATAGAGATCTCCGATGTAGTTGATTGGATCCAAGCGAAGACCCCGAGGTTCATCACAACCTCAGCCCAAGCTGCTGTCAGTTCCTTCAGGTAAGACTATCCATCTCTTTTCCTCCAATTTCTGCTATTTTTCCCAAAGCTCTCACTTCTCCTCTCCGATCACTAATCACCCCATCATCTTCGACATCCATCACCCACCTTCGCCGACACTTCTGTTCGCCTTCTTCCATTCTCCAGAGCCCCGTCCACCGCACTCCCTTCCTCTCTACTTTGTCAGAGATGGAGCCATGGGTTCCCCGTTCCTCCGCCTGCATGGAACCCCCACTTCATTCACGATTATCACCAAGCGCACGCTTCGGCTATAAACTAATGCTTGCAGGTACGCATGCTCCGATATGTTGCTCCGCCACTAGCGAGGCCTCGTCGACCAACCGATCTGATCACTTCTGGAGTTTCACCGTACTTCCAGCTCCCTCGTGAGAGCCTCCTCCAGCTTCCTCAATCCTTGAGCGAGGCGAGCGTCTGGAGCACGGAGGAGCTCCCAGGAGGTTGCTGGATCCCCGCCTTCTCCGGTGACCTACGATGGAGGAAGAAGAAACAACTACCGTCCGATCCTCACGATCGGACAGTCCTGGTGAAGCCACGTCGCCGGTATCGAAGTGAAGAGGCTCGGGCATCCCGAGCCAAGAGCTCATCCACCAGTGCCCACCATGTCATGCCCGAGCCTGCTCCGCCCTCCAAGCCTAGCCCTCGTATGCATGCCAGATGCAGGGCTGGGTAATTTGCAGGAACAACCTGGATATTTTCCAGAATTGCAACAACGTCCCTGGTTGCGTGCCTTACGTACGCACATGGGGAAATTTACATCGAGGCCCAGCTGACTTCTGGAAATTGCAAAAAGGGGTCCGCGTATCAGGAAAAATGGCAGAAATGCCCCTCTGAGTTTTTATTATTGCAAAGAGGTCCTCTAGGGACCTATTTGTAATTATTTATCTTTTATTTCTCACATTTTTATTACATTTATACCCCTTCATTGTATCTTCAATATCTTGAGCATCTTAGATCCAAATTGCATGACTTCAGTGTTGTTTTGAAGCTTATTATATCCTCTTCCTAATGGCATAATTCAATTTCTGATTTGACATTAAATGAAATACAGAGAATTTTGATGTTATATGGTGTCTTTTGATCATTAATTCTTTACCAATGATAGATAGTAGCTCTTAATTTTAATGCTCCATTTGATTATGAAATTAAACCATAATATGGTGCTCAACTATGTGATATTTTTAGGACATATTTATATATTATCTTCTGCATGATCATTTACTGCATATCATCCACCATGTATCTCATATTTAATTGCACCTTAAAATCAAATAAAAATGCACACATCATTTTATCTGCATTTTATTGTGCATGAAGACCTAAAATAACCTGGAAATAATCACACTTAAATTAATTCACAAAATCGATAAATAGATTAAAGAGTCTCAAGTCCCTGTGTTCGACCTTGGTACACTTATCAAGTGAAATAATGTCCACATATTCGAAGGTGTAGTCTTTTGCATGTCCGAAATATGCTTCCTGTACTACGACAATTCCTTACTTTTAAAGAGTCTTACGATCATCAAATAGCGTTGTTGCCAGGAACACGGCTCAATTTTATTTATTTATCGAATTTTGAACATTTTTTTTGTTGTGAATAGTTTCTAAATTTGTAGGTCTTCTCATCATGCATTTTTGCATCAATTTTTGTTGACTATTTTTCTTGCTATTTTTATAATATTTTTCTTTTATAGCAAGGCCCATGAAGATCAAGGATGCTTAATCTCCATGGAGGTGTGGAGTTGGGAGCTCCAGTTGAGAAGGTCGTAAAAGAAAGGATGAGTAATTCAAGGAATATTAGTCAGCTCCTCACGCATTTTCATGTTGTAAAAAAATGTATCATACACATTTTTAGCAGTCCTCGTTCGAGGGATCGTTCGTGTAAAGAAAAGAAAAGAAAAGTAGATCATTAGATGATCTACTTCCCCTCCTCCCCCCCACACACACGCACCTCATATCCGTACATCCACTCACCCCTCCCCCCACTATATCTGTATTTTCACACAATGCACATACACCCCCCCTCCCGCATCTTCGTAATCATCTGTAAAAATCCTCACCCATCCCCACTCTCTCCACTCATTTGTATAAAAACATACCCTAACCCTAACAACCTCGGACCCCCAACTCAATTTCCAGATCTTTTACTTAGGTTATTTTCAGCTTAAGTATAGGGGGCCTGACTCATGCATCCATCCCTCGCTCTGTCTTCTTATACTTAGGTCATTTTTGACCTCAGTATAGGGGGACCCTCCTCCTCAGTTCTGCTATATCATCCTAAATTTAACCAGAGCTATGGCTTCATATCACTTGTGCTATGAGGGCATAGCAAAAGTTAAGCATATGGGGTATACCATATATTACTGTATATATACTTTAACCATAGTTTGTATTTAAAAAAAAAAAGATAAATCCTTTTGGGCTTGGTTTAAGTTGACTTGTGAACTGAGTTTTGTAAAAAATATTGAAAAAAATCATTTAAAATTGAGGGATTAACTGTTTGTAAATAAAATCAACTTTTTTCAAAAACTCCATAAAAATCTGAAAAATTAAAACTTTTCTCTGGTAAAGACTTTGACTAGCATGCTTAAAATGAGTAGCTACTCTCAGTGAGGGAACTTCTATCTCCCTTAGCAGAGTGGGTGGTTTAGAGGACACTGTATATGGCTCCATCCTCAAGTAATACGGGTACGTCTAACGATTCGTACTTACATCCATATTGGCTGGGAGTGGACGCAACTATTCATGTGAGCTTGGGTCAATCATTGTATCTTAAAGGAATTAAAAAATGATGACAAATTTAAAATCCATAAAAAAATTTGCAAAAGATAAAAATCATAAAAAATTCACTAACCAAGGAGTTGGTGTATTCCTGACACATTCACAATCACTCAAGGCTTAAGGATGTTGAGGACACTCGATTTCTGTGATCTTGAGAGTCTGAATTAGCCATCCTTAGTAATTACAGTTTTGAACTTAATTATCCATGTTTCCCTAGTTTGAAAGATTTGAGCGCTATATTGCATTCTTCATCTCTACCTTCTAAATAATATGATCAACACAACACATTCGCAACTGCATGATTGATGAGATGAGTTGAGTTATCACTTGAGGAACTAGGACTAGTGATTTGAGTCTAGGTCTAGACCTGATCTAATGATGCTTGAGGATGGGATAAAGTTAATGAAGGCTTCAAGAAACTTGAGTGTCAGCAAAACCCTAGCCAGTATGTGAACAAGTTCGCGTGGTATATCTTTGATAGTTACCTATATGTCAGGGTGTGATGAAACCTAAATAATTATTGATCAGTGTGCATCAACTTTTGGTAAAAGCAGTGGAGCTAGCCAAAAAGAAAATAAAAGAAAAGAAAAGAAAGAAATTCAAAGAAAAGTTCTACCATTCAAATTCAAATTACAAAAGAGCTTCCACCAATGGCAAGCGCTCCCAACCATTTTCAAAGTGTCCACTTGGACCAAATGCTTCTAGGAGAGTCGGTTGATGATAACCAAATTCACCTCATTAATAAATATAAATAAGTCGTAGTATAGGAGACGAATTTGGTTCATCAAAAACCACGATCTTTGAATGTCGTGGAATATTTATACTTGGCAAGTCTACCAAGGTCGAACACAGGGACACGGTTGCCTAGAGTGAGTATTGAATTTTGATTCATGAAGGCATAATGTCAATTGATTTCCATTTCAGGTCCTTATGCAATTTATGCTATTTACAAGTAATGATATACTAAATGCATTTTTTTATTTTGTTTTTATGCAAGTTAAAGTGATGCATGAGCAAATAATGCAAGAGAATATGCATGATGAATAAAAGGACACAATTATACCCTAAGAATTATGAGCAACATGATAAAAATGAGATCAGTGTCAATTTAATCACAACTATCAACAGTGGTCATCACATCAAGCAAGGCAAGGAGAGCAGGTCCCAATTACCACATAAAATTTACTTTAATTAAAATAGAGGCAAATGAGATAAATAAATATGCTAAAATATAGAGGACAAAACATGGATCAAAACGACACTAAAATCATGCAATTTGGATCTACGATGCTCAAGTTATGCTAAAAACAGTGCAAGGGCATAATTGTAATAAAAAATGCAATAAAATAAAGGGATAGATATTGCATTTAGGTCCCTGGAGGGACCTAAATGCAAATATGAAAAACCGCCTGGGGTCCTTTGTAATTTTCCCATTTGCGCGTAGGGAATTTTTTGCAATTCTTCAAAACCTGAAGGGCCTCCCTCTAAAATACCCAGGCACGCACGTGAGGCACGTGTCTGGGGACCTGTATGCAATTACGATAAACAACAGGATCTTTCTTGCAATTTACCCAGCACCTCACGTACTACGCACGCGAGGGCCAGGCTCGGGAGGACCCTCAGCTTCGGGACCACGTGGCAGCTGCTGGATGTTCGACTCTAGGTTCGATCCACCCAAGCCTATAGATTCGGAGTGGAGGCTCGGGTGGAGTCTTGAGTCGCCACGTGGATGCATCCTAGCCGCCCGATCCTGGTGATCGGACGACACCTGTAGCACCATCCTCCTCCGTGACCCACCGGAGTAGGCGGGGCTCCGGCGAGGTCTATGGAGCTCCTCCGCCTGTCGCTGACACTTCTGATGGTCAGAGAAGCTAGCTGGGGGCGCCGCGAAGGCAGTGGGGCTCCGGCGATGCTCCAAGGCTGATCGGAGCTGCGGGTGGAAGAAGCGTCGCTGGAGGAGAAGAGCTTGAAGATGCTCCAATGTCGACTCCGGCCGTTGAAGGTCCTGCAAAGATTAGGATAGCCGAGGCATAGAGCAGGAGGTGCGTGAGTGGGATGGGGTGAACTGGAAGCCGATCGGAGGTGAAGCAGACGGCGGCTCAGGTGCGTCCTCCGCCATAAAGACGGAGGCACTGGATCGGCAATGGAGAGGTTCTGAGGAGGAGTAAGGTGAATGGCGAGGTTGTTTGATGGATGGTGAAAGTGCAGAGGTGGTCGGACGGAGTTGAAGATGATCGTAGAAGGTGGGAAAATTCGGGAAAATGAGAAGAAAAAGTCTCCTCGCCGGAGCAAGGAGTTGGCGGTCGTAGCGGCCTGGGATTGAGCTTCGGTGGAGCTCGGGGTCTTCGCCCAGCGTGCGCGGCCGGGGCACGGAGCTCAGGGGTGGCTGGAGCCACCTGGACATGGTGGAGCGCCGTCGTGGGTCAACACCAGGACAACACCATCGTCGCCTCACAATTCCGCCCCTCCGCTGTCACCGGAGGGGCGGAGGAAGCTAGGTGGAGGCCCAAAATGGTGGACTCCGACCTCAGGAGGCGGGGGAGGGTCTTTTATAGGGAGAGATGGTCGGAGGTTATGAGATGGAGGGACGGTTTTGATGGGAGGTTTTAATGGCGTGGGAGTGAAGGCAGGGATTGATGGTGGTGGCGCGAGGGAGGCGGAGGA
Organism: Ottelia alismoides; assembly: GCA_037367405.1. Lineage (NCBI taxonomy): Eukaryota > Viridiplantae > Streptophyta > Magnoliopsida > Alismatales > Hydrocharitaceae > Ottelia > Ottelia alismoides. The sequence continues at coordinate 150,882 of JAZKJV010007051.1, forward strand.
ATGGGCTATGTGGAGAAGCGTTTTGATGGGGAAGAGGTGGCCGGAGCCACCTTCCAAAATAGGAAGGGGGTAGCGAGTTGAGAGGTGAAACGGTCGGGGGGAGGGGGTTACAGAGGTTTACGACGAGTTTTGGACCGTTGGATCGTACGATCCAACGGTTAGGAGGGGTGCACTGGCGGAGGGATGGGATCAAATCAAAGATCTGATCCTGCGGCGGAGGCTTAGGCGCTAACGAGTGGCCTAGATGAAGAGTTGAGCATGATCGGATGGTCGGGAAAGTTTGGGTAACGTGGATGGCGGTGGACCCTAGGATACATGGGATCGGGCGGCTAAAGTGAAGGGGAGACGTGGCGCAAGGAGGAGCGTTGGATGCAAGGTAGATCAAATGGCTATAAATGGAGCGCTCGTGGGCGGTCGAGATCTGATCTGGGAGTCAGATCCAATGGCTGGAAGCGAAGGGGTCATGGAGGGCTAAGATGGAGGCTGGGCGAGTTCAATCTAAGGGCCAGAAGTGGTGACGGGTGGCGGAAGGAGGAGCGGCCACGTGGCGACTCCAGAGAGCGCCACGTGGCCCAATGAGAAAATTCAGAGAATAATTACAAAGATAATTAGAAAAGAAATAGTTAGAGGCTGAATTAGGAAAAAGTCAAAACATGAAAGTTGCTTGTCTCGACGAGATCTACAACTTTCATGTTGGTCAAAAAGCCAAAAGAGGTCATTTGTACAAAAGCTATTTTTGGGGGTATTTTCAAGGGGATAAAAACACCGATTTTGTGGTTTTGATTTGTTTTTGTATTTTTAGTGGTTTTAAAGGTCAGTGATTTACAGACAACTTATCTACCTAATTTTTAGGGGTTTTTAATAATTAAATAATTACAAGAAGAATAAAAGGAATTAAATTAAATAGTAAATTATGCACAATATGGTACATGATAAAAATAGAGTATTAAAGGTGATTTTATTGGTTTATTTAAGACAGGGGTTTTAATATGTGACTTTTAGCATGATGAAATCGAGATTCATCATACCCCTATACTTAAACGATGCTCGTCCTCGAGCATCTAAAGAATGAAGGAGTCGGATTAATTCCTGACAGTGCGCGTGAAATTTTCAAGGCTTGATCTTTCGAAGACCCTTGACCTAAGTGATCCTAAAATTCCGGGTTTATCCAAGCCTTAGTCAGAAGGAATCCAACTTCTCTAATCATCAGACTCTCCTTTTGTACATATAATATAAGAGTATGACATTTAGTGTACTGCATTTCATGAGAGCTGAGTCGATGCATCACTCAAAGTTCCAGTCCCAAAGACTCTCCTCTAGACCTAATCCTCAATACTATGGAATAAGTCTATTCTTGCTTCAGTCAACCGTCTCTATAGTTTGTCAGACTTGAAAGTGTAGATGGATGGCCAGATGATGGAGGTAATGGGATTGTGTCTATTTTTCTCACCCTCACATTGGAACAAGGGGCCTCTCGAGTGCCTTTTTACTCAACACATATAAATTTTTAGATTGTTGATCAATGTGTCCGTCAAAAGAGTTGGAGTCGTCTACACTTGTTTTTCTGGGAATACACCGGGGTGTGTCTCTTTTGAGTATCTAAGATACCTTCGACACCCAGACTTGTAGCATTTACGATGCAGAGCCCTTTTTCGGTGTCAGCCCGACTCCTGGTCCTAATTAGCGCTTGGTCCAAGTGGACACTTCGAAAATGTTTGGGAGCGCTTGCCATTGGTGGAAGCTCATTTATAATTTGACTTTGGATTTAGAGCTTTTCTTTGACATTTCATTTCTTTTGTTGTCTAGCTCCACTGCTTTTACCAAGAGATTGGCGCACACTGATCAACAAATTCCTTTAAGTTTCATCACACCCTGGCACTTTTAGGTAAATATCAAAGAGATAGCATATGAATCTTGTTCACATACTGGCTAGGGTTTTTGCTTGCACTCAGGTTTTCTGAAGCCTTCATTAACTTTATCCCATCCTCGAATATCACAAGATCGGGTGTAAACTCAAATCTCTGGTCCTAGTTCCTCAAGTGATATCTCATCTCGACTCATCAATCATGCAGTTGTGGAAGTGACTGTGCTGATCATATTTTCTTGAAAGTAGAGATGAAGAGTGCAATATAGCACTCAAATCTTTCAAACCAGGGAAGTGTCGATATTTAAGTCTTAAAAACCCTAATGACTATGGCCTGTTAACTCAGACTCTCAAGATCACAGAAATCCAGTGTCCTCAAAATCCTCAAGCCTTGAGTGAATGTGAATGTGTCAGGAATACACCAACTCCTTGGGTTAGTGAATTTTTGTGTGATTTTTATATTTTACAAATTTTTATGGGTTTTAATTTTTTTTAAACATGAATAATTACAAAAATTAATCCCTCAATTTTTAATTTTTACAGGATTTTACTCAGTTCCCAAGGTTACCAAAACCCAATCTGAAAAATAAATTTTTAAAAAGTTTTAAAAACGCGAGCTAAGGCTAAAGTAATATACAATATCATATGGTATACCCCCCTATACTTAAAATTTGCTATGTCTTCATAGCACAAGTGCCATGAAGCCAAGGCTCGGTTCAAGTACAGGGTGATATAGCGGAACTGAGGAGGAGGGGCCCCCTATACTTAGGCCAAAATCGGCCTCAGCACAAGAAGACAGAACAAGGGAAGGATGAATAGGCAGGTCCCCCCTATACTTAGGCTACAAATAGCTGAAGTAAGGTCTGTGTTAGGGGGGATGTCTATGGTACAAGGGTGAGGGGGAGGGGGTTCGTGAAGAATAGATACACATCGAGAGAGAGAGAGAGAGAGAGAGAGAGAGATAGAGAGAGAATGAAATATACAAGGGAAGGGTGGGGGTGAGTATGTGCATGTGCAGTGTAGGTGTGTGTGTGGGGGGGGGGGTTTGAGTACAATATGCAAGACTGAAAATAAATATGCAGATGCAATGTTTTTTTTTCTTTTTCTTTTCTTTTTTTTACAACATGCAATGCAATTTGACAGATAAAAATCCTAGAATTTCTTCACGGCTTCTTTTGCGGCCTCTTCAGCGGATGCTCCCGACTTCGCACCTCCATGACGATCAGGTGTCCCCGATTTTCATGGGCCCTGCCACAAAAGATAAAAGTTAGAAACTCAGAGAAATTAAATCAGCAAATAATATGTGAAGAAATGATGCATGAAATGAGGACCTAAAAATTATTGAAATAATTTAAAAAATCAAAATTCAAAAATTAAGCAAAGCCGCATCCCCGGCAACGGTGCCATTTGATGATAACCAAATTCGCCTCATTAATAAATATAAATAAGTCGTAGTATAGGAGACGAATTTGGTTCATCAAAAACCGCGATCTTTGAATGTCGTGGAATATTTATACTTGGCAAGTCTACCAAGGTCGAACACAGGGACACGGCTGCCTAGAGTGAGTATTGAATTTTGATTCATGAAGGCATACTGTCAATTAATTTCTATTTCAGGTCCTTATGCAATTTATGCTATTTACAAGTAATGCTATACTAAATGCATTTTTTTATTTTGTTTTTATGCAAGTTAAAGTGATGCATGAGCAAATAATGCAAGAGAATATGCATGATGAATAAAAGGACACAATTATACCATAAGAATTATGAGCAACATGATAAAAATGAGATCAGTGTCAATTTAATCACAACTATAACCAGTGGTCATCACATCAAGCAAGGCAAGGAGAGCAGGTCCCAATTACCACATAAAATTTACTTTAATTAAAATAGAGGCAAATGAGACAAATAAATATGCTAAAATATAGAGGACAAAACATGGATCAAAACGACACTAAAATCATGCAATTTGGATCTACGATGCTCAAGTTAAGCTAAAAACAGTGCAAGGGCATAATTGTAATAAAAATGCAATAAAATAAAGGGATAGATATTGCATTTAGGTCCCTGGAGGGACCTAAATGCAAATATGAAAAACCGCCTGGGGTCCTTTGCAATTTTCCCATTTGCGCGCAGGGAACTTTTTGCAACTCTTCAAAACCTGGAGGGCCTCCCTGTAAAATACCCAGACACACACGTGAGGCACGTGCCTGGGGACCTGTATGCAATTACGATAAACAACAGGGTCTTTCTTGCAATTTACCCAGCACCTCACGTGCTACGCACGCGAGGGGCCAGGCTCGGGAGGACCCTCAGCTTCGGGACCACGTGGTAGCTGCTGGAGGTTCGGCTCTAGGTTCGATCCACCCAAGCCTATAGATTCGGAGTGGAGGCTCGGGTGGAGTCTTGAGTCGCCACGTGGATGCATCCTAGCCGCCCGATCCTGGTGATCGGACGGCACCTGTAGCACCATACTCCTCCGTGACCCACCGGAGTAGGCGGGGCTTCGGTGTGGTCTATGGAGCTCCTCCGCCTGTCGCTGACACGTCTGATGGTCGGAGAAGCTAGCTGGGGGCACCGCGAAGACAGTGGGGCTCCGGCGATGCTCCAAGGCTGATTGGAGCTGCGGGTGGAAGAAGCGTCACCAGAGGAGAAGAGCTTGAAGATGCTTCGATGTCGCCTCCGGCCATTGAAGGTCCTGCAAAGATTAGGATAGCCGAGGCATAGAGCAAGAGATGCGTGAGTGGGATGGGGTGAACTGGGAGCCGATCGGAGGTGAAGCAGGCGGCGGCTCAGGTGCGTCCTCCGCCATAAAGACGGAGGCACTGGATTCGGCAGTGGAGAGGTTCTGAGGAGGAGTAAGGCGAACGACAAGGTTGTTTGATGGATGGCGAAAGTGCAGAGGTGGTCGGACGGAGTTGAAGTTGATCGTAGAAGGTGGAAAAATTCGGGAAAATGAGAAGAAAAAGTCTCCTCGCTGGAGCAAGGAGTTGGCGGTCGTAGCGGCCTGGGATTGAGCTCCGGTGGAGCTCGGGGTCTTCGCCCAGCGTGCGCGGTCGGGGCACGGAGCTCAGGGGTGGCTGGAGCCACTTGGACACAGCGGAGCGCCGCCGTGGGTCAACACCAGGGCAACACCATCGTCGCCTCACAATTCCGCCCCTTCGCTGTCACCGGAGGGGCGGAGGAAGCTAGGTGGAGGCCCAAAATGGTGGACTCCGATCTTAGGTGGCGGGGGAGGGTCTTTTATAGGGAGATATGGTCGGAGGTTATGAGATGGAGGGACGGTTTTGATGGGAGGTTTTAATGGCGTGGGAGTGAAGGCAGGGATTGATGGTGGTGGCGTGAGGGAGGCGGAGGAATGGGCTACGTGGAGAAGCGTTTTGATGGGGAAGAGGTGACCGGAGCCACCTTCCAAAATAGGAAGGGGGTAGCGAGTTGAGAGGTGAAACGGCCAGGGGGAGGGGGGTTACAGAGGTTGACGACAGGTTTTGGATCGTTGGATCGTACGATCCAACGGTCAGGAGGGGTGCGCTGGCGAAGGGATGGGATCAGATCAAAGATCTGATCCTGCGGCAGAGGCTTAGGCGCTAACGAGTGGCCTAGATGAAGAGTTGAGCATGATCGGATGGTCGGGAAAGTTTGGGTAACGTGGATGGCGGTGGACCCTAGGATGCACGTGGGATCGGGCGGCTAAAGTGAAGGGGAGACGTGGCGCAAGGAGGAGCGTTGGATGCAAGGTAGATCAGATGGCTGTAAATGGAGCGCCCGTGGGCGGTCGAGATCTGATCTGGGAGTCAGATCCAATGGCTGGAAGCGAAGCGGTCATGGAGGGCTAAGATGGAGACTGGGCGAGTTCAATCTAAGGGCCAGAAGTGGTGACGGGTGGCGGAAGGAGGAGCGGCCACGTGGCGACTCCAGAGAGCGCCACGTGGCCCAATGAGAAAATTCAGAGAATAATTATAAAGAAAATTAGAAAAGAAATAGTTAGAGGCCGAATTAGGAAAAAGTCAAAACATGAAAGTTCTCATCTCGACGAGATCTACAGCTTTCATGTTGGTCAAAAAGCCAAAAGAGGTCATTTGTACAAAAGCTAATTTTGGGGGTATTTTCAAGGGGATAAAAACACCGATTTTGTGGTTTTGATTTGTTTTTGTTTTTTTAGTGGTTTTAAAGGTCAGTGATTTATAGACAACTTATCTACCTAATTTTTAGGGGTTTTTAATAATAAATAATTACAAGAAGAATAAAAGGAATTAAATTAAATAGTAAATTACGCACAATATGGTACATGATAAAAATAGAGTATTAAAGGTGATTTTATTGGTTTATTTAAGATAGGGGTTTTAATATGTGACTTTTAGCATGATGAAATCGAGATTCATCATCGGGCTAGCATCATAAAAGGGCTCTGTATCGTATAGTGATACAAGTTTGGATGTCGAAGGTATCTTAGATACTCAAAAGAGACACACCCCTGTGTACTCCCAGAAAAACAAGTGCATATGACTCCGAATTCTCTTGACGGACACACTGATCAACAAAATAAAAATACACATGTTGAGTAATAAAGCACTTGAGAGGCCCCTTGTTCCAATGTGAGGGAGAGGAAAATATACACAATCCTATACCCTCCATCATCTAGCTGCCCATATATACTTTCAAGTCTGACGAACTAATGAGACGGTTGATTGAAGCAAGAATAGACTTAGACAAGTTATAGTCTACGACAACTCCTTTACTACGACAACTCCTTACTTTTAAAGATGCATATTTCATGTTCATCAGCATCATGCCTCTCATTTTAAATGAACTTGAAATGAAATTTATTTGTAAGATTTTATTTATAGCAAAAATATGCAAATTCTATGAAAAATATAAATAAAAAATATATATCAAATTAAAAATGAAAGGAATTTGAAATAATTCTTATTTCTTCTTAGACAAGTGTGATACATTTGATTGTGTAATTGATCCAATTCCATGCCAAAAATAAGGTCGCAAGATAAAGCAAGTTAATATAAGAAGCAAAAGGGTCAAAAATATCTAACAAATGTACCATGCAACTATCCATTTGTTTTCTTTTAACGAAGATCAGAAGAGTGACAGTATACTGAGGCCAAATGGAATCACGTGGGAGGGAATTACGTTGTCTGAGATGGGCGACGATATCGAGGGAAGGGGGCATTTGCTTTATGCTAGAAAAGAATAACATTATGATGGAACGAGGCATCATCGACATGGATTGAGAGGGAATTAGGAAGAATACTAGCGGTTAATAGTGAAATGAGAGAGGGAACTGGGAGGGGAATAACCGAACATGCATTATAATTTTACAAGTTATAGTCACACATTATTAGTTGGAAGATTTAACATTTGCTTTTTCAAGAGAGAAGAAAAGGTGATATCAAGAGGACTTGTATCCAAGATTGATATTAAAAAAATGACATGAATGGCATTGATTTTTTATAGGGAATTCGACACATAAATATTTTATATGTTTGTTTGTTTGTATGTATCTATATATTTATGTATATATTATCTATATGCGCATGTGTGTGTTAACAGATTAACAGATTGGATCGAATCAGATTTTGGTAAAGATCCGATCTAATTCATACTTTAACGGATTTCAAAATTTTCAATCTGATCCATTAGAATGATAAACCAAACAAATCCAATCCAATAGCAATGGATTACAGATTTTATCCGATCCAAGAACACTTATATATATATATTCACCTATATACATACCACACAAACTCACCATTTTTTAATAATTTCATGTTAACTTTGATTAAATAAAAACCACATCCATTATATACATACAACTAACTTTAATCAATGAAAAGCATAGAAAATATTAACCTTCATATATGGTAAATAACCATAAATTATAGTTACAATTCACCGAATCGTATGGTACTCTAGCAACTTCCAAAATACAATACATCAATGACCTATAAAACATGACTAATTTCAATGGAATTGAAGTTCATATGTGAAACTTGAATTTTGAGACCTTTAATGTAAATAGTACAACAATACATTAAAAACCTTGTTATTTTATGTACAAAACTTCTTAATTTCATTGTTTCTCTTTTCTTTTATTACTTTAGGATGTAATACTACTGACCACACAAAAATTAAAATCTAAATAATATCACAAACATAAGAAGAAGACCAAAAAATCGATTATACATAATTCACCTATATCTGCCATTTTTATTTTAATTTATTTTTGCCTTTTCTAAATTATTAAAATATAAAAAATAAAGAGAAAATAATATAAAATTATGGAAAAAATATGTATTTTATATCTATAAGATATCTTAAAAAATATATCTTATGTAAAATGCCTCTTTTAGTATTGAGGTCTTTATGAAGGTTATAGGCCTCGTCAAAATCTACAAGTTTCATTTTGTCCATTATTTTATTTAAGGATATTTTAATATTAATTTTTCTTTTTCCCTTTTTTATTTCTTTATTTTTCTTTTTTAGCACATGGCTCATTTACCCTAGTCAATGAAGTTACTTGTCAACTCTTCATTGGCGTGCCCATTCTGTTTGCCACCTCCTCAACTACATGTAATGGCGACTCTGACTGCTCCACCTACCGCTCCCATTGGTCCACCTCACACCCCTTCATGTTATGTTAGCCAAAGCGAGTTTACCATGGGACAACTTCTTCTACAGCAAGCATGGGATGCCATGCCCAAATCCACGCCGTCTCCAAACAACCACTACATTGCATCACTCAGGTCGTTGCTACACCTGAAGCACTTGCATATGTTCCACCTTCTCCCAACCTTACTCGTGCAAGCGCAAGCGCCTCCTATCCCCTTCGAAACACCAAAATCCAAATGTGCATGCCCCGGTATCTATATAAAATCTTTTTTGGTTGATCCATCATCTTCTATATGTCATTCATCGATTCCTCCTTCCATCTTCGGTGTATGGTGAATGTGACAATCACGCCATCTGTCATTGAGCGACGATGAATGAATATAGAGGTTTTGGTGCAATATGAAGTTGGGTAGTTTTGCTTTGTGCAACATTTCTCTTAGTTGCTAATGCTTTGAGGACCTCTTGTCGATGCTCTGAGGCTATGACCAATTTCAACGACTAACCTTGGATCGGCGAGCATTCCTCCCCAATCTTTAGGTATCTTTACCGTTCTTATTACCCCTTTTCTTATTGTTCTTCTCTTAATCTCATCTATGTTCTTCTCTCATTCTTTAATATCATGACAATCCTCACCCATCTTTCTTACCTCCTCAGTTCTTCCCCCTTCTTGTTTGCACCGCTTCACCCCATTAACGAACTACGAACTACGTATCATACCTCGTCCTCTATACTCTCGTTTCTCTTCTACTCCCAAATGTAGTCTCACCACCTCTGGACATGCACCCACACATACACACACATTAAAGCACCTTCGCACACACATGTGTGTCCCTATGATTTAAGCTTTATACCCATAACCTTTGATATATCCTCATGTGACCTAGACCTCTAATTACGAGACAGACTTATCCATTGCAGGAGTACATAGCACCCTCAATCCAACATTAGATGTAGTCATTAGATTATTGAAAGGGGTGTTGAAATCTTTACTCGCATGTCACTGGGGCCTTTCATCGAAAAGCATCAACTACAACTAGAAGAATCACCGAGGAATAGCAAACCATCAGACACTGGACAAGACCATTTGCTGGAACTCTGCTTAAGAATAAAGGGGGAGAGGCTTAGCTTCTAGAAACCGTCAGATATCATTTCGTCCTTCTATCAAGACCGTTCAAACCACATGAAGCATCGCCGTTGATACACATCACATTGGAGATCCGGATGTTGAAGTGCCATCCTTTCTAACCATTAGATCGAGAGTTCAAACCTTTTTATCTTGCACTCCTTATTGAATTTTTGATAATATATTTTTGCATATCGTAGATGATATGAAGCTCCTTTTATGAGAATTGGAACACTAATTTTATGGCTTTATTGAATTATTTATGCATTTTGGAAGCTGAGTATCTTGGTCGCCATGTTTATATCATATAAAATCACAGTTATGTCATCTTAATGAAATTTGGATATAATGTGCATGGATTGAATATAATTTTTTGGCTCTGGATTTTTTTTAAATCATTGAGAGCTGCTCTATTTATGAATTACTTTGTGAAATGCTTGGAAGATTTTTGCATGGTACATTTTGTAACATCTGTAACATATAAAAATACATGGTAGCTTTGTGTTTGTTCAATTCTGTTGCATTTTGTAGGATTTTTGTACTTGATTTAATATCTTAAAAAATTACATATTTGAAATCTTATTGCTTTTGTTTTTTATTTTTAATTAATTCCCATTATCTTGAATGTCTAAAAAAGGTAGGTTTCTTGTATACAAACACATCATTTACATTTTTAGTTTTAATTTTTGTTGCATTCATACGTTAAAAATACAAAAAGCCATATCAAAACTTCTTGAAATTACTAAAAATTCACATAGTCATAAAAAAGTCCTAAGAATTAGCACGTAGTATTTTTTCTATATACTATTTATAAAATGTAGCTAGTATTTTAGGGCTTATTTGAATTTTTTGATCCTCCTAATTTCCCTCAATTTTTATTTCAAAACTTTTATTTTTATTTACTTCCTTTTCTATTTTCCCTCATTTCCAAAAATAAAAATATAGAAACACAAAATAATGCAATATTTTTATTATATTTGTATCTATTATATAACAAAATCCCTCCTCTTTCTATTTATATATATATATTTCCCCTTTTTTATAATTTTAAAATTAATCGAATTTTCATAAATTAGAAAATAATTTAAAAATTAAAATTAAAATAATATATATATATATATAATATTGATATTAAATCATTTTCTTTTTATTATATTTCATTTTTATACTACTAAAAAATAAATAAAAATTAAAATAAAAAAACAAGGACTAAACATGAGCCATTTAAAAATTAAAATTACATGTATGTATGTAGCAAAGATTACTTAAAGTATACAAGGACTAAAATATTTTATTTAGGGTTACAATTGTTATATGGGATTTCTTATTGGACCCTTATTTGGGTCGAGTAAATAAGCTCATGGGATTGGGTCAAGGTCAAACCAAACATGAGCCATTTATTTAGTGGGCGAAATTTATGGCCCAATTTCCACCCATTGCAAATCAAGTTCAAGTTTTGTTTGGGCACGTCGTTGATTCATGGATTGGATCAGAAAAACTAAGCTCAATGCTCATCCCTATTCTCTCAATTGGTGGGGTTGTTACTGATGGAATGCCCACTAGATGAAATATGGATCGGTAGTGAGTTTATGTAGTAATGCAAGAGAAGGTTCCTTCAGTGGAGAGGTGGTATATCTGGGAAATCGTTGCTTTGTGCACCAGGCCTATCTAAGGAGAAGGTGATATCGAGGGCTCTCCATCATCAGTGAAATTACAACATTTTCATCTTTATGATGATACAAAAATGATAGTATTAATGTGAAATTTTTGAATATTAATAGACCGTAACAACACAAATCTGAATCCGATTAGCCAAAGATCGACCGTTTCCAATTGAGTCTTGATCAGGTAGAATCAATCAGAAAATCAAGTCTATTGAATCAACACTGGAAAAAATTAATATAGGTTATGTATTAATATAGGTTATGTGAGTTGATTTTATCAAAACTAAAATTTAGGTGAATGAAGTTTTGAAGTTCAAATGGAATTTGAAATTAGAGATCTAGAATTTGGAGTGGAGGCAAGTTGGGTGAGGTTAAAATTGAAATGGGATTTGACTCACTAATTGAAATGCTATAAAAGGAGGGTGTGTTAATCTTCGTTGCCTTTTCAATTCATCACTTATTCTCTCTCCGTCATTTTCCTTGATCTCTAACCTCCATGTTGAAGCTCTAAGGTACGAGAAGAGGCTCAAGGGTTGAAGATCAAGGTGAAGACCCTATATCCCTTTTTTTATCTTTAATTTTGCTATGTGATTTAGCCATACTAGTTCCTATTAGATCCCATCTATATTTTATTACCACATCGATCTATGATTTTACTTTGATGCAATTTAGATGTTGATTGAATGGAACTTAATTACATGCTCAATCATTAATTTCAATGTTAGATAATGTAGATAAAATTTATTGATTAGATGTGTCTCAATTTCATGTGCTTTCCTTGCTAAAATAACTATAAATTGAAAGGGCCTAGGTAGACCAAATCTTAGATGATCCAATCCAAATGATTTTACGTAGATCTGGTCTAAAATGATTTGAATCAATTTTCTACTTGAAGTTGGATTTTGTGCTTTTATAGTTTCAAATGTTTTATTCAAAATACAAAAATAAGGTATGTTAGACCTATGGGTATATGAGTTGCACCTAAATTATGCAATTTAGATGTGACTTGATCACATATCAGGAAGGAAGAAAATCATGTTGGTTTTAATGTTTTTGGATTTTATTGAATTTATTATAGAAATAAAATTATAGGAACTTTCTGATATCATAAGTCATTAAGGTATAATTAACTTTTAATGTCAATTGAATTTTTTTAGATGTGAAATCTTTTTTTCTAAATTGAACGTACAAGTTCGATCAAGATGGAAGTATTTCCCTGTTTGTTACCGTCCTTACCATACCAACCAATCAACACCCGCCACGTGGTACAAGGAGGGAGAGACATTTGCATCAATTTTAGGTATTTTCACATATGTCTACCCACTATATGTAAATTTAAAAAAACAGTCCAATATCCATGTTCTTTATATAAAAAGAAAAGTAATTGGTAAACTATAAGAATGCCTGGTTGAGTTCTGAAATTATGTAAAATTACAAGTGTGCCCAGCCAGATCCTACAACTTATTTCTAAAATTTTTCAAATAGTTTTAATAATGATGGCCTTGAAATATATGTTTTATATAAATTGGTATTTTAAGTCAGGTTATAATAATTTCACAAAATCAAGAAAATATATACTCACTCTTGACCTTTCAGATTTTTTTTCTGAAGTACATTTTGTTCTATTTTGTACATGCTTATGCTTCTAATAGATGCATTCACACTAAGGATGAAAACGGATACGGGTATATCCGAATATCCGCTTACCATATTCGAAAAATTATCGGATACTGATATCTGTATCCGAATATTAATCGAATACGGATCAGATATGGATATAGGTTGTAACAATTTTTCGAATACGGATATGGTAATGGCTTGAATACCAGGATTCAGATCCGGAAATCCGAATACAATATTTAATATTATTTTATATATTAGTTAATATAATATAAGCTACGACTTTATGCTACTATATTAGTATTATACATTATATAATACGATATATGAACGATATTAATAAATTTATACTTCTTTGGGTATGAGCGCCAACAAAATTTATGAAATCATATTCCCTTTTTGCTTCTGGTCAAGAATACATGTCACCTCGACACTCCATTTTATCATGACGTAACTTATTTATATTTCATTGCTATTTTTAAAATCATTATGAACTTTGATAAAAAAATCAATTCATATTCGTATGTGGTCGTTATTCAATCCGTATTCGGATTCCATGTTTATTGGATCCATATTAGGATTTCACTCTTTATTCGATTCATATTTGGATTAGCTCTTTATTCGATCTGTATTCGGATCCGTTCTTTATTCGATTCGTACTCGGATTCGATAAATATCTGATTCAGATCTGTATTCGTATTTTTGCGGATATGGTTTTCATAATGCATATCGAATCATATATATATATATCCGCATTCATATTCGATAGAGATGAAGCGAATATGGATATGGAAATATGCATATCCGATCCGTATCCGATCTATTTTTATCCCTAATTCACACTAATTTATGCATAAAATGGAATATAAATACTGTTTTAATATCTGATTTTAGTTCAAATATTGTTCATGCTTGTTTGGTATAGTATGCAGTGTTTAAGTCTTTCTAATACCTCTTTTGGACATTGGTTGTATAATGAGAGTGGTATCACTTGACTTATTTGTGATATTAATTTTCCACATGTGCAATCATGAGATGAACATTTTTTTCTTTGCTATAATTTTTGAAAATAAGGCTTACAAACTTAGTGAATAATAATTTTAGCATACTTGTGACATTAAGTGTTAATCTGAATGTGTTCATCAACAAGGAGCACAAATAGAATATTTTGTGATATTCTCAATGCCTCTATCCTTTGATTAGCATGTTAAGGATGATGATTGTACTTAAACAATAACTCAAACTCAAGTTAACATCACTATATTAAAAATAAAAAAACTAACATGGGACTTAGATATTTCTAATTACTATCATGTAGCAAGCATCCATCCCGATTCACGAGGTGATTTAGAACCAACTACTGAAAGTAGTTTTAAGCTATGGAAATCTTTTACCATAGAAATTAATGAGAATTGAGAAATGCCATGAGGCGATAGTTAAATTGGATTACATAGTAAGATTACTTAGACTAAATTAAAGACACTAATTTCGAAGAGTCATGAAACCAGTGAGCTTTGGGCAGATTGAGTGGTGACTTAACTCGAATTTAGAAGAGGCAACTCGAAGATAGTTCATATTAAGGTTTTTATTACACATTTACGTTAGATAGCGAGAAGTTGCACCAATGTGTCATAGGCGCGATGAAATCTTGTCCATGGAGCCTAGACGTGATAAATCATACCTCTGGAACCTAGGTATGATAATAAGCTCAAGAGTAGCCACTAAATCACATGCAATATAAGGGTTTGAGGGTACCTTTAGATACTTGATGCAACCAAATCTGATTACACTTTCTTCTCTCGTACTTAGTAATCAAAGTATGATTAATAACTTTTTAGAATAGAGAGAGTTTAAGTATAAGCGAACTTGTTTATGCCATAGTCGATTATCAGTACAAACACATATGTTTAACCTTAAATTTAAATTGAATGACATAACAATATTTATTTCCAAATTTTATTGTATTATTGATTAAATACCATATCACTTGTAATATACATGCTCATATACTATTGCTTACATCCTTTTACTTGCAAATAAAATTGAATTAAATTCATGCCAACCTATCGATGCAATTATTTTATAACTCTGTTAATCTTCTATTAAAATATATCTATTGAATTCTTTTCTTTACCTTACACTTCTCATTCTGACATTGCCTTTATATATATATATATAGAGAGAGATATAGATTTCTTAGGATAGTTAGTTCATACTTCTTTACTTCTTTTATGACCTAGATGAATGGATTATTTAATAATATACATTTGATTACTATTTGAAGGATTGATTATTTGTCATCCAAAGAAGGCCGTTTGTTCTTTACTTTCTTATCTTAGGTTGCATTTGTTTTATATTGGGCGCGTATTTCACATAATAAAAGCACACTTGTCGTACTTTTTATGTATCATGTTATCTTGTTTTGTGTTGAATATATGGACATATTTCCTTTCAAAGAAAATTTGTTTTGGTTGGTGATGTGATATTTGCATATTTGTTGTTAATGACTCGATAATGGTTGATAATAGCTCCATGTAGGGGAACTTTCAGATAGGATCTGGATCTAGCTCATGTGAGGTAGTTACAAAGATGGCACAAAACTAGGTCGACCTATTGAATGCAAAATTCGTCAACCATACTTGCCTAAATTTCTATATGTCAGTCTAATAAGAATGAGTATTTCTCGACTTTCATCAATCTTGTATAAATGGCTCTGCCTACATAGTTCGTTATAGTATCTCAGAAGACAATGAGCAATCATGGAGCTATGGTGCATGATATATACTAGTGGATGAAGGATATGAAGGCCAATGAGGCTAAGCAGCATGCTAATGATGAAGGAAGTTGCAAGGTCAGGGATAAAATTGGTGACGATGAGGATATATAGGACAATGAATAGTTTTATTTATCTCCAAGTTTTTTTAAGATGACTCACTCATATGGCAGTTGCTCGCTTGTATACCTATCTAGAGGAATGCATGACAGTTGAACAAAGACAACCATTATAAAGTGAACTCCAGTTCACATAATGAAAAAAGCTCAAAGTTCAGTTCATTGAATCAAAGTTGTAATGTTTCATTTTTACATTATATTTGGCAAAATTGTAACCTCATGTTATTAGAACTTTCCAAATCAGAACATGTCATGAACTCAAACCTGATTGGCCAACCTTGTTTCACTAATTGACCAGCCTTTGTATGGCAAGCCATTTTCACCAATCGACCATATTTTGAAGTCAAATCAAAAGATTCCTTTATGGATTAAATTTGCAAGGTTGCTAATTAAATACCTTTATGGATTAAAACAATCATCATATTAGTGATATGATGATTTCGATGTGATTTCAGAGTTCATGAATTCGATAAGTTTGTCTATTCCAAGGTAAATATTGATGTGTGTATCAGTGTATGCATATATGCTGATGATGTATTACTATTTTTTTACACATAGGATTATAATGAAACTAACATGTTATTAAGTAATAAATTTGAGATGAAGAACATGGTTGCTTCTAATGTGGAGATCCTATGTTCAAGTCAAATACTTACAGATTATTGCAAGTTTAGTGTATCTTTTGAATCATACTAGACTTGATATTTCATTCTCTGTGGCTGAGCTTAGTAGATACACAAGATGTCATGTCTCTACCCATTAGAGGCTTTAGATAGAGTAATCGGATATTTGAGGCAAACTATTTCCCTTAGCTTGAATTATGGTAGACATTCTTTTTGTGTCAAAAAAGATACAATGATGCAAGTTGGATAGTGAAAATAGAGGAATTTGGGGGTTACAAACACTGGTATGCTTGAATCCTTAAAGCAACTGCAGTCTTTTAAAGGTACGTGAAGCATATAATTCTAGCTCGATCTACCTTTGAGACTGAGCCACCCGCTTTGGACACTAATAGAATTTGAGGCTGAATGGTTAAAGAAACTTCTTTGTGAAACTTCGATAATTTGCAAGCAATTCATAAAATCTCAATGCATTGTAATAATAGTTCCACAACTACCAAGATTAAAAGTTCAGTTGGAAAATCAGGAAAACTATTCAAATCTAACTTAAGATCTTAGGAGATTTAATTTCTTGAGTATGACGGATGTGGATTTCATTGGATCCTGAGATAATACATATGATCCATGGACGGAGGAACTTGAAAAGATCTTTAATCCTAAAGTCAAGGTTTGGGATGAATTTGTGAACCACTAGAAGGTCATTTGCATTAGCAATCTAACCTAGCTAAGTGGAGATCTTATAAAGTATGCTCAACATGGTAATAGTAAGCTGCCTGGATCAATTATTTGCACTATTATTTCATTCTTATGTATGGGTGTCAAATCTCTAGAAGTTTGAGTGCATTTATACTAGAAGAAAAGGAAGATGGCAAGCTTTGAATGAGCTCAACCCTTATTAATAGTAATAGTGCATCCGTGAAGAATGCCACTTATGCAAGTTTACCATGTATCAAAATTAAAGGAAGAGAGTATTTCTTGAATATACTTATAAAACATGATAATTCTGCATGCATTTAAAAGCACCAACCTTGAATATTATTGTCATGAACAACACGTTGTTATTGCTATCGTAGATTTCCATGTTAAGGTCAGATGCACATAGTTCACTTAGTTCTTGCGGGGGTTAAAAAAGTTGAAACCTGAGTAGATGTTCAAATCCGAAGATATGTTTACTGAAACGAAAACGAAAGTATATCAGCTGAAAGATATTTATGTTTTTAGGATGAATTTTTCCAAATAGTGAACTTGCGAGGGATCATCGTAAGTAAGGAGTATTATCACTAATTGAGCGTTCTATTGTTAAAATTTCCAATTTGAAGCATGCTGATGGTTAGGAGAAGGAAGATAGTGCAATAATGTGTGGCTTTAATCTTTTAGTGGATTCATATATGTGTTTGTCCCCAAGCTATTGTAGCGAAAAGCCAAAGGAAACGGATCCTCTGCTGTAGTCAGTTTTGCAGCAGAGGTGCTGTAATGGTATTTAGGCTTTTTTTATGATTTCGATTTCAAAATCTAACCTTATAGATTGTATTTTAATTTAATTATATATCTATCCTCCAAATTTCATCCAAATGCGAACTTATTTGCTATTTTATCTTAATGATCAAACATTCGGATCTTTTGTAAATCGAATTTAAGTTGCTTAGATTATGATCAAATGTTTGACCATTAAGATAAAATAGCAAATAAGTTCGGATTTGGACGAAATTTGAAAGATAGATAGAGAATTAAACTAAAATACAATCTATAAGGTTAGATTTTGAAATCGAAATCATAAAAAAAGCCTAAATACCATTACAGCACCTCTGCTGCAAAACTGACTACAGCAGAGGATCCGTTTCCTTTGGCTTTTCGCTACAATAGCTTGGGGACAAACACATATATGAATCCACTAAAAGATTAAAGCCACACATTATTGCACTATCTTCCTTCTCCTAACCATCAGCATGCTTCAAATTGGAAATTTTAACAATAGAACGCTCAATTAGTGATAATACTCCTTACTTACGATGATCCCTCGCAAGTTCACTATTTGGAAAAATTCATCCTAAAAACATAAATATCTTTCAGCTGATATACTTTCGTTTTCGTTTCAGTAAACATATCTTCGGATTTGAACATCTACTCAGGTTTCAACTTTTTTAACCCCCGCAAGAACTAAGTGAACTATGTGCATCTGACCTTAACATGGAAATCTACGATAGCAATAACAACGTGTTGTTCATGACAATAATATTCAAGGTTGGTGCTTTTAAATGCATGCAGAATTATCATGTTTTATAAGTATATTCAAGAAATACTCTCTTCCTTTAATTTTGATACATGGTAAACTTGCATAAGTGGCATTCTTCACGGATGCACTATTACTATTAATAAGGGTTGAGCTCATTCAAAGCTTGCCATCTTCCTTTTCTTCTAGTATAAATGCACTCAAACTTCTAGAGATTTGACACCCATACACAATATAGAATGAAATTAGAGTCAATTTGAACACGTCAATAAAAATCGGTCATCAGATCAAAGCAAGACAAGAAGAGCATGGTCTATTTTCCACATAAAAATTCACCTAAATTAAAACAGTGTCAAATAAAACAAGTAAGCATGCTAAAATGTAGAGGACAAAACAAGGATCAAAACGACACTAAAATCATGTAATTTGGACCTAAGATGCTCAAGTTTGCTAAAAACAGTGCAAGGGCATAATTGTAATAAAAATGCAATAAAAATAAAGGATAAATATTGCATTTAGGTCCCTGTAAGGACTTAAATGCAATTCTAAAAAATCGCCTGGGCCTGGATGAAATTTTCCCATATGTGCGGGGTCCTTTTTGTAACTTTGGAAAACTTCAAAGGCCTCCCTGTAAATTACCCAGGCACGCACGTGAGGCACGTGCCTGGGAACCAAAATGCAATTACTTGAAACTTCTGGGTCGTTCCTAAAATTTACCCATCTCCTCACGTGCTACGCACGCGAGGGGCCAGGCTCGGGAGGAGGCTCGAGTTCGGGTCCACGTGGTGGTTGTCTGTGGTTCGGATTGAGGCTCGGATGACCCGAGCCTATAGGTCGGGGATGAGGCTCGGGTCCACCACGTGGCTTCGTCTCGACCGTCCGATGCGGATAATCGGACGGTGACTGTACTTCTTTCTCCACCGCAGGCCACCGGAGGGGGTTGGTCTCCGGCGACCCGCCCTTAGCTCCATCGGGCTCCCGTTGCTTGTTTGATGATCATGGGAGCTTGTTGGAGCTCCAGCGGAAGTCTTGGACGCACGGCGAAGCTTCGTGGTTGATCGGAAGGGCCGCTCGATGAAGCTTTCGCCTGAAGGAAGGAGCTCGAAGGTGCTCCGATGAGAGGTCCGGCTATTGAAGATACCTGCAGGGGTCAGTGATAGCTGAAGCGTGCGGACGTGGTTTGTGAAGTGTGTGAAGGGGAATGGGAGCCGGCGGAGGTGGAGAAGGTGATGGTTCAGGCGAGTCCTCCACCGTGGGGACGGAGGAGTGGAGTCGGGGCGCGATGTGGTTCTGGAGGAAGGAGATGGGTGCGCGAGGATGCTGGTGGTTGGGTGGTGCTAAGGAGCTGGTAGGATGAGGGTGAGGAGGTCTGTAGTCGGGGTTATAAATAGAATAAGATAAAGAAAAACAAGCCACCTCGCCGGAGCGAGGTGTGATGGAGGAGGGTCGATCTGGGCTGAGCTTCGAGGAGCTCGGGGTCTTCGCCCAACCTGGTCGATCACTCCAGTGGGCTCAGCGGTGGCGGAGCCACCATAGCACGGCCAAAATGGTTGTGGGTCAACATCGGGCAGGAGCCTTCTTCGCCTCGACGTCCCGCCCACTCCGCTGTCACCGGAGGGGCGGGGGAGACTGAGCTAGAGCCCAAATTGGTGGACCCTACTCTCAGGTGGCGGAGTGTGGGTTTAAATAGGCGGAGGTTGTGGTTGTAACGGAGGTGACGACGAGGGTTTCAACGGCTGAAATGATGAAGAGGAGTAATGGAGATGGCGTTTGATGAGGTTCGCGAGGATGGCGGAGGGAAGGGTGATGAGGGCCGGACGTTAGGAGTAGGAGGAGATGGCTGGAGCGCCTTCCAAAATAGGAAGGGGGCGGTGGTGTTGCAAGGGGTAACGGCCGGAGGCGGGGGTTACGCGAGGTAGGAGACAATGGGAGAGCCATTGGATCTTGTGATCCAACGGTTGGGATAGGGGCGCAGGTGAAGGGTTCCGATTAGATCTTAGGTTTAGATCCAACGGCGGGACGTTAGGCGATGATGAGCGGCTCAGATGGAAGCTTGGGTGAGATCTAACGACGAGGGATAACTGGGTGACGTGGCAGTTAAGTAGGCGTAGGATGGGTGCTGGATCGAGTGGTGGAGATTGGAGGGAGACGTGGCAAGTGGAGAGACGTTAGATGGAAGTAGGATCCGAGGGCTGAGATGAGTGGGCAACGTGGAGGGCTGAGGGGCGTTGAATGGGGATGAGATCGGGCGGCTAAGATTTAGGCGCTAAAGGATGGCTCAGATCTGATCTGGAAGTCAGATCCAACGGTGGGCAAAGGAGCAGGGCTTCAACGGGTGAGATGGAGGCGGGTTAAGAGGATCCAACGCCCCAGGAGGCTGTCGGGTGGCGTGAAGAGGAGCGGGCCACGTGGGCGGCCCAGAGGGCGCCACGTGGCCCAATCAGAAAAATTCAAAAGATAATTACAAAGATAAATACAAAAGAAATAGTTAGAGGCCGAATTAGGAAAAAGTCAAAACATGAAAGTTGTTCGTCTCGATGAGATCTACAACTTTCATGTTGGTTAAAAAGCAAAAAGAGGTCATTTGTGCAAAACGTATTTTTAGGGGTATTTTTAGGGGAATAAAAATACCAAGTTTGTGGTTTTGAGATTTTTTGTATTTTTTATCTTTTTAAGGGTCAGTGAATTATAGACAACAATTCTACCTAATTTTTAGGGATTTTTGAGGATAAAATAATTACAAGAAAATAAAAGCAATATTTTAATGGTAAAATATATACAATATACTATAAGATAAAAACAAAGGATTGATGGTGATTTTTATTGAATTGTTTAGGCCAGGGGTTTAATAGTGAGTTTTTAGCATGATGAATATGAGATTCATCATGCAACTAACATATCTTTGGCTACCATTCACATACAAGATGCTACTGCCGCCCACATCTCGTTTGCACTTCAGTTACAATCCCAAGATAAGTATTCTAAAACCTTCTTCCTGAAGCTTGATTGCTTCAATTTAAGATTCTACCATCTAGTTCTACTGATTTTGGAAACCCTCCTTTTTCTTTACTGGCCCTTTTATTTGCACAATTATAACTAAAAAGTGATGTTGGTTATCAAACTCTCTCTTGGGATGACCTTGTCGTTTTTGTAACACAATCAATCTGTTCTCCTATGCAAAGTAATATATTTGTGTTATAGTCAGATCACTCTTATAAGTAATTAAATGCTCCCCCTCTTCTTGAAGAGAGTGTGTACTATGAAAAGACCATGAGCCGTTACAAAATCCAGAATGACTTTTCACTCTTCATTCTGTCCCCAAAAGCCATGGCCTCTATGAACACTAGCATATCCTAAAGCATCCTTTCCCACATGTCCATTAAGATCTCCACCTGATCAAATCATCTCTCTTTTGTGGGATCCCTTGCATAATCTTATCCAAATCAAAAAACTTGTTTAATCCTTTCATCTAAATCAATTTACGGTGCATATTATGATATGCTATTCAGGAATTCTACTCGAGCACTTAGCAAAATAATCCGATTATCGAATCTTTGTACATAAACTACACAATCCTTCAAATCCTTATGAACAACCACTACAACACCATTTCTTCCTGAATACCAAAGTTTAAAGCATGTTTCTTGATCTCCTTTGCTTTCTTTTCCAACATATTTTGTCTCTTGGAGATATAGTATCTAAATCTTCCTTCTTTACATCATATCTACTATCTCCATCGATTTGTGAGTCAAAGCGCTAATATTCCAACTACCTAACTTAACTTCTTTTACAACCTCTTTTGGACTAACTTCTTTACTCCCATGCGAGAACCCTCGTAAAATTTACACTGTATCTAGGCAAACGATGCAGTGGAACTAGCTTATTTACTCATATGTGTTCCTCATGCGAGAACCCTCGCAAATTTTGAACTACATCCGGGCAACGATGTAGCGTCCCTTGCAAACTTATCATTACATCAAGGTGATGCAACACATCACTAGTAGAGAATGCCCCAATAAATGTTTGCTTAAATCTATTTTAAAAAGATCCTAATTGTTTTAACACTATTTAGGAATTTGTCTCTCTTGCGATGGATGTTGGCTACCTAACGTGCAACCCTCAATTTACCTAGGCTTGGGACCGATCTTGACTGAGTTTCGGAGCGAATACATACACGACCTCAAATTTTAGATTTCGATTTCATTGCGCCAAGCATGAAAAGGGAAATATTTAAAGATATTCAATTGTCGAAAAATCATGGAAATGGATATAATTTTTTTCAGAAAAGTAATGTTTTCAGAATTCTTTAATCATTAAATATGATATAAATACACTCTTGTTTTCTATACTAAAGGTGTAAATAGATTGTTTTTAGTATTATTATCATTGTAACCATCGTGATATATGATGATCATTATATATCCAAGATCTCGATGAAGAAGTAACATTAGAGAAAGGAGGGAAGTAGACAAGGAGGGGGAACACTGCCGAGGAGGACCGTGAATGGGAGTGGAGGAAACATGAGGAAAAGGGGGAGGACATCATCATGGAAGACACACGTGGGACCAGTGGCGCTACACATAGTAGTAAAGAGGGGACATTTGCGTAAGGCACTAGCAATGACGAGTGGTCTTGGGCAATGAGAAGGCGGCAATGCTTTCTTGGGACGGATATGTCATTGTTGTGGGCATTTCAAAGCTTTCGTTTTCATAACAATAATCACATGGCTAGGGCCTGCAAGAGCAAAAATCATATGCATCTATTGTAATGTTTGGGACATTACAAGAACTCATTGATTTCACATGGAGCATGGCATTACCGTCCACTGAAAGTTGTGATAGGGGTGTATATTCTAGACGATAGAGGTCTTGATGGTCCTAATCGGAGGGCGACTGATATGGAGTTACCTAGATCAATGTGCACAAACTCTCGCAGTTTCCGTGTCTTGTATAGAAATGACACTAGCTTGGATCCCTTTGGGCATGTGGTGACCTGACTCGAGGTTGATTTTATTTGATGGGATGTGGACCAAGCCATCGATAAATATGGGATTCACTCACTACGATCCACAAATTGAACGCTAATTCCCGATCAAGCATTTTGTATTTGCATCTGATTTCATATTTTTTTCATTTTGTATGTGCATTTGTTAGTATTGCATAATTAGCAGAAGTATACAAAATATTGTAAAAGCTTAAATACAGGAAGGATGCACCGTGTGTAGACTAACAAAGAATAATAAATGAATGGTTCAAAAGTCCATTTATTTTTCCTAACCCCATAGATCTTGGTAGCATGATCGGTAGGGGTGCACATGAATCAGATTGGTTTGAATTTTAGCTTAATATGTGTCTGATCCAACCTTAACGGATTTTTGTTCTTTTGAATCCAATCAAAACCATCAAATATCTAAATTCAATCGATCCAATTCATCGAATGGCAGATTGGATCGAATTAGTTTGAATTTTTTTACTTTTACATTATCCCGTTCAATAGTCCACTCTCTCACATTTATACTTTACATCACACTAGCCCACGAACATTCAAATAATGACTTAAAATCGATAATATGAATAGTTGTAAAGAAAAGAAAATCACATAATCAAAATGAAAGTTGAAGAATCCATTAATCCATTATAAAAGTTGTAGATCACACAATCAAACTAAAGGATTCTATTGAACTTGAAATTTATGTTTTTAAAATCAATAATGCATTAGTTTTTTTGCAATTGATTTCCACCATGTTATTCAAATAAGGACAATATAAGTTATCAAATAACGATACAAAGAAAAGTTATAAATAAAAAATGTGATCTCTACGATCATATATTGATGAAGTCCGTGATTAACTTAGAATATTAAGCTATACCAAAGCCCAACCACTCACAAGAACAACATTCGAGGTTCTATAATATATCATTAAAAAATGAGAACCACATAACATTCATACTCAATTGATCATGGAAGAGAAAACTAACCTAAATATAACCCACCAATTAGGCATCTAATGAATCTCGTATTCATCATGTTAAAATCGACATATTAAACTCCTTGCTTAAGTAAATCAATAAAATTCACTGATAATTCATTGTTCTTAACTTGTATTATATTGTGTATAAACTGTGTATAATTACAATAAATTTATTGTATTTTATTACCACCATTTTCTTTGTTTTTATTTCTTATTCAAAACCCATAAAAATTAGGTTAATTAATTGTCTATAAATTGTTCTGACCTTCAAAAGAAATTAGAAAAATACAAAAAATCTCAAAGTCTAAAATACGATATTTTTATCCCATTAAAAATACCCCCAAAATTCTCTTTTGTACAAATGACCTCTTTTGGCTTTTTGTCCAACATAAAACTTGTATATCTCATCGAGATCTACACCTTTCATGTTTTGACTTTTTCCTAATTTTGCCTCTAACTATTTCTTTTAGATTTTTCTTTATTTTTATATTTTTGATTTTTCTATTGGGCCACATGGCGCCCTCTGGCCCGCCCACATGGCTCGCTTCTTCCCTCGCCACCCCGACGCCTCTCCTGGCCACTAGATACCCCTGGCTCACCTTCCATCTCCGTCGTTCAAACCTCACTCACCCACAACTGTCTGATCGCCGCTTCTGATGAGATCTGAGCCGCTCCCTCGCGCCTAAACCCCAACCATATAATCCTTTTTATCCTAGGGCTCTCCGCTCGCCACGTTGCCCCTTCATCTTGACCCTCAGATCACTCCCCAAATCAGATTCTAGCTGTTAAAACCCGCTACTATAATCATCTATCTGATCTGATGGATCAGATCCAACCCCTTCGCTCGGGTCTCAATAGCATCTGTTGGATCACTCGCTCCAACGGCTAGGGCTTCATCTCCTACCTCTGTAACTCCACTTCCCCAGTCGTTTCACCTCACGCCTACTCCACCCCCTTCCATTTTTAGCCCGCTTCTCTGGCGATATCTCCACTCCCTAACGGCTGCCCCTTGTAGCCATTACCACCCTCACCCTCGTGCGACCTTAATTAGTCCTCATCATAGCTTCACCTTCCTTAGCCTGACGTTGAAACCTCGTCCTGTAACCGTTTCTCTCCACCTATAAAACCATCGCCTCTGCCTCCTTGTCACCTCATTCACCACTCCACGAGTAAGGCCCAGCCTCACTCACTCCTTCGGTGACAGCAGAGGGGCGGATTATTGAGGCGATAACGGCCCTTTGTCCAGGTGTCGACCCACGGTGACCTCCCTCGTGCCACAATCGCCTTGTGCGCCATAGAGATCTCCGATGTAGTTGATTGGATCCAAGCGAAGACCCCGAGGTTCATCACAACCTCAGCCCAAGCTGCTGTCAGTTCCTTCAGGTAAGACTATCCATCTCTTTTCCTCCAATTTCTGCTATTTTTCCCAAAGCTCTCACTTCTCCTCTCCGATCACTAATCACCCCATCATCTTCGACATCCATCACCCACCTTCGCCGACACTTCTGTTCGCCTTCTTCCATTCTCCAGAGCCCCGTCCACCGCACTCCCTTCCTCTCTACTTTGTCAGAGATGGAGCCATGGGTTCCCCGTTCCTCCGCCTGCATGGAACCCCCACTTCATTCACGATTATCACCAAGCGCACGCTTCGGCTATAAACTAATGCTTGCAGGTACGCATGCTCCGATATGTTGCTCCGCCACTAGCGAGGCCTCGTCGACCAACCGATCTGATCACTTCTGGAGTTTCACCGTACTTCCAGCTCCCTCGTGAGAGCCTCCTCCAGCTTCCTCAATCCTTGAGCGAGGCGAGCGTCTGGAGCACGGAGGAGCTCCCAGGAGGTTGCTGGATCCCCGCCTTCTCCGGTGACCTACGATGGAGGAAGAAGAAACAACTACCGTCCGATCCTCACGATCGGACAGTCCTGGTGAAGCCACGTCGCCGGTATCGAAGCGAAGAGGCTCGGGCATCCCGAGCCAAGAGCTCATCCACCAGTGCCCACCATGTCATGCCCGAGCCTGCTCCGCCCTCCAAGCCTAGCCCTCGTATGCATGCCAGATGCAGGGCTGGGTAATTTGCAGGAACAACCTGGATATTTTCCAGAATTGCAACAACGTCCCTGGTTGCGTGCCTTACGTACGCACATGGGGAAATTTACATCGAGGCCCAGCTGACTTCTGGAAATTGCAAAAAGGGGTCCGCGTATCAGGAAAAATGGCAGAAATGCCCCTCTGAGTTTTTATTATTGCAAAGAGGTCCTCTAGGGACCTATTTGTAATTATTTATCTTTTATTTCTCACATTTTTATTACATTTATACCCCTTCATTGTATCTTCAATATCTTGAGCATCTTAGATCCAAATTGCATGACTTCAGTGTTGTTTTGAAGCTTATTATATCCTCTTCCTAATGGCATAATTCAATTTCTGATTTGACATTAAATGAAATACAGAGAATTTTGATGTTATATGGTGTCTTTTGATCATTAATTCTTTACCAATGATAGATAGTAGCTCTTAATTTTAATGCTCCATTTGATTATGAAATTAAACCATAATATGGTGCTCAACTATGTGATATTTTTAGGACATATTTATATATTATCTTCTGCATGATCATTTACTGCATATCATCCACCATGTATCTCATATTTAATTGCACCTTAAAATCAAATAAAAATGCACACATCATTTTATCTGCATTTTATTGTGCATGAAGACCTAAAATAACCTGGAAATAATCACACTTAAATTAATTCACAAAATCGATAAATAGATTAAAGAGTCTCAAGTCCCTGTGTTCGACCTTGGTACACTTATCAAGTGAAATAATGTCCACATATTCGAAGGTGTAGTCTTTTGCATGTCCGAAATATGCTTCCTGTACTACGACAATTCCTTACTTTTAAAGAGTCTTACGATCATCAAATAGCGTTGTTGCCAGGAACACGGCTCAATTTTATTTATTTATCGAATTTTGAACATTTTTTTTGTTGTGAATAGTTTCTAAATTTGTAGGTCTTCTCATCATGCATTTTTGCATCAATTTTTGTTGACTATTTTTCTTGCTATTTTTATAATATTTTTCTTTTATAGCAAGGCCCATGAAGATCAAGGATGCTTAATCTCCATGGAGGTGTGGAGTTGGGAGCTCCAGTTGAGAAGGTCGTAAAAGAAAGGATGAGTAATTCAAGGAATATTAGTCAGCTCCTCACGCATTTTCATGTTGTAAAAAAATGTATCATACACATTTTTAGCAGTCCTCGTTCGAGGGATCGTTCGTGTAAAGAAAAGAAAAGAAAAGTAGATCATTAGATGATCTACTTCCCCTCCTCCCCCCCACACACACGCACCTCATATCCGTACATCCACTCACCCCTCCCCCCACTATATCTGTATTTTCACACAATGCACATACACCCCCCCTCCCGCATCTTCGTAATCATCTGTAAAAATCCTCACCCATCCCCACTCTCTCCACTCATTTGTATAAAAACATACCCTAACCCTAACAACCTCGGACCCCCAACTCAATTTCCAGATCTTTTACTTAGGTTATTTTCAGCTTAAGTATAGGGGGCCTGACTCATGCATCCATCCCTCGCTCTGTCTTCTTATACTTAGGTCATTTTTGACCTCAGTATAGGGGGACCCTCCTCCTCAGTTCTGCTATATCATCCTAAATTTAACCAGAGCTATGGCTTCATATCACTTGTGCTATGAGGGCATAGCAAAAGTTAAGCATATGGGGTATACCATATATTACTGTATATATACTTTAACCATAGTTTGTATTTAAAAAAAAAAGATAAATCCTTTTGGGCTTGGTTTAAGTTGACTTGTGAACTGAGTTTTGTAAAAAATATTGTAAAAAATCATTTAAAATTGAGGGATTAACTGTTTGTAAATAAAATCAACTTTTTTCAAAAACTCCATAAAAATCTGAAAAATTAAAACTTTTCTCTGGTAAAGACTTTGACTAGCATGCTTAAAATGAGTAGCTACTCTCAGTGAGGGAACTTCTATCTCCCTTAGCAGAGTGGGTGGTTTAGAGGACACTGTATATGGCTCCATCATCAAGTAATACGGGTACGTCTAACGATTCGTACTTACATCCATATTGGCTGGGAGTGGACGCAACTATTCATGTGAGCTTGGGTCAATCATTGTATCTTAAAGGAATTAAAAAATGATGACAAATTTAAAATCCATAAAAAAATTTGCAAAAGATAAAAATCATAAAAATTCACTAACCAAGGAGTTGGTGTATTCCTGACACATTCACAATCACTCAAGGCTTAAGGATGTTGAGGACACTCGATTTCTGTGATCTTGAGAGTCTGAATTAGCCATCCTTAGTAATTACAGTTTTGAACTTAATTATCCATGTTTCCCTAGTTTGAAAGATTTGAGCGCTGTATTGCATTCTTCATCTCTACCTTCTAAATAATATGATCAACACAACACATTCGCAACTGCATGATTGATGAGATGAGTTGAGTTATCACTTGAGGAACTAGGACTAGTGATTTGAGTCTAGGTCTAGACCTGATCTAATGATGCTTGAGGATGGGATAAAGTTAATGAAGGCTTCAAGAAACTTGAGTGTCAGCAAAACCCTAGCCAGTATGTGAACAAGTTCGCGTGGTATATCTTTGATAGTTACCTATATGTCAGGGTGTGATGAAACCTAAATAATTATTGATCAGTGTGCATCAACTTTTGGTAAAAGCAGTGGAGCTAGCCAAAAAGAAAATAAAAGAAAAGAAAAGAAAGAAATTCAAAGAAAAGTTCTACCATTCAAATTCAAATTACAAAAGAGCTTCCACCAATGGCAAGCGCTCCCAACCATTTTCAAAGTGTCCACTTGGACCAAATGCTTCTAGGAGAGTCGGTTGATGATAACCAAATTCACCTCATTAATAAATATAAATAAGTCGTAGTATAGGAGACGAATTTGGTTCATCAAAAACCACGATCTTTGAATGTCGTGGAATATTTATACTTGGCAAGTCTACCAAGGTCGAACACAGGGACACGGTTGCCTAGAGTGAGTATTGAATTTTGATTCATGAAGGCATAATGTCAATTGATTTCCATTTCAGGTCCTTATGCAATTTATGCTATTTACAAGTAATGATATACTAAATGCATTTTTTTATTTTGTTTTTATGCAAGTTAAAGTGATGCATGAGCAAATAATGCAAGAGAATATGCATGATGAATAAAAGGACACAATTATACCCTAAGAATTATGAGCAACATGATAAAAATGAGATCAGTGTCAATTTAATCACAACTATCAACAGTGGTCATCACATCAAGCAAGGCAAGGAGAGCAGGTCCCAATTACCACATAAAATTTACTTTAATTAAAATAGAGGCAAATGAGATAAATAAATATGCTAAAATATAGAGGACAAAACATGGATCAAAACGACACTAAAATCATGCAATTTGGATCTACGATGCTCAAGTTATGCTAAAAACAGTGCAAGGGCATAATTGTAATAAAAAATGCAATAAAATAAAGGGATAGATATTGCATTTAGGTCCCTGGAGGGACCTAAATGCAAATATGAAAAACCGCCTGGGGTCCTTTGTAATTTTCCCATTTGCGCGTAGGGAATTTTTTGCAATTCTTCAAAACCTGAAGGGCCTCCCTCTAAAATACCCAGGCACGCACGTGAGGCACGTGTCTGGGGACCTGTATGCAATTACGATAAACAACAGGATCTTTCTTGCAATTTACCCAGCACCTCACGTACTACGCACGCGAGGGCCAGGCTCGGGAGGACCCTCAGCTTCGGGACCACGTGGCAGCTGCTGGATGTTCGACTCTAGGTTCGATCCACCCAAGCCTATAGATTCGGAGTGGAGGCTCGGGTGGAGTCTTGAGTCGCCACGTGGATGCATCCTAGCCGCCCGATCCTGGTGATCGGACGACACCTGTAGCACCATCCTCCTCCGTGACCCACCGGAGTAGGCGGGGCTCCGGCGAGGTCTATGGAGCTCCTCCGCCTGTCGCTGACACTTCTGATGGTCAGAGAAGCTAGCTGGGGGCGCCGCGAAGGCAGTGGGGCTCCGGCGATGCTCCAAGGCTGATCGGAGCTGCGGGTGGAAGAAGCGTCGCTGGAGGAGAAGAGCTTGAAGATGCTCCAATGTCGACTCCGGCCGTTGAAGGTCCTGCAAAGATTAGGATAGCCGAGGCATAGAGCAGGAGGTGCGTGAGTGGGATGGGGTGAACTGGAAGCCGATCGGAGGTGAAGCAGGCGGCGGCTCAGGTGCGTCCTCCGCCATAAAGACGGAGGCACTGGATCGGCAATGGAGAGGTTCTGAGGAGGAGTAAGGTGAATGGCGAGGTTGTTTGATGGATGGTGAAAGTGCAGAGGTGGTCGGACGGAGTTGAAGATGATCGTAGAAGGTGGGAAAATTCGGGAAAATGAGAAGAAAAAGTCTCCTCGCCGGAGCAAGGAGTTGGCGGTCGTAGCGGCCTGGGATTGAGCTTCGGTGGAGCTCGGGGTCTTCGCCCAGCGTGCGCGGCCGGGGAACGGAGCTCAGGGGTGGCTGGAGCCACCTGGACACGGTGGAGCGCCGTCGTGGGTCAACACCAGGACAACACCATCGTCGCCTCACAATTCCGCCCCTCCGCTGTCACCGGAGGGGCGGAGGAAGCTAGGTGGAGGCCCAAAATGGTGGACTCCGACCTCAGGAGGCGGGGGAGGGTCTTTTATAGGGAGAGATGGTCGGAGGTTATGAGATGGAGGGACGGTTTTGATGGGAGGTTTTAATGGCGTGGGAGTGAAGGCAGGGATTGATGGTGGTGGCGCGAGGGAGGCGGAGGAATGGGCTATGTGGAGAAGCGTTTTGATGGGGAAGAGGTGGCCGGAGCCACCTTCCAAAATAGGAAGGGGGTAGCGAGTTGAGAGGTGAAACGGTCGGGGGGAGGGGGTTACAGAGGTTTACGACGAGTTTTGGACCGTTGGATCGTACGATCCAACGGTTAGGAGGGGTGCACTGGCGGAGGGATGGGATCAAATCAAAGATCTGATCCTGCGGCGGAGGCTTAGGCGCTAACGAGTGGCCTAGATGAAGAGTTGAGCATGATCGGATGGTCGGGAAAGTTTGGGTAACGTGGATGGCGGTGGACCCTAGGATACATGGGATCGGGCGGCTAAAGTGAAGGGGAGACGTGGCGCAAGGAGGAGCGTTGGATGCAAGGTAGATCAAATGGCTATAAATGGAGCGCTCGTGGGCGGTCGAGATCTGATCTGGGAGTCAGATCCAATGGCTGGAAGCGAAGGGGTCATGGAGGGCTAAGATGGAGGCTGGGCGAGTTCAATCTAAGGGCCAGAAGTGGTGACGGGTGGCGGAAGGAGGAGCGGCCACGTGGCGACTCCAGAGAGCGCCACGTGGCCCAATGAGAAAATTCAGAGAATAATTACAAAGATAATTAGAAAAGAAATAGTTAGAGGCTGAATTAGGAAAAAGTCAAAACATGAAAGTTGCTTGTCTCGACGAGATCTACAACTTTCATGTTGGTCAAAAAGCCAAAAGAGGTCATTTGTACAAAAGCTATTTTTGGGGGTATTTTCAAGGGGATAAAAACACCGATTTTGTGGTTTTGATTTGTTTTTGTATTTTTAGTGGTTTTAAAGGTCAGTGATTTACAGACAACTTATCTACCTAATTTTTAGGGGTTTTTAATAATTAAATAATTACAAGAAGAATAAAAGGAATTAAATTAAATAGTAAATTATGCACAATATGGTACATGATAAAAATAGAGTATTAAAGGTGATTTTATTGGTTTATTTAAGACAGGGGTTTTAATATGTGACTTTTAGCATGATGAAATCGAGATTCATCATACCCCTATACTTAAACGATGCTCGTCCTCGAGCATCTAAAGAATGAAGGAGTCGGATTAATTCCTGACAGTGCGCGTGAAATTTTCAAGGCTTGATCTTTCGAAGACCCTTGACCTAAGTGATCCTAAAATTCCGGGTTTATCCAAGCCTTAGTCAGAAGGAATCCAACTTCTCTAATCATCAGACTCTCCTTTTGTACATATAATATAAGAGTATGACATTTAGTGTACTGCATTTCATGAGAGCTGAGTCGATGCATCACTCAAAGTTCCAGTCCCAAAGACTCTCCTCTAGACCTAATCCTCAATACTATGGAATAAGTCTATTCTTGCTTCAGTCAACCGTCTCTATAGTTTGTCAGACTTGAAAGTGTAGATGGATGGCCAGATGATGGAGGTAATGGGATTGTGTCTATTTTTCTCACCCTCACATTGGAACAAGGGGCCTCTCGAGTGCCTTTTTACTCAACACATATAAATTTTTAGATTGTTGATCAATGTGTCCGTCAAAAGAGTTGGAGTCGTCTACACTTGTTTTTCTGGGAATACACCGGGGTGTGTCTCTTTTGAGTATCTAAGATACCTTCGACACCCAGACTTGTAGCATTTACGATGCAGAGCCCTTTTTCGGTGTCAGCCCGACTCCTGGTCCTAATTAGCGCTTGGTCCAAGTGGACACTTCGAAAATGTTTGGGAGCGCTTGCCATTGGTGGAAGCTCATTTATAATTTGACTTTGGATTTAGAGCTTTTCTTTGACATTTCATTTCTTTTGTTGTCTAGCTCCACTGCTTTTACCAAGAGATTGGCGCACACTGATCAACAAATTCCTTTAAGTTTCATCACACCCTGGCACTTTTAGGTAAATATCAAAGAGATAGCATATGAATCTTGTTCACATACTGGCTAGGGTTTTTGCTTGCACTCAGGTTTTCTGAAGCCTTCATTAACTTTATCCCATCCTCGAATATCACAAGATCGGGTGTAAACTCAAATCTCTGGTCCTAGTTCCTCAAGTGATATCTCATCTCGACTCATCAATCATGCAGTTGTGGAAGTGACTGTGCTGATCATATTTTCTTGAAAGTAGAGATGAAGAGTGCAATATAGCACTCAAATCTTTCAAACCAGGGAAGTGTCGATATTTAAGTCTTAAAAACCCTAATGACTATGGCCTGTTAACTCAGACTCTCAAGATCACAGAAATCCAGTGTCCTCAAAATCCTCAAGCCTTGAGTGAATGTGAATGTGTCAGGAATACACCAACTCCTTGGGTTAGTGAATTTTTGTGTGATTTTTATATTTTACAAATTTTTATGGGTTTTAATTTTTTTTAAACATGAATAATTACAAAAATTAATCCCTCAATTTTTAATTTTTACAGGATTTTACTCAGTTCCCAAGGTTACCAAAACCCAATCTGAAAAATAAATTTTTAAAAAGTTTTAAAAACGCGAGCTAAGGCTAAAGTAATATACAATATCATATGGTATACCCCCCTATACTTAAAATTTGCTATGTCTTCATAGCACAAGTGCCATGAAGCCAAGGCTCGGTTCAAGTACAGGGTGATATAGCGGAACTGAGGAGGAGGGGCCCCCTATACTTAGGCCAAAATCGGCCTCAGCACAAGAAGACAGAACAAGGGAAGGATGAATAGGCAGGTCCCCCCTATACTTAGGCTACAAATAGCTGAAGTAAGGTCTGTGTTAGGGGGGATGTCTATGGTACAAGGGTGAGGGGGAGGGGGTTCGTGAAGAATAGATACACATCGAGAGAGAGAGAGAGAGAGAGATAGAGAGAGAATGAAATATACAAGGGAAGGGTGGGGGTGAGTATGTGCATGTGCAGTGTAGGTGTGTGTGTGGGGGGGGGGGGGGGTTTGAGTACAATATGCAAGACTGAAAATAAATATGCAGATGCAATGTTTTTTTTTCTTTTTCTTTTCTTTTTTTTACAACATGCAATGCAATTTGACAGATAAAAATCCTAGAATTTCTTCACGGCTTCTTTTGCGGCCTCTTCAGCGGATGCTCCCGACTTCGCACCTCCATGACGATCAGGTGTCCCCGATTTTCATGGGCCCTGCCACAAAAGATAAAAGTTAGAAACTCAGAGAAATTAAATCAGCAAATAATATGTGAAGAAATGATGCATGAAATGAGGACCTAAAAATTATTGAAATAATTTAAAAAATCAAAATTCAAAAATTAAGCAAAGCCGCATCCCCGGCAACGGTGCCATTTGATGATAACCAAATTCGCCTCATTAATAAATATAAATAAGTCGTAGTATAGGAGACGAATTTGGTTCATCAAAAACCGCGATCTTTGAATGTCGTGGAATATTTATACTTGGCAAGTCTACCAAGGTCGAACACAGGGACACGGCTGCCTAGAGTGAGTATTGAATTTTGATTCATGAAGGCATACTGTCAATTAATTTCTATTTCAGGTCCTTATGCAATTTATGCTATTTACAAGCAATGCTATACTAAATGCATTTTTTTATTTTGTTTTTATGCAAGTTAAAGTGATGCATGAGCAAATAATGCAAGAGAATATGCATGATGAATAAAAGGACACAATTATACCATAAGAATTATGAGCAACATGATAAAAATGAGATCAGTGTCAATTTAATCACAACTATAACCAGTGGTCATCACATCAAGCAAGGCAAGGAGAGCAGGTCCCAATTACCACATAAAATTTACTTTAATTAAAATAGAGGCAAATGAGACAAATAAATATGCTAAAATATAGAGGACAAAACATGGATCAAAACGACACTAAAATCATGCAATTTGGATCTACGATGCTCAAGTTAAGCTAAAAACAGTGCAAGGGCATAATTGTAATAAAAATGCAATAAAATAAAGGGATAGATATTGCATTTAGGTCCCTGGAGGGACCTAAATGCAAATATGAAAAACCGCCTGGGGTCCTTTGCAATTTTCCCATTTGCGCGCAGGGAACTTTTTGCAACTCTTCAAAACCTGGAGGGCCTCCCTGTAAAATACCCAGACACACACGTGAGGCACGTGCCTGGGGACCTGTATGCAATTACGATAAACAACAGGGTCTTTCTTGCAATTTACCCAGCACCTCACGTGCTACGCACGCGAGGGGCCAGGCTCGGGAGGACCCTCAGCTTCGGGACCACGTGGTAGCTGCTGGAGGTTCGGCTCTAGGTTCGATCCACCCAAGCCTATAGATTCGGAGTGGAGGCTCGGGTGGAGTCTTGAGTCGCCACGTGGATGCATCCTAGCCGCCCGATCCTGGTGATCGGACGGCACCTGTAGCACCATACTCCTCCGTGACCCACCGGAGTAGGCGGGGCTTCGGTGTGGTCTATGGAGCTCCTCCGCCTGTCGCTGACACGTCTGATGGTCGGAGAAGCTAGCTGGGGGCACCGCGAAGACAGTGGGGCTCCGGCGATGCTCCAAGGCTGATTGGAGCTGCGGGTGGAAGAAGCGTCACCAGAGGAGAAGAGCTTGAAGATGCTTCGATGTCGCCTCCGGCCATTGAAGGTCCTGCAAAGATTAGGATAGCCGAGGCATAGAGCAAGAGATGCGTGAGTGGGATGGGGTGAACTGGGAGCCGATCGGAGGTGAAGCAGGCGGCGGCTCAGGTGCGTCCTCCGCCATAAAGACGGAGGCACTGGATTCGGCAGTGGAGAGGTTCTGAGGAGGAGTAAGGCGAACGACAAGGTTGTTTGATGGATGGCGAAAGTGCAGAGGTGGTCGGACGGAGTTGAAGATGATCGTAGAAGGTGGAAAAATTCGGGAAAATGAGAAGAAAAAGTCTCCTCGCTGGAGCAAGGAGTTGGCGGTCGTAGCGGCCTGGGATTGAGCTCCGGTGGAGCTCGGGGTCTTCGCCCAGCGTGCGCGGTCGGGGCACGGAGCTCAGGGGTGGCTGGAGCCACTTGGACACAGCGGAGCGCCGCCGTGGGTCAACACCAGGGCAACACCATCGTCGCCTCACAATTCCGCCCCTTCGCTGTCACCGGAGGGGCGGAGGAAGCTAGGTGGAGGCCCAAAATGGTGGACTCCGATCTTAGGTGGCGGGGGAGGGTCTTTTATAGGGAGATATGGTCGGAGGTTATGAGATGGAGGGACGGTTTTGATGGGAGGTTTTAATGGCGTGGGAGTGAAGGCAGGGATTGATGGTGGTGGCGTGAGGGAGGCGGAGGAATGGGCTACGTGGAGAAGCGTTTTGATGGGGAAGAGGTGACCGGAGCCACCTTCCAAAATAGGAAGGGGGTAGCGAGTTGAGAGGTGAAACGGCCAGGGGGAGGGGGGTTACAGAGGTTGACGACAGGTTTTGGATCGTTGGATCGTACGATCCAACGGTCAGGAGGGGTGCGCTGGCGAAGGATGGGATCAGATCAAAGATCTGATCCTGCGGCAGAGGCTTAGGCGCTAACGAGTGGCCTAGATGAAGAGTTGAGCATGATCGGATGGTCGGGAAAGTTTGGGTAACGTGGATGGCGGTGGACCCTAGGATGCACGTGGGATCGGGCGGCTAAAGTGAAGGGGAGACGTGGCGCAAGGAGGAGCGTTGGATGCAAGGTAGATCAGATGGCTGTAAATGGAGCGCCCGTGGGCGGTCGAGATCTGATCTGGGAGTCAGATCCAATGGCTGGAAGCGAAGCGGTCATGGAGGGGCTAAGATGGAGACTGGGCGAGTTCAATCTAAGGGCCAGAAGTGGTGACGGGTGGCGGAAGGAGGAGCGGCCACGTGGCGACTCCAGAGAGCGCCACGTGGCCCAATGAGAAAATTTAGAGAACAATTATAAAGAAAATTAGAAAAGAAATAGTTAGAGGCCGAATTAGGAAAAGTCAAAACATGAAAGTTCTCATCTCGACGAGATCTACAGCTTTCATGTTGGTCAAAAAGCCAAAAGAGGTCATTTGTACAAAAGCTAATTTTGGGGGTATTTTCAAGGGGATAAAAACACCGATTTTGTGGTTTTGATTTGTTTTTGTTTTTTAGTGGTTTTAAAGGTCAGTGATTTATAGACAACTTATCTACCTATTTTTAGGGGTTTTTAATAATAAATAATTACAAGAAGAATAAAAGGAATTAAATTAAATAGTAAATTACGCACAATATGGTACATGATAAAAATAGAGTATTAAAGGTGATTTTATTGGTTTATTTAAGATAGGGGTTTTAATATGTGACTTTTAGCATGATGAAATCGAGATTCATCATCGGGCTAGCATCATAAAAGGGCTCTGTATCGTATAGTGATACAAGTTTGGATGTCGAAGGTATCTTAGATACTCAAAAGAGACACACCCCTGTGTACTCCCAGAAAAACAAGTGCATATGACTCCGAATTCTCTTGACGGACACACTGATCAACAAAATAAAAATACACATGTTGAGTAATAAAGCACTTGAGAGGCCCCTTGTTCCAATGTGAGGGAGAGGAAAATATACACAATCCTATACCCTCCATCATCTAGCTGCCCATATATACTTTCAAGTCTGACGAACTAATGAGACGGTTGATTGAAGCAAGAATAGACTTAGACAAGTTATAGTCTACGACAACTCCTTTACTACGACAACTCCTTACTTTTAAAGATGCATATTTCATGTTCATCAGCATCATGCCTCTCATTTTAAATGAACTTGAAATGAAATTTATTTGTAAGATTTTATTTATAGCAAAAATATGCAATTCTATGAAAAATATAAATAAAAAATATATATCAAATTAAAAATGAAAGGAATTTGAAATAATTCTTATTTCTTCTTAGACAAGTGTGATACATTTGATTGTGTAATTGATCCAATTCCATGCCAAAAATAAGGTCGCAAGATAAAGCAAGTTAATATAAGAAGCAAAAGGGTCAAAAATATCTAACAAATGTACCATGCAACTATCCATTTGTTTTCTTTTAACGAAGATCAGAAGAGTGACAGTATACTGAGGCCAAATGGAATCACGTGGGAGGGAATTACGTTGTCTGAGATGGGCGACGATATCGAGGGAAGGGGGCATTTGCTTTATGCTAGAAAAGAATAACATTATGATGGAACGAGGCATCATCGACATGGATTGAGAGGGAATTAGGAAGAATACTAGCGGTTAATAGTGAAATGAGAGAGGGAACTGGGAGGGGAATAACCGAACATGCATTATAATTTTACAAGTTATAGTCACACATTATTAGTTGGAAGATTTAACATTTGCTTTTTCAAGAGAGAAGAAAAGGTGATATCAAGAGGACTTGTATCCAAGATTGATATTAAAAAAATGACATGAATGGCATTGATTTTTTATAGGGAATTCGACACATAAATATTTTATATGTTTGTTTGTTTGTATGTATCTATATATTTATGTATATATTATCTATATGCGCATGTGTGTGTTAACAGATTAACAGATTGGATCGAATCAGATTTTGGTAAAGATCCGATCTAATTCATACTTTAACGGATTTCAAAATTTTCAATCTGATCCATTAGAATGATAAACCAAACAAATCCAATCCAATAGCAATGGATTACAGATTTTATCCGATCCAAGAACACTTATATATATATATTCACCTATATACATACCACACAAACTCACCATTTTTTAATAATTTCATGTTAACTTTGATTAAATAAAAACCACATCCATTATATACATACAACTAACTTTAATCAATGAAAAGCATAGAAAATATTAACCTTCATATATGGTAAATAACCATAAATTATAGTTACAATTCACCGAATCGTATGGTACTCTAGCAACTTCCAAAATACAATACATCAATGACCTATAAAACATGACTAATTTCAATGGAATTGAAGTTCATATGTGAAACTTGAATTTTGAGACCTTTAATGTAAATAGTACAACAATACATTAAAAACCTTGTTATTTTATGTACAAAACTTCTTAATTTCATTGTTTCTCTTTTCTTTTATTACTTTAGGATGTAATACTACTGACCACACAAAAATTAAAATCTAAATAATATCACAAACATAAGAAGAAGACCAAAAAATCGATTATACATAATTCACCTATATCTGCCATTTTTATTTTAATTTATTTTTGCCTTTTCTAAATTATTAAAATATAAAAAATAAAGAGAAAATAATATAAAATTATGGAAAAAATATGTATTTTATATCTATAAGATATCTTAAAAAATATATCTTATGTAAAATGCCTCTTTTAGTATTGAGGTCTTTATGAAGGTTATAGGCCTCGTCAAAATCTACAAGTTTCATTTTGTCCATTATTTTATTTAAGGATATTTTAATATTAATTTTTCTTTTTCCCTTTTTTATTTCTTTATTTTTCTTTTTTAGCACATGGCTCATTTACCCTAGTCAATGAAGTTACTTGTCAACTCTTCATTGGCGTGCCCATTCTGTTTGCCACCTCCTCAACTACATGTAATGGCGACTCTGACTGCTCCACCTACCGCTCCCATTGGTCCACCTCACACCCCTTCATGTTATGTTAGCCAAAGCGAGTTTACCATGGGACAACTTCTTCTACAGCAAGCATGGGATGCCATGCCCAAATCCACGCCGTCTCCAAACAACCACTACATTGCATCACTCAGGTCGTTGCTACACCTGAAGCACTTGCATATGTTCCACCTTCTCCCAACCTTACTCGTGCAAGCGCAAGCGCCTCCTATCCCCTTCGAAACACCAAAATCCAAATGTGCATGCCCCGGTATCTATATAAAATCTTTTTTGGTTGATCCATCATCTTCTATATGTCATTCATCGATTCCTCCTTCCATCTTCGGTGTATGGTGAATGTGACAATCACGCCATCTGTCATTGAGCGACGATGAATGAATATAGAGGTTTTGGTGCAATATGAAGTTGGGTAGTTTTGCTTTGTGCAACATTTCTCTTAGTTGCTAATGCTTTGAGGACCTCTTGTCGATGCTCTGAGGCTATGACCAATTTCAACGACTAACCTTGGATCGGCGAGCATTCCTCCCCAATCTTTAGGTATCTTTACCGTTCTTATTACCCCTTTTCTTATTGTTCTTCTCTTAATCTCATCTATGTTCTTCTCTCATTCTTTAATATCATGACAATCCTCACCCATCTTTCTTACCTCCTCAGTTCTTCCCCCTTCTTGTTTGCACCGCTTCACCCCATTAACGAACTACGAACTACGTATCATACCTCGTCCTCTATACTCTCGTTTCTCTTCTACTCCCAAATGTAGTCTCACCACCTCTGGACATGCACCCACACATACACACACATTAAAGCACCTTCGCACACACATGTGTGTCCCTATGATTTAAGCTTTATACCCATAACCTTTGATATATCCTCATGTGACCTAGACCTCTAATTACGAGACAGACTTATCCATTGCAGGAGTACATAGCACCCTCAATCCAACATTAGATGTAGTCATTAGATTATTGAAAGGGGTGTTGAAATCTTTACTCGCATGTCACTGGGGCCTTTCATCGAAAAGCATCAACTACAACTAGAAGAATCACCGAGGAATAGCAAACCATCAGACACTGGACAAGACCATTTGCTGGAACTCTGCTTAAGAATAAAGGGGGAGAGGCTTAGCTTCTAGAAACCGTCAGATATCATTTCGTCCTTCTATCAAGACCGTTCAAACCACATGAAGCATCGCCGTTGATACACATCACATTGGAGATCCGGATGTTGAAGTGCCATCCTTTCTAACCATTAGATCGAGAGTTCAAACCTTTTTATCTTGCACTCCTTATTGAATTTTTGATAATATATTTTTGCATATCGTAGATGATATGAAGCTCCTTTTATGAGAATTGGAACACTAATTTTATGGCTTTATTGAATTATTTATGCATTTTGGAAGCTGAGTATCTTGGTCGCCATGTTTATATCATATAAAATCACAGTTATGTCATCTTAATGAAATTTGGATATAATGTGCATGGATTGAATATAATTTTTTGGCTCTGGATTTTTTTTAAATCATTGAGAGCTGCTCTATTTATGAATTACTTTGTGAAATGCTTGGAAGATTTTTGCATGGTACATTTTGTAACATCTGTAACATATAAAAATACATGGTAGCTTTGTGTTTGTTCAATTCTGTTGCATTTTGTAGGATTTTTGTACTTGATTTAATATCTTAAAAAATTACATATTTGAAATCTTATTGCTTTTGTTTTTTATTTTTAATTAATTCCCATTATCTTGAATGTCTAAAAAAGGTAGGTTTCTTGTATACAAACACATCATTTACATTTTTAGTTTTAATTTTTGTTGCATTCATACGTTAAAAATACAAAAAGCCATATCAAAACTTCTTGAAATTACTAAAAATTCACATAGTCATAAAAAAGTCCTAAGAATTAGCACGTAGTATTTTTTCTATATACTATTTATAAAATGTAGCTAGTATTTTAGGGCTTATTTGAATTTTTTGATCCTCCTAATTTCCCTCAATTTTTATTTCAAAACTTTTATTTTTATTTACTTCCTTTTCTATTTTCCCTCATTTCCAAAAATAAAAATATAGAAACACAAAATAATGCAATATTTTTATTATATTTGTATCTATTATATAACAAAATCCCTCCTCTTTCTATTTATATATATATATTTCCCCTTTTTTATAATTTTAAAATTAATCGAATTTTCATAAATTAGAAAATAATTTAAAAATTAAAATTAAAATAATATATATATATATATATAATATTGATATTAAATCATTTTCTTTTTATTATATTTCATTTTTATACTACTAAAAAATAAATAAAAATTAAAATAAAAAAACAAGGACTAAACATGAGCCATTTAAAAATTAAAATTACATGTATGTATGTAGCAAAGATTACTTAAAGTATACAAGGACTAAAATATTTTATTTAGGGTTACAATTGTTATATGGGATTTCTTATTGGACCCTTATTTGGGTCGAGTAAATAAGCTCATGGGATTGGGTCAAGGTCAAACCAAACATGAGCCATTTATTTAGTGGGCGAAATTTATGGCCCAATTTCCACCCATTGCAAATCAAGTTCAAGTTTTGTTTGGGCACGTCGTTGATTCATGGATTGGATCAGAAAAACTAAGCTCAATGCTCATCCCTATTCTCTCAATTGGTGGGGTTGTTACTGATGGAATGCCCACTAGATGAAATATGGATCGGTAGTGAGTTTATGTAGTAATGCAAGAGAAGGTTCCTTCAGTGGAGAGGTGGTATATCTGGGAAATCGTTGCTTTGTGCACCAGGCCTATCTAAGGAGAAGGTGATATCGAGGGCTCTCCATCATCAGTGAAATTACAACATTTTCATCTTTATGATGATACAAAAATGATAGTATTAATGTGAAATTTTTGAATATTAATAGACCGTAACAACACAAATCTGAATCCGATTAGCCAAAGATCGACCGTTTCCAATTGAGTCTTGATCAGGTAGAATCAATCAGAAAATCAAGTCTATTGAATCAACACTGGAAAAAATTAATATAGGTTATGTATTAATATAGGTTATGTGAGTTGATTTTATCAAAACTAAAATTTAGGTGAATGAAGTTTTGAAGTTCAAATGGAATTTGAAATTAGAGATCTAGAATTTGGAGTGGAGGCAAGTTGGGTGAGGTTAAAATTGAAATGGGATTTGACTCACTAATTGAAATGCTATAAAAGGAGGGTGTGTTAATCTTCGTTGCCTTTTCAATTCATCACTTATTCTCTCTCCGTCATTTTCCTTGATCTCTAACCTCCATGTTGAAGCTCTAAGGTACGAGAAGAGGCTCAAGGGTTGAAGATCAAGGTGAAGACCCTATATCCCTTTTTTTATCTTTAATTTTGCTATGTGATTTAGCCATACTAGTTCCTATTAGATCCCATCTATATTTTATTACCACATCGATCTATGATTTTACTTTGATGCAATTTAGATGTTGATTGAATGGAACTTAATTACATGCTCAATCATTAATTTCAATGTTAGATAATGTAGATAAAATTTATTGATTAGATGTGTCTCAATTTCATGTGCTTTCCTTGCTAAAATAACTATAAATTGAAAGGGCCTAGGTAGACCAAATCTTAGATGATCCAATCCAAATGATTTTACGTAGATCTGGTCTAAAATGATTTGAATCAATTTTCTACTTGAAGTTGGATTTTGTGCTTTTATAGTTTCAAATGTTTTATTCAAAATACAAAAATAAGGTATGTTAGACCTATGGGTATATGAGTTGCACCTAAATTATGCAATTTAGATGTGACTTGATCACATATCAGGAAGGAAGAAAATCATGTTGGTTTTAATGTTTTTGGATTTTATTGAATTTATTATAGAAATAAAATTATAGGAACTTTCTGATATCATAAGTCATTAAGGTATAATTAACTTTTAATGTCAATTGAATTTTTTTAGATGTGAAATCTTTTTTTCTAAATTGAACGTACAAGTTCGATCAAGATGGAAGTATTTCCCTGTTTGTTACCGTCCTTACCATACCAACCAATCAACACCCGCCACGTGGTACAAGGAGGGAGAGACATTTGCATCAATTTTAGGTATTTTCACATATGTCTACCCACTATATGTAAATTTAAAAAAACAGTCCAATATCCATGTTCTTTATATAAAAAGAAAAGTAATTGGTAAACTATAAGAATGCCTGGTTGAGTTCTGAAATTATGTAAAATTACAAGTGTGCCCAGCCAGATCCTACAACTTATTTCTAAAATTTTTCAAATAGTTTTAATAATGATGGCCTTGAAATATATGTTTTATATAAATTGGTATTTTAAGTCAGGTTATAATAATTTCACAAAATCAAGAAAATATATACTCACTCTTGACCTTTCAGATTTTTTTTCTGAAGTACATTTTGTTCTATTTTGTACATGCTTATGCTTCTAATAGATGCATTCACACTAAGGATGAAAACGGATACGGGTATATCCGAATATCCGCTTACCATATTCGAAAAATTATCGGATACTGATATCTGTATCCGAATATTAATCGAATACGGATCAGATATGGATATAGGTTGTAACAATTTTTCGAATACGGATATGGTAATGGCTTGAATACCAGGATTCAGATCCGGAAATCCGAATACAATATTTAATATTATTTTATATATTAGTTAATATAATATAAGCTACGACTTTATGCTACTATATTAGTATTATACATTATATAATACGATATATGAACGATATTAATAAATTTATACTTCTTTGGGTATGAGCGC
This sequence comes from Ottelia alismoides, assembly GCA_037367405.1. NCBI lineage: Eukaryota > Viridiplantae > Streptophyta > Magnoliopsida > Alismatales > Hydrocharitaceae > Ottelia > Ottelia alismoides. The sequence goes on from JAZKJV010007051.1 coordinate 195,592, forward strand.
CAACAAAATTTATGAAATCATATTCCCTTTTTGCTTCTGGTCAAGAATACATGTCACCTCGACACTCCATTTTATCATGACGTAACTTATTTATATTTCATTGCTATTTTTAAAATCATTATGAACTTTGATAAAAAAATCAATTCATATTCGTATGTGGTCGTTATTCAATCCGTATTCGGATTCCATGTTTATTGGATCCATATTAGGATTTCACTCTTTATTCGATTCATATTTGGATTAGCTCTTTATTCGATCTGTATTCGGATCCGTTCTTTATTCGATTCGTACTCGGATTCGATAAATATCTGATTCAGATCTGTATTCGTATTTTTGCGGATATGGTTTTCATAATGCATATCGAATCATATATATATATATATATCCGCATTCATATTCGATAGAGATGAAGCGAATATGGATATGGAAATATGCATATCCGATCCGTATCCGATCTATTTTTATCCCTAATTCACACTAATTTATGCATAAAATGGAATATAAATACTGTTTTAATATCTGATTTTAGTTCAAATATTGTTCATGCTTGTTTGGTATAGTATGCAGTGTTTAAGTCTTTCTAATACCTCTTTTGGACATTGGTTGTATAATGAGAGTGGTATCACTTGACTTATTTGTGATATTAATTTTCCACATGTGCAATCATGAGATGAACATTTTTTTCTTTGCTATAATTTTTGAAAATAAGGCTTACAAACTTAGTGAATAATAATTTTAGCATACTTGTGACATTAAGTGTTAATCTGAATGTGTTCATCAACAAGGAGCACAAATAGAATATTTTGTGATATTCTCAATGCCTCTATCCTTTGATTAGCATGTTAAGGATGATGATTGTACTTAAACAATAACTCAAACTCAAGTTAACATCACTATATTAAAAATAAAAAAACTAACATGGGACTTAGATATTTCTAATTACTATCATGTAGCAAGCATCCATCCCGATTCACGAGGTGATTTAGAACCAACTACTGAAAGTAGTTTTAAGCTATGGAAATCTTTTACCATAGAAATTAATGAGAATTGAGAAATGCCATGAGGCGATAGTTAAATTGGATTACATAGTAAGATTACTTAGACTAAATTAAAGACACTAATTTCGAAGAGTCATGAAACCAGTGAGCTTTGGGCAGATTGAGTGGTGACTTAACTCGAATTTAGAAGAGGCAACTCGAAGATAGTTCATATTAAGGTTTTTATTACACATTTACGTTAGATAGCGAGAAGTTGCACCAATGTGTCATAGGCGCGATGAAATCTTGTCCATGGAGCCTAGACGTGATAAATCATACCTCTGGAACCTAGGTATGATAATAAGCTCAAGAGTAGCCACTAAATCACATGCAATATAAGGGTTTGAGGGTACCTTTAGATACTTGATGCAACCAAATCTGATTACACTTTCTTCTCTCGTACTTAGTAATCAAAGTATGATTAATAACTTTTTAGAATAGAGAGAGTTTAAGTATAAGCGAACTTGTTTATGCCATAGTCGATTATCAGTACAAACACATATGTTTAACCTTAAATTTAAATTGAATGACATAACAATATTTATTTCCAAATTTTATTGTATTATTGATTAAATACCATATCACTTGTAATATACATGCTCATATACTATTGCTTACATCCTTTTACTTGCAAATAAAATTGAATTAAATTCATGCCAACCTATCGATGCAATTATTTTATAACTCTGTTAATCTTCTATTAAAATATATCTATTGAATTCTTTTCTTTACCTTACACTTCTCATTCTGACATTGCCTTTATATATATATATAGAGAGAGATATAGATTTCTTAGGATAGTTAGTTCATACTTCTTTACTTCTTTTATGACCTAGATGAATGGATTATTTAATAATATACATTTGATTACTATTTGAAGGATTGATTATTTGTCATCCAAAGAAGGCCGTTTGTTCTTTACTTTCTTATCTTAGGTTGCATTTGTTTTATATTGGGCGCGTATTTCACATAATAAAAGCACACTTGTCGTACTTTTTATGTATCATGTTATCTTGTTTTGTGTTGAATATATGGACATATTTCCTTTCAAAGAAAATTTGTTTTGGTTGGTGATGTGATATTTGCATATTTGTTGTTAATGACTCGATAATGGTTGATAATAGCTCCATGTAGGGGAACTTTCAGATAGGATCTGGATCTAGCTCATGTGAGGTAGTTACAAAGATGGCACAAAACTAGGTCGACCTATTGAATGCAAAATTCGTCAACCATACTTGCCTAAATTTCTATATGTCAGTCTAATAAGAATGAGTATTTCTCGACTTTCATCAATCTTGTATAAATGGCTCTGCCTACATAGTTCGTTATAGTATCTCAGAAGACAATGAGCAATCATGGAGCTATGGTGCATGATATATACTAGTGGATGAAGGATATGAAGGCCAATGAGGCTAAGCAGCATGCTAATGATGAAGGAAGTTGCAAGGTCAGGGATAAAATTGGTGACGATGAGGATATATAGGACAATGAATAGTTTTATTTATCTCCAAGTTTTTTTAAGATGACTCACTCATATGGCAGTTGCTCGCTTGTATACCTATCTAGAGGAATGCATGACAGTTGAACAAAGACAACCATTATAAAGTGAACTCCAGTTCACATAATGAAAAAAGCTCAAAGTTCAGTTCATTGAATCAAAGTTGTAATGTTTCATTTTTACATTATATTTGGCAAAATTGTAACCTCATGTTATTAGAACTTTCCAAATCAGAACATGTCATGAACTCAAACCTGATTGGCCAACCTTGTTTCACTAATTGACCAGCCTTTGTATGGCAAGCCATTTTCACCAATCGACCATATTTTGAAGTCAAATCAAAAGATTCCTTTATGGATTAAATTTGCAAGGTTGCTAATTAAATACCTTTATGGATTAAAACAATCATCATATTAGTGATATGATGATTTCGATGTGATTTCAGAGTTCATGAATTCGATAAGTTTGTCTATTCCAAGGTAAATATTGATGTGTGTATCAGTGTATGCATATATGCTGATGATGTATTACTATTTTTTTACACATAGGATTATAATGAAACTAACATGTTATTAAGTAATAAATTTGAGATGAAGAACATGGTTGCTTCTAATGTGGAGATCCTATGTTCAAGTCAAATACTTACAGATTATTGCAAGTTTAGTGTATCTTTTGAATCATACTAGACTTGATATTTCATTCTCTGTGGCTGAGCTTAGTAGATACACAAGATGTCATGTCTCTACCCATTAGAGGCTTTAGATAGAGTAATCGGATATTTGAGGCAAACTATTTCCCTTAGCTTGAATTATGGTAGACATTCTTTTTGTGTCAAAAAAGATACAATGATGCAAGTTGGATAGTGAAAATAGAGGAATTTGGGGGTTACAAACACTGGTATGCTTGAATCCTTAAAGCAACTGCAGTCTTTTAAAGGTACGTGAAGCATATAATTCTAGCTCGATCTACCTTTGAGACTGAGCCACCCGCTTTGGACACTAATAGAATTTGAGGCTGAATGGTTAAAGAAACTTCTTTGTGAAACTTCGATAATTTGCAAGCAATTCATAAAATCTCAATGCATTGTAATAATAGTTCCACAACTACCAAGATTAAAAGTTCAGTTGGAAAATCAGGAAAACTATTCAAATCTAACTTAAGATCTTAGGAGATTTAATTTCTTGAGTATGACGGATGTGGATTTCATTGGATCCTGAGATAATACATATGATCCATGGACGGAGGAACTTGAAAAGATCTTTAATCCTAAAGTCAAGGTTTGGGATGAATTTGTGAACCACTAGAAGGTCATTTGCATTAGCAATCTAACCTAGCTAAGTGGAGATCTTATAAAGTATGCTCAACATGGTAATAGTAAGCTGCCTGGATCAATTATTTGCACTATTATTTCATTCTTATGTATGGGTGTCAAATCTCTAGAAGTTTGAGTGCATTTATACTAGAAGAAAAGGAAGATGGCAAGCTTTGAATGAGCTCAACCCTTATTAATAGTAATAGTGCATCCGTGAAGAATGCCACTTATGCAAGTTTACCATGTATCAAAATTAAAGGAAGAGAGTATTTCTTGAATATACTTATAAAACATGATAATTCTGCATGCATTTAAAAGCACCAACCTTGAATATTATTGTCATGAACAACACGTTGTTATTGCTATCGTAGATTTCCATGTTAAGGTCAGATGCACATAGTTCACTTAGTTCTTGCGGGGGTTAAAAAAGTTGAAACCTGAGTAGATGTTCAAATCCGAAGATATGTTTACTGAAACGAAAACGAAAGTATATCAGCTGAAAGATATTTATGTTTTTAGGATGAATTTTTCCAAATAGTGAACTTGCGAGGGATCATCGTAAGTAAGGAGTATTATCACTAATTGAGCGTTCTATTGTTAAAATTTCCAATTTGAAGCATGCTGATGGTTAGGAGAAGGAAGATAGTGCAATAATGTGTGGCTTTAATCTTTTAGTGGATTCATATATGTGTTTGTCCCCAAGCTATTGTAGCGAAAAGCCAAAGGAAACGGATCCTCTGCTGTAGTCAGTTTTGCAGCAGAGGTGCTGTAATGGTATTTAGGCTTTTTTTATGATTTCGATTTCAAAATCTAACCTTATAGATTGTATTTTAATTTAATTATATATCTATCCTCCAAATTTCATCCAAATGCGAACTTATTTGCTATTTTATCTTAATGATCAAACATTCGGATCTTTTGTAAATCGAATTTAAGTTGCTTAGATTATGATCAAATGTTTGACCATTAAGATAAAATAGCAAATAAGTTCGGATTTGGACGAAATTTGAAAGATAGATAGAGAATTAAACTAAAATACAATCTATAAGGTTAGATTTTGAAATCGAAATCATAAAAAAAGCCTAAATACCATTACAGCACCTCTGCTGCAAAACTGACTACAGCAGAGGATCCGTTCCCAAAGCCAAAAGGGTATGGAAAACCTCGCACGCATGCATGCATGTGCTCTCCTGCTTAGATTCCAGCTCGGAAGAGTCAATGACTCAACTTGGATTTTGAATCTCGATAATTTTCTTAGGCCGTGTTCGGTAGGAGGTTAAGGGAGAAGGAATAAGGGGAATAAGCCCCCAACACGGTTCCCCGTGGTACGATTATTCTCCATTATCTCATCTTATTTCACTCTTATTCCTATCTTTATCGCACCTTACCTACCATTATTTCACCTTATTCTCCTTATTCTTATCCTCCAGCCGAACGGAGAATAGACCCTTATTCCCCTTATTCCCCATCCCTATTCCTACTTACTCTCCTACCGAACGGGCCCTTACAGTTAGCTTTGGACGCTTTTGGATAAATTTATCGGTGTGATTAATTAGTAGTCCACAAGTTTGAATTATGATGGTATGTTATGTCCACGAGAGCTCTATTTATGTTCCATTGTTTTGATCTTTGGGACCATGCCTTCTTCACTCTTGATCTTTTCCACCGGATAACTTTCACTGTTTTTTTCTTGGACGCTGGTTCTCTGAAGTTCTTTCAGTGTTAATCAAGCTTAGAGTGTGAAAGTGATGACTGTGGACCCTCGTATCTTGAGAGCGGATTATCAGAACCAAAGCAATGATAAAGTGGGGACGAAATCTTATCTAAAGAAAGTCCATATGGATGCCTCAATTATTTCTAATCCTAACTCCAGTTCTGTTAGTTGGATTTTTCATGTTATTACCTTTGGATTATATTTTATGCTATTTTTGGATGTTGCCTGTTACGGGAACAAATTGAAATATTTGATTCAAGGATTAGCCAACGTTCTGTCTAAATTGGTTTCGAATCATTGCATTGATGATTATTTGGTTTAATCATACTTTGGACAAAATTAGTCACAGAAATTACTGATAACCACAGAAAAAATTAGGACTAAACTACTGCATATAATCACAGAAACAGCATCCAAATGTAACGATGCAGACCTTTGCACCTTCGATTGCAACCTCTACGTAGCTCGCATGCTCGAAAGCAACCTCTCGCCGTCGTCCCTCGACATCGCGGTGCCGACGAGAACGTCCATTGAATCAGCATCCATGAACCATGTTCCTATCGAATATATCCCCAGGTTCAATCAGGAAGTCAGATACAGTATTCTCTTCTCCGTCCTGTGGTACGGTGATGCTTCCAAACTATAATCGCTTGTTGAGTATAATAGTTAGGATGAGACAAATTTGATCACAGTTCTGGAGAAGGATACACCTCCTTGACATAGTGACAGTTCCATCTCTTCAGGGGGCATCCCGCACTCTTCATAGAGCACTGGAACAAGAACACGACAGCTCGTCGTCGAGGTCTTAGATGTTATAGAGCTCTGCTTCATCCTTGCTATGGGTTGGCTACGATGAGGATCCATCTCTTCTTGGAGGAGGACGAATCCACCGTTGGAGACGATCGGAGGAGCGAGCCATGCAGCTGCTCAAAAATATTTACGTAGAATAATCGGGAATGTCATCTTTATCATTAAGCTAATGGCGAAAAAGGGAAATTATTAATGAGAAGCCAGCAATAACAATTTTAAAAATTACAAAAAATGCGGTGAGCGTGGATCGAACACGCGACCTTCAGATCTTCAGTCTGACGCTCTCCCAACTGAGCTATCCCCCCCGCTTTAGATTTTTAAATCTATAACAATAATATGGGAGATTTATAATCAAGCGACATCAACTACTCCGGCGAAAGATGAAGAACTCCGATGCTCTCGCAAGATATGGGTAATTTTATTTGTTTGGTATTTGAATATTAATCTGCATTCGCGATCGATCAAATTGATTAACTTACTGGGAGTTGTACTTTTTAATTATAAGACTATGTAATACCTGTAATTTTTGAGAATTTTCTTGCTCTATACCTTTGCACGATTCTTTTAACAATATTATCATATTATTTAGGAGGCGAGGAAAGGATTGTAATCAGCAATGTATCGACAAAAGATACCCTCATCATTAATGGAGTCAAAAATAGTTCCCAGGGAGGGACAAACAGAGGATCACAACCGAAGCATCGCCCTGCGGCGTTCTCATCATCATAAACATAGCTGGAAGTGTTACCTCATATTGTACCTGTAACGTCCCGGGCTTAGGTCCCCGGTCCGTTAACGAAGCATTACTGGCCCTGACAACCTCTTGGGATCGGGCCCATACGGATCCGATTAACCACCTCCAAAATGCTTAAACCGAGTTGTCAAGTAGTAATCTCGTCACTATTTATCCCACCCGAGAACTTCTTGTTCCACGATGTGGGACTATGTTGGGGTTTTACAACCTCCCCCACTTATATTCCCAACGTCCTCGTTGCGACATGGCACATTACTTCTTCCCAGTGACAGTGGTGGCTGCACGCTCCGGGTAGCCATTTCCTCCAACCTCTTTGTTGGGGCGGCTCCACCTCTCGGGTAGCCCTTTCCACTATCAGATGGCGTTCGGCTCTGATACCATTTGTAACGTCCCGGGCTTAGGTCCCCGGTCCGTTATCGAGGAAAACTGGCCCTGACAACTTGTTGGGTTCAGGTCCAGATAGACCCATTGGCAACCACCCAAAATGCTTAAGCCCAAGTTGACAAGTAGTAATCCTCACCACTTATATACCACACCCACACTTTATGAGTTTTCCATGTGGTAATATGTTTGGGGTTAGGGTGTTACAGTACCAATGCCCTAGTTATGAATCGATTGTACGAGGGAATATATGAGATATAATCAAAAAGAGAGAGAACATTATGAATCGAAGGAAAAAGGAAAAGAAGAGCACGAGAGATCATTGGAAAGGAAGGGCGTTCCCCTAACGATTGGAGGCATGGAGGACCTCCTGTAGTCGCAACGGCTCGTCAATGAGGGGTGTGGAACCTCAACAGATCTCAGGAGCATCTGCAATGAAGCTCGACGAAGCCTCAGATTGTACTAACGCCCTCAAATTTATCTACTTGGGCTTTCCACTATCACTGGGAAAGATTTTGAGCGAGAGGAATAGTTGAGAAGCTCCGCAAACTACAGATAAGGTGGATGATGGAAAAAATGAAATGTTCTATAGTCCATATCCTTTAGGTTTGGGTCATTAGGGAGCATGGTCTGGAGTGGCAGACGGGTGAGGGTGATGACCAAGAGGCTGCAGACAATAAGATGATGGCGATGGATGCAACATGGGTGACCTAGAGATGGTGTTGGCTGACTTGGACGAGAACTTGACGAAAGGTCAACATTCTCAATGAGGAAGAAGCACAATTCCTCGGACAAACGAATGGGAACGTGCCCCGTAGGCACCAAACAATCAAAGGGGACGCAAGTGGACCAGTTAGCGCGTAGGTTGACCAAGGCCAACCACGGACCGCTGATGTGGAACAAAAGACGATGCGGGCCAATCAACCAAGGCTGGGTAGTGCGCTCTAACCAAAGAGAAGACCGGCCTAGAAAAAGTAATAAATTAGAAAATAAAATAGAAAATGAGTTTATTAAAAAAAACTATCTAAATTAAAACTAAAAATCTCGATAAAATCTACACTTTTTATGAAGGGGCTCAAAGGCAAAAGAAGCCATTTACCAAAGTCGGTGACTTTTTATAGGTATATTCAAGGTAAAAATATCTAAGTTTTTAGGCTTTGGATTTTTTTGTCTTCTTCTTAATACCATATATTTATATCATATTTTACTATACACTACAATATATTTTATACTTTAATCTATTTTTTCGATTTTAAGATATACAATTAATTACTTTAGAAAATGAAAGAAGGGGTATTTACAGGTGAATTACACTAATAGATACTGAATCCTATTTTTGTTTGCTTTATATTTTTTTTCTTTTTTTGCTTTGAATTTATAATAGTTAGTTAGCTTAACTAGTATATTTGTAAACATAACAAGAGATGAAAAATAAGATTACACAAGATCATAAGTTCTTGTTTGTTAATTTGTACAATATACATAGTAGCAAAAAAATCTAAGTTTTACATATAAACTTTGATTTTGTTTGGAAGTGATTTGATTTGAAGGTCTGTGAGAGTGCATTATTCTAAAGGCAACTACAATACCATAAGTATTTACATGCTCAAGATATTCATTTTTTAATATAGGTATTTTCTGAACTTGAGTTTCGATTTATTTAACAAATATTCATATCAGTATTTTTATAAGATTTTTCATTGATTATAATTCTTTTATTCATGAAATAAAGTTTATTTCATATCAATTAAAGTTGATACGAATTTATTAGAAATCAATATTTTTTTAAGATTAGATACATTTGAGTATTTAGGGGAGTGAGTATATTTTGGATTATCTTTGATTTTACTATCATTATTTTGTTACTTGATCAATCTACCCGGATCTTTGGGATTAATCAATATAAACTGTATATGCATACCATTTATTTCTTATTTCGTGGTCAACTTGTACATGCACATCCTTTATTTTCTTTTGATTTTATGATTGTGATCTTTTTATGGGATTTTGTGTTGAAAAGAGGATTTTATTCATGCAATGATATATAATATTAGGATGATCTTATCTATAAATTAAAATTATTTCTAGAGGATTTGACCTCAAGATTGAGATCTTGAGTTGAATATGGGATTCATCACATTGGCACTGAGGTTGAGCTTCATCGCCTTCATCTAAGAAGAAAGATCAAAGTAGTCGATGAACAAGGTATTTTACACCCAAGTCCTCGATGAAAGCATAATTGACACACACAACTTCTTCTGAAGAAGGATATTTGGCCATTTTGCATGTATACATCCCTTGACATTTTAACATGTTTATTTCCTATCTCTTCGAATATTTTTTTATTAAATTTTCCTTTCAGGGTTTTGTATTAAATAACCTCAAGTATTATACTTTGTGCATTCTTTTTAAACCTTTGATCGTATTTCTTTAAGACCTAGTGGAATTTGTAGCCATAACTTAATTTATTTTTCAAATAAATTTAGAGTGACAATGGCACAATAATATTGAACAATAACCCAACCTCAAAATTGCTCATAAAAAGATGGAAACGACGCTCTCTCTAGGATGTTGATCATTCACATGTATACACTAGCTCTATCCTTTCCTTGATTGGACTTGGAAAACAGGTTAAAAATTTCACCAGCAGACAAGGATAATGAAGCAAAAGGTTGCAAAAAGTTGAGACTCAATATCAGAACCTTAACTTTGTTGGGATGCAGCCCCAAGTTTATTCCAACCATATTGGCCATTGATGCAAAAACACCCAAATGGGTATGGATGAAATCTGCCCAATATATTTCAAGGTTCCAGTGAACAAGACCCTTTAGAAGCATTACTCGACACTTCCTTTTCTCCAGGTTTTGAGCGGCTGCTGCAGTGTTCTTGATAGGACTAGGGCATCAACATTTTCTCCTCTTCTCCACCTCCAAATCACAAGGATCGAGCAAGCGCCCGTCATTGGAGATCACGCCGTGGGAGGAGTTAGTTGAACAAATTGTAATTAGTCTTATTAAGAATAATCATCCAACTCGAACCAAACTCCTTCCCTTTTTTATTTGCATTAGCGTGGGAGGAGCTGAGTTTGGGCTACTGTGGAGCTAGTTGAACAAGCATCTTTGTGTAACATTTCTCCATCTCCTTCCCTTTTTTATTTGCATTAGTGTGGTTCATTCTTGCTACACCTTGGGAAGAAGATTTTGGCTTTATATATCCTTTAGGGAGAACTACTTTGATCACCATTTCTAGTGGAGAAGTTTGATTGGGTCGAGTAGGTCCTGTGTTTTTTCCGTCTCTCATTTTGGGGTTTTCCTCTTTAAAAATTTCGTGTGCTTGTGGTTACGTTTGTGATTGTTTTTGTGGTTGATTGCTCGTGGTTCTTGTTTGCTTTGATCTTGTTAGTCCACCGAGTACTTGTTTCGATGCGCTTCCGCATTATCCGTGGGATTGATTGTTCTCAACAGAGTGGTATCAGAGCTGTTCAATGGCGGATTACAAAATGGAGTTTGGTTCGAGTTGGATGATTATTCTTAATGAGACTAATTACAATTTATGAAATAATAAGATGAATGATCTTTTATATGTGAAGGCTATGCACCTTCCGGTGTTCTCCACGTATAAGCCTGAAGCCAAAACTGATGAGGAATGGGAATTTGAACACGAGCAGATTTGTGACTTCATAAGATAGTTTGTTGATGAGAATGTCTACAACCACATCCAAGATGATAGCTACGTTAGAAGCTTGTGGTTGAAGTTGGAAAATCTTTATACCTATAAGATGAGAAGTAACAAATTATTTCTTCTCAAAAGATTGGTGAGCTTGAGGTTCAAGGAGGGTAGTTGTGTGCTAGATTTTTTGAATGAATTCCAAGTCAATTGACGAGTATGGGAATACAATTTTAAGATGAGATTTTGAGACTATTATTGCTTGTAATCGTATCAGATTCTTGGGAAATTTTTAGAGTCTCACTTACTATCTCCGCAGTTAGTGGGATTGTTTCTTTGGAGGCTATCAAGACTGGCATTCTCAACGAGGAGATGTGAAGAAAATCCAAGGAAGCTCTTCACATTCAGAGGTCTTTGTTACAAAGAATGGGGGGGGGGAAGAGTAGGATCAAGAATGATAAGGGCATGGATAACAACAGGAGTAAGTCCAAGTTCAGATATCCGAATATAGAATGCTACTATTGCAAGAAGAAAGGACACATCAAGAAGTATTGTTTCCAATTCAAGAGAGATAACAAGAATTATGACACAAGTAAGAAAAGAAGAATGGCAAAGTTGTTGCAGCTGCGTGGCATGAGATCCTCGCTGTTTGTGACGAGGAGATGGTGAATGTCACATAGGATAGTACTTCTTGACTTGTTGATAGTGCTTCTGCTTTACATGTTACCTCTCAGAGAGTTTTTCTCTTCATATACTACTGGTGATGTTGGCACATTGAAGATGGAGAATGGTTCTTTATCTTCTGTTGGCATTGACAATGGTGTATTGAAGAATACCAATGGAGCGGTGTTGACGCTCAAAAATGCAAGGCATGCACCATGCATGCACTTAAATCTCATTTCTGCAGGCAAGTTTGATGATGAATGATATCTCAACATTTTTGGTAGTGGACAGAGGACGCTTACCCGAAGATCCTTAGTTTTTGCTCATGACAAGAAGTATATCAACATTTGTTACTTCATGAATGCATCCATTTCCCATAATGTTGCACATGTGATTGGAGATGCAAATCCATTGAGTTGTGACATCGACGATTGGGACACATAAATGAGAGTGGGCTGCAGTATTTGGTGAGGAAGAATATGCTGGAAGATGTCAAGAAAGAGAAATAAGAGAGAAGCACACACAATTTAGTTGGGAAGCAGACGAGAGTCTACTTCAAGAGTCATCCATCTTCTAGAAAGATGCAACCATTGGAACTTATTCATACATATGTTTATGGTCCATTAAAAGTAAGTTCTCATGGTGGTGTACTTTATTTTATTACATTTATTGATGATTTTTTCAAAAAAGTTTGGGTCTATGCCTTGAAGAGGAAGGATCAAGTCCTTGGTGCTTTCAAGGATTTTCATGCGCTAGTGGAGCGACAATTTGAAAAGAAGCTGAAGTGCATCCACAATAACAATGGTGGTGAGTACATTGGACCATTTGATGAGTATTGCAAGTCTCATGGTATTAGGCACCAAAAGACTCACCCAAGATACCTCAGGTGAATGGCATAGTAGAGAGAGTGAACATGACCCTGATGGAGAGAGTCAAATGCTTCCTTTTCGAGGCTAATTTTTCTAACTCCTTTTGGTGTGAAGCACTTTTTACTATTTTTCATATTATTAATTTATCTTCACATGTACCCTTGGATGGTGATGTTCCTGTCAGGATTTGGCATGGAAAGAATGTCTCATACAACCATTTACGGGTCTTTGGATGCTATGCATTTGTCCATGTTCCCAAGGATGAAAGGTCCAAGTTGGACACAAAAATAAAACAATGCATTTTCTTGGGATATGATCAAGATGAGTTTGGTCACAAGTTGTATAATCCAATTGAGAAGAAGTTGGTGAGGCGCACGAATGTGATCTTCTCTGAAGATCAAACTATTGAGGACATCGAGAAGACTGCAAAGGAATCTCCTTCGAGAAGCTATCAGCCATATGATGTGGAGCCAGTCCCTGTACAGAGGGCTCGACATGTGGTGCCAGATGATGTTGATGACTAGGTGCGAGATGCAGGAGATGAGGAGGATGTGCAACAGATCTCTACTCTTGATGATGATGATGCAGATGATGGTGATGTTGATAATGAGCAAGATGAAGAGAGCTCTTCTTCTTCTGAGTCTCTCCTACCATAGAGACCCATGAGGGAGAGGGGTCCTTCCACAAGATATTCTACGCGTGAATACATTTTGTTAACAGACAATGGTGAGCCTGAATGCTATAAAGCCTTGCAAGATCCAAATAAGGAGAAATGAATAGAAGCCATGAAAGAAGAGATGGAGTCCCTTCATGGAAATCATATGTTTGAGCTTCTCAAGTTACCTAAAGGAAAGAGGGCATTGATAAACAAGTGGTTTATAGAGTGAAAAATGATGAATACTCTACAAACCCAAGGTACAAAACTAGGTTTTTCGTGAAAGGTTATAACCAAAGGAAAGGAGTTGACTTTGAGCAAATCTTTTCTTCTGTGGTGAAAATGTCTTCTATTAAGATGGTTCTCAGCTTGGAAGCTAGCCTTGACCTAGAGGTAAAATAGATGGACATGGAGACGTCTTTCTTCTATGGTGACCTTGAGGAGGAAATTTACATGTTGCAACCCGAGGGCTTTACAGTCAAGAGCTAGGAAGACCATGTTTGTAGGTTAAAGAAAAGCCTATATGGCTTAAAGCAAGCTCCACGACAATGTTACACGAAGTTTGAGTCATTCATGGGGGAGCATGATTATTCCAAGACTACTGCAGATCATTGTATTTTCTTGAAGAAATTCTCAGATGATGACTTCATCTTTTTGTTACTTTATGTTGATGATATGTTGATTGTTGGTACCAACAGTGGGAGAATTTCTTACTTGAAAATGGATTTGAGCAAGTCTTTTTCTATTAAGGACTTGAGACATGCAAGCTAAATTTTGGGCATGAAGATCACAAGGGATCGAAAGGCAAGGAGGTTGTGGCTCCAAGAGAAGTACATAGAGAAGGTACTTCAAAGATTTCATATGAACAAGGCAAAGCCAACGACCACCTCTCTTGGAGCGCATTTCAAGTTAATCTCCAAAGATAGCCCACATAATAGTGAAGAGAAGAAAGATATGGGAAGAGTTCCTTATGCATCAGCCACATGTAGTCTCATGTATGCCATGGCTTGTACGAGGCCAGATATTACTCATGTAGTTGGAGTTGTAGTAGGTTCATCTCAAATCTAGGGAAACACCATTGGGAAGCAGTTAAATGGATCATGAGATATCTTCGAGGTACTAGCAGTTACTTTTTTTTTGTTTCGGAGCAGAGAAGCCTATTCTTCTTGGTTAAACAGACTCAGATATGGCAAGTGACATTTATGAGAGAAGATCTATATTGGGTTACATGATGTCATTGGCAAGTGGTACAGTTTCTTGACAGTCTCTTCTTCAGAAGCGTGTTGCTTTGTCCACTACAGAGGTCGATTTTATTGCAGCTACATATGCATATAAGGAGATACTGCGGATGAAGAAGTTCATGCACGAACTTGATTTTGGGCAAGGCAAGTATGTGCTTTGCTGTGACAGTTATAGTACTATTCACCTGGTAAGAACTCCACATTTCATGCCAAGTTGAAGCACATTGATGTGAGATATCATTAGATATGAAATGTTCTCGAAAGGAAGCAACTTGTTCTTGACAAAATCCACACAAATGGCAATGGTGCAAACATGATGACCAAAGCATTACCATTGGTAAAGTTTGAAGATTGCCGCTCCCTTGCTGGATTGGAGCGGACTTCTCTTATTTGATGATGAGTGTTTGGACGGTGAGTTCCATTCCATGTGGGAACTCAACCATCTTATTGGACCTCAGGAATCCATAGTCTATGCATGGAGATTGATGATTGGTCTTCTCTCTCTCATGGGCTGGAGGAGATTTGTTGGGCTGTAGCTCCAAGTTTATTCCAGCTCATATTGGGCATGGATGCAAAAACACCCAAAATGGGTATTGGATGAAATCTGCCCAGCAAATTTCAAGGTTCCGGTGAACATAACCCTTTAGAAGCATTATTCGACACTTCTCTCCAGGTTTTGGGCAACTGTTGTTGTGTTCTTGAGAGGACTGGGGCAACAACATTTTCTCCTTTTCTCCACCTCCAAATCGCATGGATCGGGCCACCGTTCATCGACGGAGATCATGCTATGTGAGGAGCTGAGTTTTGGCTGCTTTGGAGCTAGTTGAACAACCATCTTTCGGTGACATTTTTCCGTCTCCTTCCCTTTTTATTTGCATTGGTGTGGTTCATTGTTGATACACATTGGGGAGAAGATTTTGACTTTATATAGCCTTTAGGGAGAACAACTTTGATCACCGTTTCTAGTAGAGAAGTTTGATTGGGACGAGTAGGCCCCATGATATTTCCCCTTTCATTTTGGGGTTTTCCACGTTTAAAATTCCATGTGTTTGTAGCTGTGCTTGTGATTGTTTTTGTGGTTGATTGCTCGTGGTTTTTGTTTGCTTTGATCTTGGTTCTTATTTGCTTTGATCTTGTTAGTCTGCGTAGTGCTTGTTTCGATACGTTTCCGCATTATCCGTGGAATTGATTGTTTCCAACAAAATTGAGGTTAAAAATACCAATCTAAAACTAATAATCTTAATTTGAGGTTAGAATTTGGCTAGAAATTCTATACCATTCCAAAAAAAGTGAATCAATACGATAACAAAGCAGAGTAAGAATTGCCTTAGCACGACCCTATTAGAAAACTAATAATCTGCCAGGTATATCCAAAGGAATGAAAGGAGATCTCTGTTATTCCTCCAGATACTGCAGAAACAATCGGTATACTGAGTGGAAAATGTAAATATGCTGAAAAAACTTCAAAAAAATTTAACTCCGAAAAAAAATCCAAGCACATTCCTCGTCCGAAAAAAAATCCAAGCACATTCCTCGTGCCCTGTTCAGGCAAGTTATTTTTCGTATCTGTCTAATATTCAGCCAAGAAATCGACTGTATACAATCTGTATACTGAGTAGAAAATGTAAATATGCTGAATATCTGTCTAATACTAGTGATTTCTCAAACCCATCATAATGCTAGGTAGTTTCAGCTAGGACATGAGGGGGGAGTTAGTTTAATATTGCAAGTATATTCTTCGGAACTGGAATTGGATTCAAAATTTTTCCAGAAGCTGCGATGTGTATAAATTATTAATGATTAATAATACGGCCACCAAAAACGATTAAAAAAAGAATGATGCGGTGAGCGTGGATCGAACACGCGACCTTCAGATCTTCAGTCTGACGCTCTCCCAACTGAGCTATCCCCGCTTGGTGTACCTAAAATGTATCTAAATTAGTCGTGTTCTATATTTACACCTCTATTATTTTGCCACGTCCACGTGTTTTGAAGATAAGATAGCGCAGCCGCAGCATAACCCCTCGTCACAGGGGGGGGGGGTCTTCTGTACTCGAGCTCAGAGATGGGAGAGGCATGCTGCCATCACCCCACTATCCCAAGAATCATCAACCCGATCGACCCCAAACCCAGATCTCGTTTCCATCATCTCCATTGCAGAGCTATCAAATCGAACGCCTCCACCTCTTCAATCAACCACGACAACTCTCAGGTACGTCACACACAGCCTCTTGCATTGATATACACGAGGACTACGCACGTAAAGAAACATGCATATGTCGAACCTTCAGGATTGGAGGAAGGTCCCCGGAAGACCTCAGAAGCCCCACAAACCCCTCATCAAGCTTTCCACTTCCGGCACTAGCTGGACCGACGAATGGTCCGCAGAGTATGCATACACGCTGCGAGAGCTCCGCCTCTCCGATCTCGCGCAAGAAGGAGAGGAAGATGCGGAGGTGTTTATTGGTCTTTCCATTCAGAAGGTTGGTTGTAGTCTCGTTGAAGAAATTGCATCTGATCCTGTCGATTAATAGTGCTGTTTTTGGCTCACAGCATGCAGGATTTGGATTTTCCGTTGAAGGAAGGATAATCACTTCATTCACTAGCAGGTGCAGCAGTTGCTTCTCCCCATACAATAGAGAGGTCAGACTTTTATTTATAGAGTATATCTTCTTTGATTGTTCAGAATCCCAATGCAGTTCGGAATAAATCGAGTGCTTTGAATAAATTGAGGAGTTTTCCATGAAAAAAACAAACTTTAGCATATGGTGAATATTAAAATAGCTTTTTTCAGATATGGGTTTATAAAAAGATCTACTGGTGAGAAAACTAGACAGTAATCTAAGTGCGCTGACTGAATTAAAGACAGAAGGAGAGAGTACTGTTCTTTACAAGTTAAGATACCGCTTGATTGGTTGGTAAACTATGGATTAAAATAGATAACTTGATTCCTGATGGAGATCATATCTATCTTTCTGCACAATTCTAGCACTTTGGACCTCAATGATGAATTGTAGCTTTACAGATAGATAGAACGTTCAGAGTCTGGGTTCTGCCTTCAAGCAAGACAGAGGAGTTTGAACTTCCTGAGATCGGCGGGAATGATCCATCTTTAAGTTTCAAAACCCACCTCTCAAGTATTTTCCAATCACAATTCATCAGTAATTTTCTGAATGTATACAATTTTTTTCTCCCCACAGGTCATTTATGTGAAACCTGGATCCGAAGCGGATCTCGACTCGCTAATACAGGACACGATTCGACTGACAGCCTCAGCCAAGGTACTTGCTTATGTATATGATCTGAAACTTGTATCCAGTAGATTCAACGCATTGTAAAATCTGGGTATGTTGCAGGACACATGCTCAGCTTCCTGCGAGAAATCTACTATGAGATGGCAATGTACTGTAATTGGTTCTTCTCAATTAATTTCAGTTTAGCTAAGATTATTAATCGCATTAAGAATATGGAGAATGGATAGTTGTTAGTATCGATTCACTATGTCATTGTGCATGCAGATGGTAATGAAAAGAGGGCTTATGACCCAAGATGGGCCCGACTATTGGAGATTAAGGCTTCACTTGAATAGTAACATGAGAAGTGATGATACTTCTAAACCAAACACACGTTGGAAAATTTATGGCATGATTTAAGTTGTATATAACTCCTTTAGGTTTTCCTTGAATATTGCTGCAAATAAATGAACTGTATGTGATGCATATTGTAAGTTGTAATCCTATTTGTGTATTTGTGCTCAAAATAGTCAGAAGGTGGTTCACTGTGGCAATCAACCTTGCACATTCACTGACGTTTTGAAACATCGGCTATAGTTGCCTTTAATGTCGGCAAATGTGTATGCCAACGTTAAAAAAAGTTCAAAATTTTTGTTAGGCTAGGCTCGTCGGTATAGGTCTTTGTGGACATTTATAAAGAACGTCGACACAACTTTATATTTGATGATGTTACAAAAACATCAAGTAAATCATCTCTAGGTAGACGTTAATTAAGAGCGTTCATATACAAATGTATTCGTGAGCATTAATATACATCAGCTTAGGCTGCCGTGATAGATGTTTTTAAATCATGTTTTATGGTTATTAATAAACATCTATATAAGCTTGTTTGTGGGCATATAAACATCAATTAATTGATTAGCCCAACGTTTGTGTTCAACCTAATGTTTATAACATTATCATATGGTTTATTTGACCAACATACATTGTCCATCTCTCTAGGTATCTACCATCACATATAAAGTACATTGCATAAGCTTACAACATACTCTATATCATTCTAAATAACTTTTTCTAAAATGCAAACATTGTTGAACTCCAAAACATTCAAAAGTTTCAATACTTGAAGTAGAGCTTTCATTAAAGCAAAAAGATATGGATACATTCCCAAAAAATAAGAAAGTTATTAGTAAAATATTGACTTCATTCATGAATCCTCTTATGTTTCAACATCAGGATCAACACCTCCATCCCGACGTACAAATCTTGATCTCGCTTGAGAAGCATATATATATATATATGCATGCTAAATAAAAGATGGTAATGAAGTAAGGAGAACATCAAAATTTAAGAAAAAACTCAATTAGTAAATATAAACAAATTTGTTAGTTGAATACCATAAAATATTGGTTGAGAATGTAACAATGGTGTTCCATCGGATAATGAGTAATTCTTAAAGTATGCCATCACTCAAGAAGTTACTTGATCATTTGAAGTTTTCTTTTCTTTTCTCATTAGTAGCCTTCATTTTTTAGTCGATCTCATGCTATATTTCCTCGCGAAGTTCTTGAAGAAGTTTGTGACGAATTTCTTCCATTCTTTTCTCACTCTCATCCTCCATTTTTTGTTTGAGCTCTACCAATTTTTGATCAATTTCAATCTATGAAGTACACATTAACCTACGACGACCTCTCCCTTTAGGTATATGTACATATCCCCTACCAATGAGACAATTCGATCGTCCTTCATTGCCCAATACGACATTAACTATTTTAGCATTGGTAATGCCCATTCCTTCTACATCAGCCTCGATACACATGTCCTTCATTCTAATCTATAAAACATTGTTACTTATAAAAGTAAAGTAACTATCATGTAAAAGAAGATATTATTATAAAAGCACCAATGCAACTTACATATGCCTGCCTTGTTTGAGGTGTTGACCAACACCTATGTCGTCCTGCAAGAGGGTCTAGGGGTGCCATTCCATGCTTATCAACACTAAACTTGATCTTTAAGAATAATAGTATCTCCCAACGTGATTGACCCTCAAGTTCATTATGAGACTAGTACATGTAGAACAAGTTTCACTAAGTTAAATAAAAAAAATCTAAAGCTAATAAATATAATTAGATTCGCTCTTACAATCTCATGACAACATATGACTTAGAACCAGTAGTTGAGAGGTTCTTGACATGTGTAATTTGTGTATCCCTATTCGTCTGACATTTATCCTAAAATAACCATAATGAATAAATTTACATTAAAAAAACAAATATTCTTATACACGCTTGATGTTTCGGTCATTTCCATATTTCAACCATGGCAATCCCATGCTCTATTGACACATTTGATGACCATGTTGCATCTCCAACTTTCTCCCATTCCTTCTTCAAGTTATGTCGATGCCCCTTAAGGTGTTTTGCTAAACAACGGTTCACTGCTTCCTTGATCCTCACATCAGAATCGAACCCGATGATATCAATGAAATTCTATTAAAAAGGTATTTATCAGTAAAAAAATCTATTACGAAATTTTAACGGATAATAGTTAACCTTGATTCTTTCATGTGCCGATCGAAGTTCTGCATCTGTTAGGCTTCTAAAATATGGTACCAATGGAACATCCTCTCTTGCAACTACGATGCTAATCAATTGTAGAGGACTAGCTTGCTTGGCATCTAGTGGTCTTCTTTCATCTAAGTCGATTATTATAATAGGTATATGCCCTATTGCTATTGTATGCTTCTGAAGGATATGGTAAGATCCTTAAGCGCATCACGGAAACTTGAGGATCGCATTGTATACGATTGGGAGCGACTAGTCGCACTAGTCGCTCGAGGAATGGAATTTAAAAATTTTCAATCGATGAAACCACATGATCCAAGAACACTTCTCGGATCATTTCATCTAAACCACAAACAAGTATTAGGTTTACCTCTTGAAGTATGGTTGTGATCGAGTCTTTAAACGAAGAGACCTCCTGTCGCAAGTCCAATAAAACGGAGGAGACGCTTGCGAGCGCATTGTTGAGATGCACGCTCTTAGAAATCCATGTTGATGATCCAAGCGGTGAATCTCCTGATCTCATCACACGAGATCCGACGTCTTCTTCACGAACGAGGCTCACCGAAGGAGACGGAGATCCACAAGCAAACAATCCGGTAGCATAACGACGATGCTGAGATGATTTGGCCACTCTCTCTAGGGCTCCATGGTGGACGACCACAATGAGAGAGAGGGAGAGAGACTTGGCGCGTAGAGGGAGAGAGAGAGAAATTATATTGATGTCTTGTTATTGTAACTTGAAGAGTAAGGGGTACCTCTTCATATATAGTATTTTGGGAGTCAATGAATCTCAATCCATGGACACACAAAATCAATGGATGAAATTGATTTGTGTTTCTTTCAATGGCCATTATGTTGTTGTAAAAACACAACAACTATTACTTTAATTCAAATTAATATATATTGATAAATCAATATAAATTAATTTCAAATCAAATCAATTGATTAGTCTTGGAGATAATGAGAAGATTGACTGCATCCCCTAAAAAATGGGGGACGGCTACCCTTTTGAGATGGAATGAGTCTATCTCCTCAGTATTTCATGAGATCTCATTATCTCATGAGATCTCATTATCTCATGATATCTCCAAGATTTACAACAACATTTGTTGTAAATTATTTCACAAAATTAAACATAATTATCTTGTGAATACTACAATCATACCATTGGAAAATTATGAATCACATTTACATCCAAAAATAAAATGTAAATTATATTTTCAATTAATTATCCAATGTGAATCCAATTCACATTAATAATTAATCAACAATATAAATCACAATAGGCTCTCTCTTATATATTATAAATCATATTTACAATATATTTATGATTAATATGGATAGTGCTATCCACATTATTCATATCCATGATAATTAACTCATATTTAATCATCTTGGATCTCTATTCTTATGTGTCCAAATAATATGAATCACATTTACATTATTCACATCTTTGATAATTAAATCACATTTAATTATCTCAAATAAGTATCCTTATAATATGAATCAAATTCATGTTATTCATGATAATTAAATCACATTTAATTATCTATTTTCTCAATGCTCGGATATGTATATCAAGAATGAAATTATTCTTGAACTCTTTCAAAAACAATGCGCTTTCTCCGCGGATACTTGAAGATAAGGACATGATGATTGTATTGTTCCACGTATAGTGACTTGGATATTGAGATCACATCTCAAATCCATATCTTGCAGACCTCTCATAGATGCTTGATTAAATCAAGATCTCAAATCTAATCTTCCCATTGTATTTGAATGACATTCAAATCAAGTTTAGACTAAGATTAGATTACTTCTCTACGAGAGGAGACACTAAAATCCAGACCTGCTTCATCACTCCCTCGGAATAGAAGCATGGTTATACAATCATTTATGATCACATCACACTCATGTATTCTTAATACTTGTATATCCTGCATACTGGAAGACCCATATTAAATTCGAAGTTTTAGATCTATTTAGACTGTCTCCTTCAGGGCTTTATCATTACGTTTCTCATTCAATCATTGGGAGTCGGTATCAAAAGCATATATCATACCTAGGTGTTGATCATATACTTTCCAAAAACATATATCAAACCTTACAAATTCAGTCAAGCTTCCAAAGCAAGACGACCATGCACAGAATTTGATCTTCCCAATATCTCATGAGTGAGCTCATGTATTTCGGTTCAGCAATGAACCTGTATGATCCCTTTGAGAGATCGTATTACTCATATGCCCTTGCATGCATACCAGCGCGCTGTTGTATAGACCTTGGTTAGGTCATCAACCTATTGGTCTGCCAAATGTACATACTCAAACATATAGTAATACATCTGTCTTCGATCAGAGGATGCATGTCTATATCATGACAGCATACGATATAGGTCTTTGGTTATCTCGATCTCGTTAACTCAACTCTTTGACCTAACTAATGTGACACTTCCGAATCTTTATTCCTATGTAGAGGACCTGCATCAAGAGGTCAATCATGTATCAACCTTTAGAGAAAGGATTGCCATCTCCTTCTCAGGATGGAGATCCTCTCTTAATAATTATTTGATGGTGCTTGATGAGTCCTCAATCTAACTCTTTAGATATTCATCCAAACACCAACCTCTATGATTCAACAATTGAATCGACATCTGTATGATCATTAAGATAGCCATAGTATCTAACCCTAATTGTACTAAGGGACCTATTATGCAAATTAGTTATTCTTCATTTCAGATCAGGGAATGATATTTGCAATAACATTTATTGCATAATGGCTTGTCGTGGGCTTGCATGTCTAACAATCTCCCAGTAGATAAACTGATCAGTCACTCTGTTCCCGAGAGACTATGCGAAGTCCTTTTACGACACTTACATATCTCCTAGTAACAGTGCTCGCATCCAATGCTAATGTTGCATCTTATGCAACCAATACTCAATCTTGTTAATTATAGTGTCTTTAACACTACAATTCAATAATAATTATAACCGGTATGTAATTTCTATTATCCTTATCAGAATACCCTTATTCCTAGAGATCTCTATCTCCTAAGATATCTACAATTAAGACCTTTTTGATCACTATCTATAAAGTCTTAAGTTCTTGAAGATAAGACTTTGAGATCACTATCTCAAAAGTCTTGTCCTCTTTGAAGATATTATTATTATTGCAACTAAGTATTTTATCTCCATAGTAGGATTAGTAACAGTTTACTACTCCCACTACATGACAGATATTGACTTTTGCACACATCTAGCATACACTCGGCTTCTCGTAACTGATGCACAAGGGCAATCGGTTTTAGCATTCACTTCCTCAACTCCTTGAGGTGTTATATCTTTAGATAGGTCAGTACCATATCTTAAGGGAAGGAAGCCTTTGTTGAGATTTTTCCCGAAAATGGAACATGTCTAAGGTGTACCACTAATGTGACGGTTCCAATGCCCTCTTCTCTTTTCTTCTGAACAACTTCAGAACTAATATCTAAGAGCTATCCTTGAGATCATATCTCAAGGTATGGAATAACCAGTCAATAAAACACTTATTATTATCCTTGACTCATTCCAAATGATTAGGATATCATCTACATTTAGCACGGTGAGCATAATTGCACTCCCACTAAGCTTCACACGGTTCACCAAGATTCTATCTGAAATTAAAACACTTATAATTTCATCAAATTCAATGTCCTAACTACAAGAAGCTTATTTTAGTCTATAGATGGAATTCTTTTAGATTGCACACCTTATATTCCTCATCTATGAAGCCATGGGGCTACTTCATATGAATATCCTCAGAGAGGTATTCATAGAGGAATGCCATCTTGACTCATCTTGAAGATGTCATAGTCAAGTTGTGTAGTTATAATTAGCAATATTCTGATGGGTTTAAGCATGGTCACTGAAGAGCAAGTCTCATTGCAAGCAATGTCTTCTCTTCGGTGCATAGCTCATGGCCGAGCCGTGCTTTGAAGGTCTCTACCTTGTCATCAGGTTTCCGCTTTCTTTTGAAGATCCATTTATACCTTAACATGCCTTACCCATATAGGTGGATCCTAGAGTGTCCATATACAACACTTGTATATGAAGTCTACTCTAGACTTTTATTGCTAACATCCATCTTTCCATGTCATGATCTTAAGAAGCTTCATCACATGAAGTAAGATCATTATCAGACTTAACTGACACATGGAATCCATCCTCAAACTTATTTGAAGAGGTATTAGTGTTTCATCTTTAATTGTCCTTTTAGTGTCTAATTTCAGGAGCCTCATTATATTCGCAAGATTAAATGAGTCCCTTTACTTCATTTTCATCTTGATTTTCAAGAGAGTCATCCTCTAAGGATCATGTCCTTAGAGATGAAATCTTTTAAGAATCTCAAGGTCATAAAATAGGTATCCAATACATCCTTTATTTTCCTACAGAAGTAACACTCTCTTGTGCTAGATTCCAGCTTATTTGCATGGAACCTTATTAAGATATACATTGTAGTCTCTATTACACATATACCCGGAACTAAGAAGTAATTATGCTAATATTCTTCATTGATCAAATCATGTCACACATGATCCAACTGTATCTCCATATAACTCTATTGATTTAGGTGTATTAAGAGGAATGAGATAGGAATGACATTCCTGTCTCCATAACGTATTCCTCGAATTCATCTAATAGGTACTTGCTACCTAGGTTAGATTAAATTCATTTCATCTTCCTTCAAATTTTGATTCTAAACCAAAATTGTGAAATCTTTGAACATTTCAAAACTTTCTAGGGTGAAGGGAAGAAATCTCATATCACAAATAATCATCAATAGATATCACATATCATTAATATTTATTATGATACAGATGATCTACATACATCAGTATGTATGAGATCTTGAATACCTTGACATCTTACACCATTCTTAGAGAAGGGTGTATTAGACATTTTTACTTTTGAATACAATATTCACAAGTATGTAAGATTTGAAATTTCAAATAATATAAAGTTTCATCTCTTTCTATTGATCTCATCAATAGACATATGTCCAAGGTTTGATGCAAGATCATTGTCAAATGATCTTCATTCCCTTATTGATATGTAAGGGCTTAATTTTCAGTATTAGAAATGCTAATGAACCATTCATTAATTTCTAATTCGGTAGAGTCCTCCAGATGTCATATTACTATTTGAAATATATCCATCATAACTATTTATGATGGGTCTATTTCAGAATTCATGTTTATTTCCAACATTTAGAAATAAACTATGAGTGTATTCTAATATCTAGGTCATAGAGACATTCTCTAATACTAAGTGCCCTCCCACTGAAAATATGAAATCTATTTACCCAATAGAGATTGTTGCAACAATTGCATCAATATCCATGCAGGTGACTATTAAACCTCATGACAAAATTTCTAGTCTTCTAAGACATATGCAACCAATTGCAAGTGTTATTTAGAAGAATGAGATACAATTATTAGACTTTCATCTTATCAATAAGAAAGTCAATTTCAATGATTAAATGTAGACTGTTCCAATACACTATCTGAGTCCTTCTCTAAGGATCCTAGATAGATTAGATAGTCACACTATCAATACATCGGCTTATTGTAATATTGGCATTCATCCAACTCTTTGGATGTCATGTGGAAATTATAGAAGTATAATCAACTCTTTGACTTTCCTTCTCGCTTGGATCCAACCAATTCTTCCATTGCGCTCCTTTCATCTATAAACAACCATTGCTTAAGACAAAAGATCTCTTATGTTGAATTCAAAAGATTTCAATATAGGAGCATTTCAACATTTATTCATGCTTCATTCAATTCATACAATATGAATATTATGAAGCTTCATGAATGACTTGAGTATAGATAATAGAATGATGACACTCATCATATCTACATACATCTTAACTTTTAAAGACTTTGGTTCAAGGCGGGTACTCAAATATTTTTGAATACATAATCTCTTATAGAGCCACCATTATACATGATGCAGTGAACCATATCATTCATGATTAAATGTCAAGAGCACATATGTATGCCAGAACATCTTCTTAGATTTTCTTTTTATAAGGATTAATTGATAATTACAATCACCATCGGCATGTTACTTCCAAAGTACATTCGATGAGAGATGAAGACTATAGAGACATATAAACCCTAGGGTTGTATATCCATTGTCTAATTAATTGTCATTCCTCATTATTATGAGGAAGCTTGCACATTGCAACCACATACAATATGTGTCCAACTGCAAGTACAATATCTTGATCATGGATCCAATCCATGATATTTTACTAGTTATTATTGAGTATAATATTGAGTGGGTTTAATGAGGATTACCTGAAGTAAGAAATTTGCATCAATATATATGAATATATATTTTACTTTGATTTAGGAATTTTCATATCAAAGTTGTCTTGCCTTGTCAAAACTGAAAGTTCATTCCCTTACTCACTTTCTATGTAAGAGATATACTTACCATTATATCTGAAGCAAGATTTGGGATCTCCTTCATTATCTTTGTTACATCCCAATAATATGAGAACTTGCAACTCGGATAAAAAGAATCACCTTGCAAGTCCAACTTGCATTTCCTATTCGGTCTTTAACTCCCGAGCCTACCACCCCTAAGGTGATGTTGACCCATCATTAATCGAATCAACCGTTAACAGGAATACAACTCGCTATGCGCAATCCAATATGATCCCAATAACATGAGGACTCCATATTGGGGTCAAAACGCATATGTCCTTACTCTTTCGAGAAGCAAAGAGCCCGACCCAAATGTGCTTGTATGCAGGAGCTGTCACTTTCGACATGCATCTCCTATATTCAATCTCCGGAGAAGGAACCCTTTGCCTTGATGAGAGACCATGGATGTCACTTGTGTGATCCTCCGCCTCATATTCAATTTTTTAATTAATTATTATGAATCATATTCACATTAATAAATCTTCCAAGGGAAATACACATCTATTCATAATATAGTGTTTTAATTTTGGATATAATTAATTTAATCACATTAAATCAATTATCAATCCGATTCAATCAACCAACAAACTTGGTTATTACTTGAAAGGATGGTATTATCACAAAAATACGTATTATTTCAAATTTTAATAATTAGAAAAATACATCATGATCTCTCAAACATTATCCCTTCCCTACCCGTTATCATGGTAAGTACCGACGGGAGGGGGACAGACCGCTCACAGAGCAACCTACTACCCCAATGCTCCCCGACTAGACAACATATCTGCCTCGGGAAAGGATAATGCCAAATTAATCACTTTATACTTGAGATGATAATCGTTTTTTCAACTGAAGGATAATGCGAAAATCAAAACATTTTGATTTTCATTATAAGAAAATCTGCTAAACAAATTCCAAATCCTATTCAAGCATCAATGTTTGTTGGAAGGTTCACGTAACCAATTGTGACCTAGAACATATCTAATCAAGTTGATTGTGGTCAATGTCATTTAAGGAAATAATCATTATCTTTAAATATATCAAAAATACTTATCAATAATTATCTCAGGAAATTAACCATTAATTTCTATTAATTTAATTGAATGACAATCACAAGGTTATGATAAAGTATGTAATTTCTTGTAGTGATCCCTACTCACTAAAATTAGCATATCTCAATAAATTTAAATCCAAATCAAGCAAAATAAGTTTCCAAAGTTTTCTAATTTGATTTATAACAGAACTCAAATGATTAGCATGCATTTCTAGGTGTTTCAAAATAGTAGCTAACTTTTTAATTACGTCAAAGTTCGCCATCCCTGAAACAGTTGATATATGTTCATTAAAATGATTATATCTTGAGCAATCAGATTCCAAATCACGCAACCTCAAATCTCAAGGTTTCCTTAATGAATGACGAACATTATACTAGTGACAATTTAGTGTTTAAGCAATTTAAACAAGACCAAAAATATTCACAAAATAGGGAGGTTTTGGATGGGATCCATAAACTTAGGAAGACTTGAGCTCGTAAAGGTTTGTGAAAATTTTATCGCAATTCATTCTCACAAAACAGGGTTGCGAGAATGAAATGCGATAAAATTTTCACAAACCCTTACGAACTCAAGTCTTCCTAAGTTTATGGATCCCATCCAAAACCTCCAACCTGGCTTTGATACCACTTTAAACATATGAAGCGCATCACGGAAATGTGAGGATCACATCGTATGCGATCGGAAGCGACTAGTCGCACTAGTTGCTTGAGGCAACGGAGTTTAAAGAATTTTCTATCGATGAAACCACATGATCTAAGAACACTTCTCTAATCGTTTCATCTAAACTACAAATAAGTATTAGGTTTACCTCTTGAAGCGTGGTTGTGATCGAGTCTCTAAATGAAGATACCTCCTGTCTCAAGTTCGATTCAATGGAGGAGACACTTGCGAGCACGTTGATGAGACACATGCTCCTTGCAACCCATGTTCATGATCCAAGCGGCGAATCTCCTGCACTACAAGAAAATGCAGTTTTTGCGACTAAGGGCTTGCGACCACACGCAATGGGTATGTAGTCGCACGTCTTACTGCAACTATTTTGCGACTACTCGGCCGCCAAATCGTAGTCCCTAAATGTTGCGACGAATTTGCGGCCGAATTGTGGTCACAACGTAGTGGGAAAATTTTAGAAACTTTACACGGGGCCCTGCCATTCGAAACCCTAACTTTTGGTTTATCCCTCCCAAACCCCCTCCCTCCGCCCGCTCTCAACCCCATCTGCCCCCTCTCCATTGTCGCCGCTGCCCCCTCTCCACCATCTCCTCCTCCCAGCCACCGTCGACCTCCCCATCTGCATCACCTCCTTGCTGCTGCTCCGTCTACACCACCTCCTCCCCCCAGCCACCGCCGGCTCCTCCGCATCTCCATAACCGCCTCGCCGCCACCATCTCCACCGCCTCCTCCTTCAGAACCACCACCACCTCCTCCCCATCTCCACTACCTCCTCACCGCCGCCTCCTCCCCGTCTCCACTACCTCCTCACCGCCGCCTCCTCTCCACCACTTCCTCCTTCCCAGCCACCATCGGCCTCCTCCCCATCTCCACCACCTCCTCACCGTCCCACCACCATCCACCACCTCCTCTCCACCACCTCCTCCTTCACAGCCACCGCCGTCCTCCGCCTCATCCACCCATGCCACCAGCCCTCCCACCACCAACCCACACGGTTCTGCTAACACTACCCCCACCGACGCCCTCACGCCACCACCGCAGCCTCTGTCACTACAGCCGGCTGCCATCAAGCGATCCTTCACTGTGCTTATTCGCCGCCGCCCCTCCGGTACCCTCCTTCATGTTCAACCTTTTGATGTATTTCAGTATAATGTGTTCTTTACATTTCAAGTTCCAATCTCTATTCAGCAAGCCAACTTTTCATTTGATATGAAATACTTGCATCTTTGTTGAAGCTACGGAGTTTTATCTTTTGGGAGAACAATATATCTACTCTGATTAAATCATTACAAAAAGTTCATATCAAACATATTTTAGGTCACAAAGATAGTTAAATTATATGATATCATGAAGGCCAAAATCACACATAAATATTCCAATACAAAGCATATCTCATACACACGTATCACTAAACTTCCAAGGAGATGGTCCTTGATTTCTTCATCCTGCTCTCCCATCCACAGTAGCAATTCCATTTATTTAGGGGGTGACAACTAATTAAGATTGGCCGGGCAGGACAGCAACCAGACCATTATTTATAAATAGGTAATCAAAGGGAGATGAGATGCTACTATCGACTAGTTGCTATAAGCTCGGCTACGAAGCAGAGGAGGGAAGTGGTCAGTGCTCACAGCATCCTCAGACTTCAAGAAAATAACATGAAACCCAGGCTGAACGCCATTGAAGTTGCCTGTAAAGGTCCTGCAGCCGCGCAGAGTTGCCCTGACGACGGCGAGGCAGGGGAAACTTGTGTCACAACGGTTGCACGCGCAATAGAATAACTAGTAGGCGTTGCTATGGTTGGATCTCTTCCGGAACGAGAATATACTCTGAAAGCAGACACCCATTTTGTCGTATGTGGATCCTAGAAAATGTGTACATAGTCCACAGAGACTCCCATCATAACACTTTGGTTGTGGTATGATGTAGCACCTCACTAGTTATACTAGGAATAAGGGTAGATCGAATCCATGATGGTACAAAGGCATTTTTGCATTTCTAAAATAAGTACCTGTCTTTCTTATCCTTGAGTTTGTATGTTGGTGAATGGAGATATGTATGTTGGTGTTGCTTTTTTTTCATTAGACGATAAGTTTTCATCATATCAAACTATGTGTCTAAATAACTATTATGATCTCATTGTATGTAGAGCAATGAGTTCGACAAGGGATTGGATGTATAACCGCACAGCGAATGGCTCCATTTGCATGCCATTTTTAATTGGTGTAGAAGACTTTCTCAATTTCTCTTATGCCCAAGGAGACAGAATAGTTGACTTAGATGGAAAGATTATATGCCCGTATATGAAATGTGGATTGACGAAGAAATAATTAGAGACGTTGTGGCAGAACACTTGTGCAAGAATGGTTTTGTCAATGATTACAATTGTTGGTATGCTCATGGAGAGGTCCGAGCAACTTACCGAGAGAGGACTCAGATGTCGGACAATCCTTTTGTTGAGATGGTTATGGACGCAGCAGGTCCAGACTTTAACCCTTCTTCAGAGGGTTGTGATGATGAATTCAATGGAGAATCCAAAGATTTTATTGAATTGTTACAAAAGGATGAGGAGGGATTATGGCCTGGTTGTAAATTATTTTCTCTCCTTTCTGCCGTTACCGAGTTGCTGACAGTTAAAGCTGAGTATAATATGACTGATGCTAGTTTCAATGCCATGGTTAAGATTATAAAGAGAATGTTTCCGGAAGATAATTTCCTACCTGGTACCTATTATAAAATTAAAACCATGATGAGTACACTTGGCTTATCAGAAAAGTTAATTGATGCATGCCCCAATCATCATATCATCTATTATGGAGAAAAATTATCAAATGAGACTAAATGTCCAGAATGTGGTGAACCTAGATATAAACCAAATATGAAGACAAATGTTCCACAGAAGGTGCTCTGATACTTTCCTATAGCACCTCGTTTACGACGACTCTATTATTGCAAAGAAACTGCTAAAGACATGACTTGGCATGCAGATCATATCCGTGGTGACTTTATGGAACATCCTTCTGACTCAGCTTGTTGGAGGGCTTTAATGGAGTCATCTTCCACTTTTGCTGTGGATAAGAGGAATGTGGTGATTGGTTTGTCCACTGATGGATTTAATCCACATGGTCGAGGGAAAGATTACTCGTGTTAGCCAGTTATCATCACTTCGTACAACTTGCCACCATGGTTGTGCAACAAGAAGCAATATATGTTTCTATCTTTACTTGTGCCTGGTCCAAGCCATCCTGGAAAATATTTGGATGTTTATCTCAGACCATTAGTTGACGAACTTAAGGAACTATGGGAGAAAGGACAGGAGACATATGACGCTATTACTCGTAGTAAATTTCAGATGAGAGTAGGTTTACTGTGGACAATTAGTGACTTTCCAGCATATGGAATGCTATCAGGATGGAGTACACATGGGAAAAGAAGATGTCCGTATTGCATGGAAAATACGAAAGCATTTCAACTTGAGCATGGTCGAAAAGCATGCTTCTTTGACTGCCATCGACAATTCTTACCGAAGGACCATCTATATAGTAAATAAAAGATGGAATTCAGAAGAAATACAATTGAAGATTCAGATCCACCTATCAGGCTATCCGGACATGAGATATTTAGAAGTCTAATGGAGTTAAAGGGTTCAGATGATTATGTTCTACCTCTTCCAGGATTTGGGGATAACAATAACTGGATGAAAGTTAGTATCTTTTGGGAACTACCATACTGGCCAAATTTACTTATCCGGCACAATTTAGATGTTATGCACATAGAAAAGAATGTATTTGACAATGTATTCTACACGGTAATGAATGTCACTGGTAAGATAAAAGATACAGAGAACGCTCACAGAGATCTTGTGAAACTTTGCGCTCGTCCTGAGCTAGGCCTAATAGAATCAGAAGATGGGCATATTTATATGCCTAAGGCAAAATACTGCTTAAGTAGAGATCAAGTGAAAGATGTCTGTCAATGGGCTAGTAAATTAAAAATGCCAGATGGATTTTCGTAGAACATATCCAAACTTGTTGATCTGAAGAAAAATATTTTTAAGGGAATGAAAAGTCATGATTATCATGTATTTATGGAGCAATTATTACCTCTTGCTTTTAGAGGATTATTACCGAAGGGCGTTCATGATGTTCTAAGTGATTTGAGTCACTTTTTC
The DNA here is from genome assembly GCA_037367405.1 of Ottelia alismoides. Lineage (NCBI taxonomy): Eukaryota > Viridiplantae > Streptophyta > Magnoliopsida > Alismatales > Hydrocharitaceae > Ottelia > Ottelia alismoides. The sequence goes on from JAZKJV010007051.1 coordinate 228,362, forward strand.
AAATGTATATGCTTGGCCAAGTTGTTAGTCAAAGATATGGAAAGCCTCGAGGAGAGTGTAGTTATTATGTTGTGTAACCTTGAGAAGATATTTCCTCCATCTTTTTTTGACTCAATGGAATACTTAATGACACACCTTCCTTATGAAGCTAAAGTTGGTGGACATGTTAAATACGGCTGGATGTATCCATTTGAGAGGTAAATTTTACCTTGAAATTATCAAGTTAAAGTATTAATTTTATGCAATCTCATAATGTATGTTAACTTACATATAGGTATATATTTTTCTTAAAGAGAAAGGTTCGAAATAAGAACAAGGTTGAAGGATCGATAATCGCACAATACATTTCAGAAGAGGTTGCAAACTTTTGTTCAAGATATTTGTCAGACGATTTGGAAACTGTGTACAATCGTCCAATGCGAAATGAGTACAATGGCAACGATGATTTTTTAGTTAGTCTCTCTTGCTTTCGTACTTGTGGTCGACCTTTGAAAAAAGGGAAGCCACACATGATGAGTTCTCAGGAGAAGGAAGCTGCTCAGCTTTACGTAGCAGTGGGCAAATAACATCCGCTACTATATTGCAACTACCTCACTAGTGCTGTAGCAGTACAGTAGTAGTAACATGGTCGTTTTCGTAAATGCAATGCTGGCAAAATACTCTGTACGTAGTCGTGTAAATACATAGCTGTGGTGGCCATTTAGTCGCAATATGGTGCTTTTTTAATCAGAGTCAAACCAAAAGTTGACGCTACACTATGACTAAATAGAGACTACGTACGACTACAGCTTGCTACCATCTTACGACTACATTGTGGTCGTCGATAATTTGCGATCGTCTTGGCCCGACCACATATTTTTCTACTAAATATGGTCGCAATGGGGGGTTGCGACTATGTTGGCACCATTAGGGCACTACTTTACCACCTCATATGTGGTCGCAAAAACTGCATTTTCTTGTAGTGCTGATTTCGTCACCTGAGACCCGACGTCTTCTTCATGAGCGAGACTCACCGAAGGATACAGAGATCTATGAGCAAACAATCTGGTAATATAGTGATGATGATGCGGCGATTTGGCAACTCTCTCTAGAGCTCCATGGTGGGCGACCACAATGAGAGAGATGGAGAGAGACTTGGCATGTAGAGAGAGAGAGAAAGAGAGAAAGAGAAATTATATTGATGTCTTGTTGTTGATCTGAAGAGCAAGGGTGCCTCTTCTTATATAGTATTTTGGGAGTTCATGGATCTCAACATATGACACACAAAATCAATGTATGAGATTGATTTGTATTTTTTTCAATGGCCATGATGTTGTTGTAAAAACACAACAACTATTAATTTAATCCAAATTAATATATATTGATAAATAAATATAAATTAATTTCAAATCAAATCAATTGATTAGTCTTGGAGATAATGAGAAGATTGACCACATCCCCTAAAAAAGGGGGGACGACCATCCTTTTGAGATGGAATGGGTCTATCTCCTCAATATCTCATGAGATCGTATTATCTCATGATATCTCCAAGATTTACAACAAAATTTGGTGTAACTTATTTCACAAAATTAATTCATAATTATCTTGTGAATATTACAATCATGCCATTGGAAAACTATGAATCACATTCGCATCCCAAAATAAAATGTAAATTATATTTTCAATTAATTATCCAATGTGAATCTAATTCACATCAATAATTAATCAACAAATACAAATCACAACAAGCTCTCTCTTATATATTATAAATCATGTTTACAATATATTTATGATTAATATGGATAGTGTTATCTACATTATTCATATTTATGTTAATTAAATCACATTTAAGCATCTTGGATCTCTATTATCATCTGACCAAATAATATGAATCACATTCACATTATTCACATCTTTGATAATTAAATCACTTTTAATTATCTCAAATAACTCTCTTATAATATGAATCAAATTCATATTATTCATGATAATTAAATCACATTTAGTTATCTATTTTCTCAATGCTCGGATACATATATCAACAATGAAATTATTCTTGAACTCTTTCAAGAATAATGCGCTTTCTCCGTGGATACTTGAAGATAAGGACATGACGATTGTATTGTTCAATGTATAATGACTTGGATATTGCTATCACATCTCAAATCCAGATCTTGCGGACCTCTCATAGATGCTTGATTAAATCAAGATCGCAATTCTAATCTTTCTATTGTATCTTAATCACATTTAGATCAAGGTCCAACATTTGGACTAAGATCAGATTACTTCTCTACGAGAGGAGTCACTAAAATCCAGACATGTTTCATCACTCCCTTAGAATAGAAGCATCATGGTTATACAATCATTTATGATCACATCACCCTTAGGTATTCCTAATCCCTATACATCCTGCATACTCGAAGACCCATATTAAACCCGAAGTTTTAGATCTATTTAGACTCTGCTTCACGGTTTTATCATTACATTTCTCATTCGACCTTTGGGAGTTGTATCGATCATATACTTTCCAAAAGCATATATCATACCTAGGCGTTGATCCATACTCTCCAAAAGTATATATGAAACCTTACAAATTCAGTCAAGCTTCCAAAGCGAGATGATCTTGCACGGAATTTGATCTTCCCAATATCTCATGACTGAGCTCATGTCTTCCGGTTCAACAATGAACCTGTATGATCCCTTTTAGAGATCGTATTACTCATATGTCCTTGCATGCACATCAGTAGGGATGCAAACGAACGTATACGAATGCGAATTCAGGTCAAACCATAACCATATCCATATTATTTTACGAATACGAATACGAATGTTACACGGATGTAAAAAATCAAAATCCATATCCTCAAAAAACGAATACGAATACGAAACGAATCTTTTACGAACAAATATGAATATACAAATGAATGTTAACTTTAACATGAGTATTAGTTATAAATAAAAATTTACCTAGATTATTTCGTGACGACTTCTGCATAACTTCCCTTTTTTGTTTCACCAAATTCCATGTTTCAAACGAGCTGCATTTGGTGCATAATATCTACATTATATACCATAAAATAAAAGATCCACTTATGAAATCATATAATAAAATGGTAGAATGGAATGAACATTGGAAGATTAAGATGATATACCAGATCGGCTACAACTACGAGGAAGGGCGAGGGAGACGAGGGAGGCACCTACCTGTGGCTGCAAGGGAGGATGAGATAGGTGAGGGAGGGTGGTCGCGACTGTGAGGGAGGGCGAGGGAGATGAGGGAGGTTGACTGCAGCTGCAAGGGAGGGCGGGGAAGGTTGGTTGCAGCTGCGATGGAGGGCAGGGGAGGTGAGGTAGCGGTTGCGGCAGAGGGCGGGGGGGACGAGGGTGGTCGGCTATAACGGATGGAGGAGGGCGGGGAGGTGAGACAGTGGCTACATCGGAGGGCAAGGGCTACGACAGAGGGAAACTTGGTGGGGGGCGGAGGTCAGGGAGAGGCGGAGGTCGTCAGGGGGGAGGCGGAGGACGCATGGGGTGGAGGGCGCGAGGAGGCGGAGGGCCGCATGGGATGGCAGGGCGGCAGAGGGAGGCCGAGGGCGCATGGGCGGAGGGCATAGGGGGAGGCAAGGTGGCAGAGGGAGGTGTAGGGCACAGGGAGAGGCGAGGCAGTAGGGGGAGGCAGAGGGAAGATGAGCAAAGGGCGTGGGGGGAGACGGAGGTCCGCGAGGGGAGGCGAGGTGGCATGGGGAGGTGTAGGACGCGAGGGGAGGCGGGGCGGCAGGGAGAGGCGGAGGGTGCCGGGGGAGGCGAGAGTGGCGGAGGAGGTGGAGAGTGCAGGGGGCTGAGGGCGCACTGGGGAGGCAGAGGGCGTATGGGGGGGGATGGAGGTTGGTTGGGGGAGGCACTGGGCAACAACCAAGAAGAGGAGGAGGTCAGGGGAGGCAGCTTGGCGAGGAAGACAGGGGGGGCGTCGGGGATATAGGGGTTGGGGGGCGTCAGGGGTATGGGAGTTGGGGGGATGTTAACCCTAATGTTATTTAAAATATTAAATATATAATACGAATATTCATATTCGTAACCGTATCTACAATTTTTTCGTATTCTTATTCATTTTCGCATTCGTTAACTCAGGATTCCTACTCGTATTCGTATCCGTAAAAAAATCATTTCAAATATTTGTATTCGTATTTGCCTGTTTTACAAAAACAAGAACCATATCATCTTAAAAACGAATACAAATACGGACGAATACGAATATAACCGCATCCGTTTGTGTCCCTACACACCAGCGTATCGTTGTATAGAGCTTGGTTAGGTCATCAACCTATTGGTATGCCAAATGTACATACTCAGACATATAGTAACACACCTGTCTATGGTAAGAGGATGTGTGCCTATATCATGACAGCATACGACATAGGTCTTCGGTTATCTCGATTTCGTTAAGTCAGTTCTTTGACCTAACTAATCTGACACCTCCGAATCTCTATTCCTATGCAGAAGACCTACATCAAGAGGTCAGTCAGATATCAACCTTTAGAGAAAGGATTGCCATCTCCTTCTCAGGCTGGAGATCCTGTCTTAATAATCATCTGATGGTGCTTGATGAGTCCTCAATCTAACTCTTTAGATATTCATCCAAGTACCAACCTGTATGATTCAGCAATTGAATCAACAATTGTATGATCATTAAGATGGCCATGGTACATGGCCCTAATTGTACTAAGGGACCTATTATGCAAATTAGGTATTCTTCATTTTAGATCAGTGAATGATATTTGCAATAACATTTATTGCATAATATCTCACATTGGGCTCGCATGTCCGACATCTTCGCTAGTGTTATGCCTCTTGACTTTCCCCTACGATGCATTGCATGTAATTTATCATAACTGGTTATAGATATATTTTAAATCATAAATTAATAATAATAAAATAATTACATGCTTTTATGGAAGTAGAGGGTATTTCTTGCGACTCCAATGGATCACTAGTTTGTGTCTGTCTCGGTATGACACATGATTATGCATTCAAATGCACAATCGATTTCAACTAGTTGCTTCAGTTCTTGTGTGTTGGGGGATGACGCTCTGATACATGTGGAGGTATTGGTTGGGAGTCCACCGGAGCACTACTCTGTGTCTGTCTCGATATGGCATGTGATTGTGTACTCAGAAGGGCAATCAGTTCTAATTGATTGATTTGATTCCTATGTATTGGAAGACGACATTCACATACATGTGGTGGTATTGGTTGGGAGTCCACCGGAGCACTACTATGTGTCTGCCTTGGTATGGCACGTGATTGTGTACTCGAAAGGGAAGTCAGTTCCTAATGTTTGCTTCGGTTCCCATACACTGGAGGTTGGAGATCAGATACTTGTGGAGGTATTAGTTGTGAGTCCAACAAAGTACTACTCTGCGTATGTCTCTGTATCAACTTTGACTGTGTACTTAGAAGTGCAAACAGTTGCCAAGATCCCCATGTGGTTGTTGGCGTTCAGATACTTGTGGAGGTATCAGTTGCGTATGAGGTTGACTTCTTTGTTGCTTGTAAATTCTTGAATAAGGCAGACTACTTTGACCATTCACTTTTCTCTTATTCTTTCTGAATGTGAATGGTCCAACCATACATATAATAAACCCAAATATCGCAAGAAATGTTTGTCCAATATCTTTGCATTAGATATAAGAGAAAACTGATGGAAGAATATGAACTAGAGTTAAGAAAGTTGAAAAAAAGAGGTCTTGGAAGGTGAAGACACTAAAAACATACTCAATGTACTTAAAATTTAAACTCGCATCAATAACTGATATAATATTTAAAAGATCTGATGGAAATAACTAAATTTTTATTTATATAAACATTTGTTGAAAGATATATCCTACTAAGTAGATCGCATTGCGTATTTAGAATATAGTATTGTTGTCATAAACATTCCATTATTATCCTGATCATATTACACTTCCAGTGCCTTTAAGTCCCAATAGCCTGATAGATTTCAGTAGCCACTCCTGATTGCCTTTTTAAGTTATGTGCAAATAATATAATCTGTAACTATTTGTTCCATGAGTAACTATTGCTTTGAACTTCAAACTCATAGTATAATCGCTTTAAATTATTTTAAATAGGAATCAAGAAAATGACAATCAGACACTATTATTGTTTGAAGTATGCATATATATATATATATATATATATATATATATATATATATATATATATATATATACAGAGAGGTAAAGACTTGTTTTATTGATCCAGTTTGATCGAGTCTCCCCTTAATTCCAATTTATGTATCAATGTATTAATAAATTCAAGGTTTATATATAATTCTAATAGAAGGAATACAATTACACCACATCAGAATTACAACCCTAATTACTAAAGAGTGCTAATCCTAACAACGAGAAGAATCCTGGAACATTCCTCAGGATTTTATATACTATTTTATATAATATATTGATATTAGGTGCTAATACTAATACCAAGGAGAAATAGATCCATGTTGATGTTGAGTTGATATGATATGTTAATTTTTAATTTCATCAATTTACTTATTTGACATAAACTGAGAAGGAAAAAATGTTGCTACCAAATGTAGTGTCCTAGGCTATTTGGATTGGCCTGGACTTGAGCTCAGGGGCAGAACTGGTATACCCCTTAGGGGGGCCATGACCCCTCCTTAATTAATACAATCACTTATATAATATTCTTAATTTTCCATATGACCCCTGCTCAAAGTTTATATATAAAATTTTTTTATTATCATCATTGAATACTTAATGGCGTATTGGCTAGACTTTGTGTCTTCTAATAAAACAGTCAGAGTTCGAATCCTTCACTGTTCTCTCTAATAAAAAATTTAGCTCTACTAATTTAACCTCTCCCCTTCCTTTATTTTGTATAAAAAATTAATTCCAGCCTTTTTTATTAAAAATATCATTTCTACTCACTTTACTATATTAGCATTATAAGTATAATTTGATAAGAGATTGGGACTCATTTATCACTCCTATTATTTCTAATTCTTTCTATAAATAAAATAAATTTTGTTGGTCCATTTTTAATGTGAAATATTTTAACTAAAACTATAAAAAATCATCATTGGAAAAAAGTCTATTTGAAAAATTCAAATTACATTGAAATGTCAAGTTTATCAAATTTTAAAAATCACGTTTGAAATGGATTTTTAAAAATCACATTTAAAATGGTTACTTTATTTAAAAAATATCACTTTAATTTTTTTCATTTTTTACTTATATGTGATAGATGGATGTTTGCCCCCCTGATTAAATTCCTGGTTCTGCCCCTGCTTGAGCTGGAATCACGATTTGGGATGCAGTCAACTCATTTTTCCATCGAGAGAGTCTATTGATGTTGACTCTCATATCATGAAGTTCGTCCAGAACTCGCTGGAGTTCGGGAGAGATCAAAGAAGAGGACGACCCCTGGCCCTGCTTGTCCCTGAGGTCGCTGATTCTGTCCCTGCTGGCCCTAGCGCTGATACTGCTGCTGCTGAGGTTATGAGTTCTGATAACCCTGATGGTACTGCTGACGCTGCTGCTGTTGTTGCTGCTGAGGTTGGTAGATGGGCCGAGATTGTGGTGGACGAGGGTTCATAGTAGAGATAGATCTGATCGGTTGATACGATCCAGGTTATAACAGACTTCGTTTATCTCCATGACTTGTGGAGGTTCCTCGTAAATAGATTGAGCGGAGGTTTCTTCTGTTTGATGGGAAAAGACTTGATCTCTACCCCAATAGCTCTGTTGCCCTACCACTGCCCTTGAATGTAGTGAATTTGATGTATGGGGACAAGGGGTGAAGTCAGTGCAGGTATCTAAATCTTAGATACTATGTCAGCCAGTTCCTCCATTTTCTTAGGCAATTTAGCCAATTTCTCCATATCAGATGATTTATGGAGTTTGTCCACCTTTTTATAAATTTGTTGGACCATAGTTAGCTTATTAGCTATTATTCCCATGTCAGCGTTCTGATTGGTTGACAGATTATTCACCATCTTTTTAGAGCCGGCTATGTTAGCCCGGCTGGTGGTCTGTACACGACTAGATTCTGCAAGTTTCTCGAACACCTTGTAGATGGTGTCCTCGTGGCATCCCATGTAGCTTCCTCTGCAAGATGTACTTACTAACCCTTGGGTATCAGAGTTCATTCCACCGACAAGACTTTGGACCATCATCATTTTTCTTATCCCGTGTCCTGGGCATTTCTGGATTAGGTCTGTGAACCTTTCCCAGGTTTCATGGAATGGCTCACTCGGGTATTGGGTGAAGCTCGTGAGTTTGATCCTCATTTGATTAGTTCTACTTACTGGGTAGAATTTCTTTAAGAATAGTTCTTTAAAGGTGGCCTATGTGGTGACCACTTCCCCTAGGTTTTTTAGCCAGTAAGCCACCTTATCAGTCAAGTCAAAGGGGATACTCTCAACCTTATGTAGTCTTGACTAACCCTAGGGTGTCATAGGTTAGCGCAGACTAGCCCGAAGTCATGGAGGAAGATATAAGGTTCTTCATGATTATTCCCTCCGAACTTTGGAAATAATGCGAGGAAATGCGGTTTGTGTTCGAACTCACCCTCTGGGGGTATCGATCTCAACCAATTATAATCTTCATCTAATTCAGGGAGATACGTATCTTCCATAACAGCTTCACCACATTGCATTTATGCCATCTGCTCTCTAAGGAGTTCATTGTGTTGTTCGACAACAATTATTCTAGCCAAAAGTGCACGAATAGGGTCATTGTCGTTATCGTCCTTATTTGGAGGCATCTTGATTTCTTCTTTACCTTGGATGCACATAAATCGGAGTTAGGCTCATGCTTGAAATGTTTAGGGGTTCTGCCAAAGATGAAAGTTTCTTTGGCAGGAAGGGAATAGGAGAGAGGATTAGTCGGGGGATGACTAATCCCTATAGGTGAAGGGTGAATCATGGTTTGGAAAAAAGGGTCATTCCTATGCCATGGGGTTTCGATAAGAGGGTCATCTCAAAATTGAGGAGATGAATTACTTGAGGAGCTCGGGGATTTGTCCGCAAAGTCCGAACGAAGAACTCAAAAGAATCAATCTCGGATGAAAGGAGCAGTTTGAAGCAAAAGAAATATTGAGGAGAGAGAATGCACAGAATGTACAAATGTACAGAAGACTCACACAAACAAACACAATTCAAACTCATCAATTCATCCACTCAACAATGGTGAAGGCACGTCAGGGCTCGACCGCTTATCTTTTCAATTTAAATTTAGTGACAATACAATCTTGAAAATTAAGAGGAGCTGTTGGATGCCGAAATATTTCACAAAGATTGTCCCGAGTTCATACAACTGGTTGCATCTACTTTCAGCCATTATGTGTGTAAGTATGGACCATTAAACGGCTACCCATGTTACTTGACGACGGAGCCGTAGACAATATCCTCTAAACCACCCACTCTACTAAGGGAAGTCAGACTGTAAAATGGCTACCCAAAAACCTCACCGAGAAGTAGCTACTTGTTTCTAAAAATAGTAGTCTGAATGAAAATTTTCAGTTTTTGGCTCTACCCTAAGTGTGCGATCTTGTCCTTACAAACAATGAGTGGGTTATTCTCCAGCAGACACATGCTTGATTTTAGGTTAGGTTATTTACAATCACTTTGATTAGCAACTCCGATTTTAGATTAAAGTGATCACTGAAGTTTTAGATGAGCACAGAAATTCACGCCTAATGAGCAGTCCTTATTCCTTTAATTCCTAAGTTGTAAAACTGAGGAGGGAGAATCGAAAAAGCCAATGTAAGCGTAAATCAATGATGCATGCTTAAGAAGAAGACTTACAGTGATCCCTCGCGTTCTTCATGCTGGATGCAATACAAGGAATTTTTAAAATTTACAGTAAATGATATGCACAGATGAAATCACCCTAACCAGATAGTTCTATTAATGGTAAAGAATTGATTAAAAATTTGGTTAAGTTGAATGGTGTACCAGTGCGTATAGTTAGTGAAAGTGTGGCCTAATAATTACGAGCACAATCAAGAATAATTAAGCAAGCCTATATGCGCCTAATTCCTATGCAAATCAAGTTGGGTCCCAAACACACAGAAGGGGTTGAAACATATCCGACACACCACAAAGAAGTCCAGTCTGAATTATTACAAATTAGCAAGGTTCAAAGAGAGAGGGACCTTGTGAATAATGCAGAAAATTAAATCTAAACTAACTCTCTCTTACAAAAAAAATAAAAATCAATCTTCTTTGCAGACCCTTGAATTATATCTAAAAATTACTTCGAGCTATCTGCAAAGAGAGAAGATGTAGTTAGTATCTGTTGAGAGAGAGAGAGATATGCAAAATATAATACATAAAATAAAATGCAAAAGAAAGAAAAAAATGACACAAAAAATAATTTCACGAAAATTAATTACAGAAATTAATCTAAAACCCTAAAAATACACAGTTCCCCGACAATGATGCCATTTGATGAGCTCGAATTTCACCTCTTTAATAATCGATAATTGTAGTATATGAGACCAAATTCGGTCGATAAAAAAACCACAATATTTGAACGTTGTGGAGAATTTATACTTGGCATCAAACAAAGAGAACAATGATTTTAGTTGAGTGGGTTCTAAATTAATTTAGATAATTATTAAATGCTAGATTAATTTCCTTGTCAGAAAATAAAATGGAAAATATGATGATGCAATGCGAAAAATAATAGAGAGAATAATTCAATACATGATCTGTGATTTTTATATGGATTAAATCCTTAATGATATGATCAATAAATCCTCAAAATTAATCACAAGTCATAAAGAAATTCAGATTGTAATTTATTCAATCAAATTCAAGTTGCAAAGAGAATAATGAATAATCCTTTTATGATTCCCTGTAATTTTCTCCTCAAAATCAATTTTTAATCGGATAAATTATTAAGGAGATTCCTTGATTTAGCCCCTACAATGATAAAGAAAAATCCACAGTAATCACAAGAAATTATTCAATTTAAACATCCTCAATTGAGTCCCTGTAGAAAGATCATTAATTTCCTCTATTTCATGTAGCAAAAATATGTCAATTCTTAGTCTCCATAAATCAAAATGCTCCTCAAACAATAATTATAAATATCTAACTTCAGATCTGTCCACAAGTTGTATAATATGAAAGAGCATGAAATAAACTTCAAAATGACATATTATATGCTAAAATCATAGTTCGTATGGAGAAGACATGCTAAAATGAACTACATGGACTAAAATGTAATAAGAATAATTATTTTCCTTTCGACCTGGTCTCTAAAGGACTTATATGCAATTTCTGAAAGTTGTAGGGAGTTCTTTGCAATTTTTCCATGCTCGCACGCAGGGGCACGTTACTGTGCTGGTGGGTGCCCTTTTATAAATCTAGAGTTTATGTGTGCCCTTTCACAATTTACCCCTCGATCCACGTGCATTGCATGTGCTTCTTGCGGGCGTTTGCTCTTCTGCAAATCTCAAAAATGGCAGGGGTCTGGATACAGATTCCCCCCACCCACACGTGTCGTACACATACATAGGAGGTTCGAGAGGTGAGGCAGAGGATCAGGGCCCGAGCCTACGTGGCTGGCGATGCGAGGTCGGGGCGACCCGAGCCACAAGGCTTGGCCTAGGCTCGGGATGGCTGACATGGCGGCGTCACAATCGTTGGATCAAGGGTTTAGCCTGATCCAACGGAGGAGATGGCAGTGGTAGAGGGCGACAAGTCGACGGCAGTGCTCGATGGTGGATACAGTCGGTACAATCGACGGAGTGGGGACGTTCTCAAACGATACATGCCCGAGGGTGGTGAGTGGTGAAAAACAGAAGAGCTCGGCGATCAGTGGTGTCCAAATGATGTTTAGCGGAGGAAGAAGGGTGAAGATGGGGCACAAGGTAGAGTTGCTCCTCCTTCGATCATCTGTAGAGAATGCTCAGGGATCTGATAGACGTAATGCTATAGGAGGCATCAATATCTACATGTGTTAGCTAATAAAAAACCAAAGAAGAGGTGGGTGTATCTCCGTCGGACGGTGAGGGAAGGGAGCTTCGAGCTCTGGCCTTAACAAGGCCGGAGGTGGAGATATATGAGATATAGAGAAAAACTAGAGGGGGTTGACCATGGGGAAGAGTTGATCGAGGGTGGAAAAGATGAAATTGAAGGAAATGGGTTCTTCTTCCTTGGGGAAGAAGACCCATGAGGAACGAGAAGGAATAGAAGGTGAAAGAGTTACCAGAGGGTGGACCGTGCTCAGAGGGGGTTGAGATATCGCCTGAATAAGGAGGAGCAATGCCTCATGATGGGTCTTTGCTCGAAAGGTCCTGGTGAACGGGAACCTGAGCTCCTGCAACTCGATGGAGAGTTGCGACACGACCAAAGATACGTCGTGGATCTAACCACCTCTTCCTCGTCGTCTCCTGAAGGATGTCCCCTGCTCTAGTTGTCACTTGGAGAGGAGTGCGAACGATGGAGGACGATAGGGAAAATTGTGGATGGCGATGGAGGTTAGAGTGGAGGGCATTTTATAGGAGGGCGTGGGGGGGGGATGGCGGTTATGCGGGCGAGGGGCCGACCTCATAATGATCGGAGAAGGGGAGTGGGCGTGAAGACCGTTACATGGAGGCGGTGGAGAACGGCTGGGGAGGGGGCTAGATGAGAACGGTTGGAGGAAGAGGAAAGGGTCATGCGCTATGCATGTATTCTGGGGGAGGAGGCAGTCATGTGCTAGGCACGTGACCTGGGGGCGGCTGGAGAGAGAAAAAGCGGGGGTGCCACCTGGCATCCCAGGAGCTGCCATGTGTCACCTAAAAAATTTTCAAAATTTAAAAGGGAAACAAAAATAGAAAAGAAATATAAGGGTACACCAGATCGAAAAATTTCCTTCATGAAAATTGTTCCTCTCGACGAGATCTACAATTTTATGAACTCGAAAGCAAAAGAGGTCATCTCTACAAAGTGGTATTTTTGGTGGTTCTCCATGTGTATAGAAAACCACCTTTTGGGGTTTTGTACTTTTTTTTGGTAATTTAAAGGTGATAAAAATCTAAAAAAATACGATAAAATAAAAGTCACTTAATTACACATTAATCTAATTTTTAGATTTTTAATAAATAAAAAAAGAAAATAAAATAGAAGTTAAACAAATTTTGTACAAACTCACAAAGGTCATTCGGACTCAGTCAGTTTCTTTGATTTCAGTCTTGATTTAGATTCGGATTTTTATTCCATTTGATAAAATTTTCACCAAAGAACACAAATGAAAAAGAAATAAAATTAAGAGGGTTAATTATGTAAAAAAAATCTTAGGTCAAAAATAGCAAAAAGATAAAATACGCAGAAGAGGCCCAAAACCCAACTTTCACATATGAGTTCCGAATTTTATGAAATCAGTCTTGTTTTGAAGGTATTTGAAAATGAGGTACTTTAAAAGTGAGTAGGTCAAAATCACATAATGTATGAAGAAGATATGCATGTTTTAGTCCGTCTGATGTTAAACTAGGATTGGGTTTATTTGTCACTTATTTGAGTTAGCAATTTTTTTTATATTTTTTATTTATTCTTGTTAGTATTATTTACACAATGGAGATGGCTTGGGGTTAATTGGAGTTAGGATGAATTAATAAAAAATATGGGAATTAAGCAGCTTATTAGGTCACTTTACACTTGGATTTTTGGGTTCCTTATTTTATGCAATTATGCATGATGAAATGCGAATATTATTAACACATGTTTTAATGCTAATGATGTTATATTAATTATTAAATGCATATGGATTTTGGAGAGCAGAGCCTAATTAATAGGTGTTAGCATGTTGAATCTGAGATTCATTACTTAGCTTACATACAAATTTCATATTTTCAAGTTTTATCAATAATGTGTTTAGGGATAAACTCTAAATTCATCATTCTTTTAATTGAATTTAAGTCCACATGTCCCAATCTACCCTATCATATCACAAAATTCTAAATTATTAACAACATGAGACACATAATTAGAACATGCAGAATTCAAAACATTCGCTAGATTAATGTTTACTGAATCACATCTAATTCTATACAACCAATCAAAATCTACCAAATAACATTTTCCATAAAATATGTCATGTCTTAGAAGGACAACTTTATTACATTTAAAGTTCAATTCAAAATAATTTCTAACTAAAATGGAGACAGATAAGATATTCTTCTTTACGTCAGAGACATGCATCACCCTGTGCAATGTCCAAACATGTCCAGAGGAGAACCTCAAGATGACTTGTCCTGACCCTAGTACCCTGGCTGCATAATCATTTTCCATTTTCACAGTCCGGCCACTGCAGATCTGATAAGAAGAAAACAAAATTATCTCAGAACAAATATGCACATTGGCTCCCGTACCCATGAGCCACTCATTTGGATTATGGATATGATATAGTTCAGGTTTTACACAGACATACCCCTCGCTAGCCTCAAGTCCCGCAGTAATCATATTCACTTGCGAACTCCCATATGTAATCTTTGGTTGAGCCTTCAAGAACGGACAATCCTCCTTCCTGGCAAACCTGATTACAGTGCCAATAGGGTTTATTCTTTGCCTTTTTCTGAATTTTGCCCTTTGGTTCATTTTATTGTTGTTACTACTCTTTCCCTTCTTATCTTTGCCCTTCGAGGTCATGAAATTTACCTTAGTCTGAACATCAAAAGGAACCACATGCTTTTGTTTCCTGTGTTCCTCCTCTATGGTAATGGCCACCATCAAGTCATCCATAGATTTGCTTTCCCTTTCTGTGTTTCAGGGTCATTCCGAAGTCTTTCCAAGACTTGAGAATTTTTCTATACTGCACATGACTTGAAACTTCTCTGGAAGTTTCATCTCGGTATCTTTTAAATCATGGATAAGGTGTAAAAACTCATGCTCCTGTTAATAAACCAACTTCCCTACGGCTATGGAAAATTTTAAGAACTTAGAAACGAAGTATTTCTCAAAACTGAGATCCTTGGTATTATATTTCTGCTCTAGTTCTTCCCATAGTCCCTTCACAGTCTACGTGAACGAACAATATACATCAAACAACGTATTGGATAGAGCCAATAAGATGAAACCATGACATATATGGTCACGTTCCTTCTGCGCAGATTGCGCCTTCTAGCTATCGTGTGTGGGATTTTTCTTTTGCACCCTAGGGCATTCAGTTTCAAGCATCGAGATTAACCCTATGATGGTTAACCAGATTTTAATGTGTTGTTGCCAACACTTGAAATTCTGACCACCGAATTTTTTAGGCATAACTGTCATATCCACCCTCGATTTAACATGGTGTTTGACATAGTTTTAATTCTAGTTCTAGATATCTTCTCTAAGGTTGTTGTTAACAAGATCATTAAGGTATAAATTAAACAATAATTTTTATGATCAATACGAATCAATGCATTACAGATTAAGAAGATTATATCATGCATATCGGATTCATACAGAAATTACAAGATTAAGAAGATTATAATCATGCATATCCATCATTCCCTCCACATGGAAACACCCAAAGGTCCCCTTCTTATTTATATAACACCAACACTTTTTCCCTTTTATTTTTCTCTCCTTTTCTTTTCAAATTTCCAGCCAAAGGAACATTCCTAGCCCCTCTCCCTTGTCTGCAAGTTGTTGCCAGCAGCTTGGGAGCTGCTACTGCTGCTTTCAATCTCAGGGATGGGCCCCCCCTTGCTTCAACTGCAGCTGCTTCTTCAAGGAGCTGCTGATGCTCTTATTTGAGCAGCTGCTGCTACTTCCAACAACCACTACAACAAAACATGCTTATGGTGACTAAACTGTAATGATAGATTGATGACTTGTAGTGACGAAAAAGGCTGTTTAGACAACCATTTCATCACCACTACTCTATCGACAAAAGTAGGGTCACTAGAGCCTTTGGTGACCATGAGAAAGTTGCAATGCCTATTTTGACAACAATTTTGTCACCACATTTACAAAGGCAGAAGAATTGTAGCAACAAAATCGGTCAGTCACCACAACTTTAAGGACCTGGAACATTTACACAAATGGTACATATTTTGCGTGCGAGAATTTTCCCTGTCCATATCAATACCTGTTTATAATAAGTGCTTCAATTCAAAAAATTTGATATTACATAGTTAAACCTGGTATTACAATATTATAAAAAATCTATTTTTTTCAAAATGGTACAAAAGAGCCATGATCAGCAGTGTCGTTGCCTTCTCCTTAAGGCTGCTGGAGAGATATTACAGTGGATTGCATTGCCAATGACTACAATTGTTGCATCATTACTGTACCACCTAGCTACATTGACACCTCTAGTGCCGGTAGCTTCAATAGAGCTTGTTACATCAGTTTCATTGATGAAAGTTGCGTCGACACCATCATCGATGTCCCTGGGGACAGTTGCATGAAACAACATGAGTCTACTGCTGCCCCTTGTGATCCAAACTTTTTGGAGTCCTGCAAATGCAAAAGTGCTGATAAATAATGGAACTTATGATAAGAATAGGTCTATAATCGATGATCTTTAAGCAAAAGATGGTACAACTAAAAGCATGTTGCTTGTAAAATAACCCCATTGACAGTCTGCAAAGCAAATCAATCAACACTTATTTATTATGGACCAAATCAGATAACCGATTGATCCAAAGTCTTTTGTACACTAATACAACTATATGCGTACTATATCGACTTCAATCAATCATCATATGTAAATGCAGAGAATATCTCTTGAACATGTTTGAGATCCTATACTAATAAGCTGGCCAAAATGGATTAGAGTTGTAATGAAACCACCTGTAATAGTAGCTGCTTATGTGTTTCCTTTCCTCATCATAGCAACAAACTAATCGTAGTTTATTCGCCCATCCTGTTTACAAGTTACCAGTGTTATTAGCAGTTTCACAAGATCAAGTTGATGAACTCATTTGTCTTACAATGTCGGCGTCTACTTCTGATATGATTCCCTTGATGTCTCCTCCATTGTGCATATCAAAATATTTCAGGGCCTGCTCAAGCTCTTAAATCATGATATACCTGCGAAGAGGAGCAAGGCGTGGTGTAATTAGAGTGCCAACAATGGAGGTCCGGTCTTCATTAAAACTCTTAGATGTTAAGATAGTACATACCCACTGTTGTCCTTATCAAGGTACTGGAAAGCAATGTAGAGATGTTCCTCTCTATCCATCCTATTCATATGCACAGTTGTTGTGATGAACTTCTCGTAAGAAGGTTTGAAATGCTTCCAAACCTATAAAATATAAAAAAACTACCTTGTGACTTTTTTGAATCGCTTTTAAATAATAATATGATAGAGTTTAATTTCTTTTTCATCTTTAAAAAATCATGACTTTTATATTGTAGTCCTTAGGCTTGAATCCACTGCCTTTCTGTCTTCTACTTCTCAGAATCTTCCCATGTGCAAAGCTACTAAGCTCACTGTTGGATTTTAGGCATCTGTAAAAGCCCATCAAAAAGGAAAACAAGCGTGGCACTGACATATACAAAAGAATCACTAGATGTTGCAACATGCTCAATCGAGTTAGCAGTGTCAGTTTGATTTTCCATCTTTATTTCTTTTTCCAGGTTGCACTGTATATGGAAACCTCCTTTCAAAATTGTTGGGTATCGTCCTTCACAAATTGACCAAGTTATAAAGCAATTAATCAATAGATGCAACTATTTTAGATGGAAACCTCTCAAAATAGAAAGAAATATGATATATGCAAGATGTACTCTTGAATAAAATGCAAGATGCCTAACACACACATGGTGCAATCTTATTATATTGATTGAGATCCATTTAAAAAATATGTAATATACACTAAATGGGTCATGGCTGTTTAAAAACTGATCGACACCTCTGTGCCTCTACCATAGTCATAGAGAGTTCTAAGTTAAATACTACAAATTTTCTATGAGAAACTAGATATTTTTTTCAGAATATGGACAAAAAGAAATGGTCAATATCCTAACTGGTATGCACCTTTTGCGTGGCTGATCTATGGAATAATAATGATCTGAGTGTGTGGTTTTCGGTTCAAGGTAATACACTACAACTAACTTTTGCAAGAAAGTAATTTCGATATCATTCATAATACAGATAATTCTAAAATATACTACAGAATAAAAGTAAAAAATGTAACACTGCAAAATAAATTAGATGGTTAAACCTAATTGTAGTTCAGTAAATAGACCTAATTGTGCGGGAAGGGCAAGCTCACATTAGGTCGGTCACGGGTATTATTGTGTTCGTCTGTATAATACTCAACATCAAGAGAATATAGAATGCAGTTTTGTAATAGAGATGATCCTTACCATGGATTTATAATACAAGCCAAAGACCTCCCATATCCAGAATCGAAGGCAGCAAATAAAATCAAATTAGCAGATACTACTAGAATCGAAGGCACCAAAAAAAACTCAAACTTGAGCAGATCCTACAATTGCCATGGATTTTTCAGTATTTCATTTATCAAGAATAATCCCATGATAGTAAGATGCAACAATCTGAAACATAAAATAGATGAAATGAATAAACTCATGTTCTTAGAGAATGCAAAGTCTATATACACAATCAACAAGAATTTGTTTTAAGAAAATTTTGCAAATTATATTGAGAAGGGACATATGCAAATACCTTTGCTTGGAGAGCCTTCCATTTAAAAAGAGACGGTGCTTTTGATATTGATTAGAACATTGGCATCTACAGAAACAAAACATGCATGCGTTGTCATCAGTGTAAAAACTAAAATCTCATCAATTTCCACTTTGCGAGCATATTCCATTCCAAAAATACCAACCTGCTGATTGCATCTAAATAAGAGGAGCTATAGTGAGAGTTTTCATCTTCTTGTTCCCACGGTGACCTGCAAAACAACAATGATCATCCCATTGTATTTTAATCTCAATAACACAGGATCAACAGACAATATTAAATATAAATTTAATTACCCAATTCTGATGCCACAAGATTAATGGAAAGATCCTCTTGATCCCAAGAGAAGGCCCTCACTATGCGTTCTGGCAGCTTCAACTACTCCAACCTGAATTTGACAAGAAGAATGCTGAGATGTATTTGTGAAGCGAATGTTTCCACAACAGACCTAGGATGAATGCTCCCATAATCATGATCGGAAAAAGCTGGAAAGACATGCAAGGATCATGACAACCAGGTTAAACCCAGAACTTACATATTCAAAGTACTACTGCAGAGGTTTGCACCTTGTAGCCTCTTCGGCTGGAGGGGCTCAAGATCCTCGAGCAGGTGGCCAGCAAATAACATGTTAGATCAAAGGGACAATTAGACTGGAGTGTGATCGCTGGAGCAGAACGTTGGCATTCTCATTCACCTGGACAGAGGCAGAATGCCACAAGGTGTGAGCTTTGACTTGGTGTTGCAGAGCAGCACTACTCTCCTTGTAGCTCTGCAACTGTAATGGCAAACTGAGATCTTTACATCGTGAAGGAAAATAACAATTCGAGAAAAGATGTAAATAGAGGACTGCTGAGAGCAACAAAAGATGCAATTAGATAAAAGTAATAGCTTTAGTATAATTTCAATTAAGAGAAAACATCCAACCGTGAAAAGTTAGTATTTGGACTCCTTTGTATCATTTTATGTCGATGGGATCTTAATCAACCTCTAACATATTATGCAACAAAATAAATGGATGTCAAGGGATCGAACCTCGTGCGCACCCCTACGGGAGAGCTCAAACTATGCATCTTAGAATGAAATATGTCTTAAATATATCCCTCAACTTCCCATAAAACTCCATTCTCTGATTCCTTCGAGGGAAATGAATCTGACACGATCTCATCACCTAATTTAAATAAATGAAGACAAATCATTGATATATCAAAAAGTACTTTTGTATTTTGCATTTGCTGGTAGAGAAAAAATATAAGGATATATAATCTTGAGAACTTGGCATGAATTACTAACCTTTTGCTTCTTTTCCAAGCAACTCAACAATGAATTACTAACCTTGAGAAGTTGGCATGATCAATCCGATGCTATTGACCAAATCTAAGCAGAAAAGACTAACACAACAGATATATATTCATGGAAAACAGAGATGAAGTAGTAGATTAAGAATAAACATAATTTGATTGAGCAATCAATTGCACAAAAGAAAAAAATATAGCAACATGTTATATGAAGCATTTTAAAAATCAGAAACATGCATCAAAAGAATTCAAAGAAGTTTAAAGTCCATCAATGTCAATTTCGTATAAAACTTCAAATGGTGATGGTCACCATCATCCCAGAAATTGTGTAATCAACAAATAAGAGTGATCGCTTTTCCTCTATAAGAGTCAAATGACATGCCATTTCTTAATTCAAATCAACTTTGATCACGATCCTCCTATACCAAGATAAGAAAGAAATTGGAAGATAAAACATTATTATAAACAAAGATTGCATTAAAAAGATATTATACCCGAGAATGCAATGGATCTTGCATTGTATTCGATGAGCATGGTAGATTTTCGAATGGCTCATTAACAAAATGACCTCTCTGTCGCAGGACCACGATCACAATTTAGTAAATAAAGAAACAACGATCAAATTAACTACTATTTCTAAGATATTTTAAGTTTACCCCTAGGTTACTCGTCAATAAATTAATACGACTTTCCACTACACCACCATCATGAAAATTAGATCTTCTGTTGTTCTGATCACCACTCTCACCACTTACAAAATTTCTATTACCCCTGCCACTCGCATGCGAGAAATCTGGAACATTCTGTGATAAGAAAATGATATATTAGTATTAACCAATGTCACCAATACATACACATTAACTCAACATTTTACCTCTATATGGACAATGATAACTAAATCTAACACGTTGGCTTAGTTGTTACGCCCAATGACGTATTTCATTCATTGACAAACTTTGTCGTTGAATTTTAAATTTAGGGAACAATAACATCTTTTAATTGTTTCACAGTTTCCTGAAAAACACTTATTAGTAAATGCAAGAGATGTTAATATTCAACCATATTATTGATAAATAACCTGTTCCTCTCTACCTTTCTGCAAGATTGCTTGCAACTTATCCCTGTCTGATTGCTTGTGAGATTTATCGTGTCCGGCACCAACAAAACGAACATGCTCTTTTATACCAGTACCAATATAACGAGAATATGCTGCAGACATTATTTCTTCAGAAGACAATTGCGGATGTGTCTGTTGGGACTTTTGAATGCATTCTCCAATCTTATCATACTTCAAGTTTTTAAAACAACTAATAATATGAACAATATAGAATAAATATTAAAAGAGTAATAACTTACCACTATATCCTCATTAGGGTACATGATTTTCATCATGTCAACCTCTATAGGCTCCCTATTGTTCTCCTTTTCCTGGAAAAATAAAATGCAAAGACAATACTTTTAAGCTCAAGACAAAATAAGTTAAATAATCTTAACTTACAAAATCATGATGACGACTAGCCAGTGGACGTCTTCCGCATCTACGATCCAAAGCTTTATTTTACGATTCTTTTGGTTGATCAAATCCCTTGCCTAATTCAAGTACTCGCGATGGTGAAACTAAAATTAAGTAATACATCATATAATATTGATCAGCTTAATAAACTATCTACTTAAAAAACTTAGCAAACGAACTGAATTACATATTCAACCCTTGTTTCAATTAAACATTCAATTCTACTGAAAATGAGATGGAGCACCAGCTTTCCTTATTGGTGTTTCCCCATAATATAGATGACCGATTATTTAGACACAATATCGTCCAATTGCACGGGTCAACAAAATGAAATAGTATAGATATGATGAAAAGTTCTTTTCACAAGTTCTTAATTTACAATACCATTAAGCATCATTCTTTTTCAAAAGTTCTTTTCTTCATTTCATCTAGTATTCTTATTTCTCCCTGTGCAGAGAGATATCCATTGTGATTTTCCTTCCTATACAAACATGGATATCATTTTGATTTTCTCAACAATATGGATATGGATACAGAACTACATTTTTCTGGGGGATAAGATGATTTATACATGTATTCATTGGTTAAAATACTTTGTTCTATAATCGAATCAATCAAATAATTTTTTACCAATGTATACCCTTAAACGAAGAGAATATTACATAGAACTGATTTTTAGGACCGCTCTTTCAATCACCGCCCTCTTTTGGTAATCAAATCGTGTAAAAGTCCATAGGCAAAAAGTGCACATGTGTATATGGTGTTCCTTGGGAGCTGAAATCTTATTTTAGCTATCTATTAAATTATTTTCCCTCCATTTATTTTCAGAATCACATGAGTTTCATTTTAAATGTCCAATCCTGAGTGGATTTGATCTACTTTATTATGCTAAAGCTCCTACACTGTTCACTGTTTTAGCATATGATATTGCTTAGAAATGGCGTTGGATATAATATACATCTGACTCAAAAGCTCCCATAGTTTATTTCTTTATAACAGCTTATGAAGCGCTTTTCGGCATCTCCTTCTATTTCTTGTCAATAGAAAATAGCCACAAACAACGTACATAATATGCACATACGACACGTAATTTTGGCGCATTCTTTCCTATTACCTGACCGTACTTATTCCATTCAAGTTCAAGACGGCCATCTCCTTTATGTATAAAGAACTCCAATGTATTAAACCCCCGCCCTTTTTTCTTAACTTGAACAGAATCACTGCACGCATCATCATCATCCTCTAATTCATCAATATTAGTTTCATGTATTGCTTCTTCATTATTTACAGAGCAAGCGTGCCCTCTCTTAGATTCAGATAGTTTCTTTGATATATTCATTGTTCTACATTTTAAAAGAATATAATCGTAAGAAACAATGAGATAAAAACATAAATAACATATAAATATTTTCCATGAGGATAGACAACCACAAGGATAATAGATCGTCTGTTGCAGTTTTTAAAAAGTACAAGATTAAACATATAATATGGTCCATAAATGGTATCGATAAAAAGATACATTATACTATATTTGCTTATGACTGAATACGTATACCCTTTCATACAATACCAGATACTTTTTCCTTCTACACATGAGGAATTAGCACTCACAAGAAGAAGAAGAAGAGCGAAGGCGATGCAAGGGAGTATGAAGAGCATTCATCATGTATGTACAACCAGATGAAATAATAAATAACAATTATAATGAAGATGGTGTATCTAAATTACAAGTAATGAGAGAAATTTTACCAAATTCATCAGCTACAGCGTGGACAACGCGTTCGCCTGGTATATCGGATCTCATCTAAGTATTTATTTCTTCATCAACGGTTACTACACTAGGATGCATTGTGCCAATACCATATATACCATCAACAGGCATGTCATACAAATCTCTAGGAGGTACTTTTATAATAATGTGATGGTCTCCTCTTCTTGTGTTATCTTTGATATAAAAACATTGTTGTGCTTGAGCTGCTAAAATAAAAGGATCGTCTTCATGCTTTCTCTGTCCGAAATCAATGGATGTAGATCCATATTTATCAACTTGAAGTCCAACATTGATTTTCTCATCAAACCACCTGCACTCGAATTACACAATTCTAATAGTAGGACCATATCGCACTTCAACCACATCTTCTAGTTGGCCATAATATGTTATTGGTTTGGTAAAGGTCGTAGAACTAGTATTAGCAGATAGATAAACTCCACTGTTTTGAGTTTATCGATTAACATCTACACATTTACAAAGAAATCGACATCCATTACTTATATATCCATCGTATGATGTCGTTTTGATGAAATGACCTTGGGATATCCACTTTATATCTTCTGATACATCTATATTACTTTCAGAGCGCAATTCTTGAACGTAAATTGTGCAAGTTTCAGAGTATTAAATTATATCACTA
Source organism: Ottelia alismoides (assembly GCA_037367405.1). Taxonomy (NCBI): domain Eukaryota; kingdom Viridiplantae; phylum Streptophyta; class Magnoliopsida; order Alismatales; family Hydrocharitaceae; genus Ottelia; species Ottelia alismoides. Next base: position 252,219 of record JAZKJV010007051.1, read on the forward strand.
TAAATATTATCAAGTATGTGAAGTAAAAAACTTGCGTGTTTTTTTATCCAATCTGGAAACTCAAGAAGACGCCTTGTATCTAAAGTTACATCAGATTTGCGTGGATAACAAGCTTTCAAATGTTGCAAGTGTGCGTTGCAAAAGTTTATGTGATATATGCATAACTCAAGAAGTACATCATGTAACTCAAAATCATAGAAAAGTACCTTCGAAATATATCCATTGCTTTTGTGTTGAAAAGAGTATAACGATGAGCCCGATTCAAACTTGTTGTGCTAAGTCGTCGAGTTATTCCTCCTCCAACTTTATTTTCATCAATGTTTCTCACTTGGCGATATAATTTAGATTCACCAATGAGAAATAACGAGAGCAAAATGTCAAGCATTCTTCTACCAAATAACCTTCTGCAATGAAACCTTCAGGATGACTCATATTTCAAACATATTTTTTTAGAGTTTACAGATATCTCTCAATAGGATACATCCATCGATAATGCACATGCCCAACAAGCTTTGCTTCAAGTGTCAAATGAACAGGTAAATGCATCATAATGGTGAAGAAAAAGGGTGGAAATACTCTTTCTAATTCACATAAGATAACATCAACTTCATCTTCCATCACAGAAAATTCTTTTACGTTAATAACTTTAGAGCATAACGTGTTAAAATAGGTGCAAATCTGTATCAAAGGAATGCACACACTATCTGGTAGTAAACCTCTGATCGCAATTGAAGGCAATTGTTGCATGAGAATATGGTGATCATGGCTTTTCAAACCAATTATCTTTCTCTCCTTTGAATTGATCTTCCTAGAAATGTTAGAAGAGTACCCATCTGGAACTTTTGTAGATAAGAGAATATTAAAAAAAGAAATCATTCTCTCCTTTGGACATATTATAACACGTTGAAGGCAATAACAAATGACCACTAGATACTGTTTGTTGCCAAAGATCTTCTCGAATTCCCATGTCTTTTAAATCCAAGCGTGATTGAACATTGTCCTTACTCCTTCCATTGATTTGTAATATTGTATATAGAGTATTTTCACAGACATTCTTTTCTATATGGATAACATCCAAGTTGTGCCCAGTAAGGCAATCGAAAAAAGATACTCACTTTTTTTCCAAGCATAAGGAAATTCAATGTATTGCTCCGCTTCTTCTATTTCCACTCGAGGGCACTTTCTTGTATGTGTAATGTCCTTCCCAAACTTATTTTTACAACCGTTTAATTGTCCTAGTATTTCCATTCCGGACAACAATTTTGGTGCACTTCTGACTTCTATGTTGCCATCGAAGTTACTTTATCACGACGAAAGGGGTGGTCTTCTTTTAGAAAATAATGATGGAAGCAGTAGGCTTGCTTTCTCCCATGTCTTAATCGCCTAGATAATGTGTCTTTATTACAAATAGGACATGTGAGTCTTCCTTTAATGCTCCAACTAGATAAATCAACATAAGCTGGAAAATCATTTATCATCCATAAAACAATAGCATGCAATGAGAAATTTCTCTTTGAATATGCATCATAAGAAAGCACACCAGGGCTCCATAGCTGTTGCAATTCATCAATGAGAGATTGTAAATAAATATCTATATCTTTCCCCAGTGACCTTTTTCCTGGAACTAAAAGAGTCAAAATAAAATTTTGTTATTTCATGCATAACCATTGAGGAAGATTATATGGTATAGCAAGAATGGGCCAGATACTATATGCGTTATTCATCTTTCCGAAAGGGTTGAATCCATCGCTAGCAAGGCCAAGACGAACATTACGAGAATCACTGGCGAACTCTAGAAAATTAAAGTCTACAACATTCCATGCTTTTGAATCCGCTGGATGCCTCGATAAGGTATCTTCAACTCTTTCATCCATATGCCATCGCATTTGTTTAGCCAAATTTTCGTTCGAACATCCTCTGCAATCTTAGAACTAAAGGAAAATGACGTAATACTTTAACATGCACATTTTTCCTTTTCTTCTGTAATTTGATCTTCGTATCTAGATGCATTACAATGATCACATTTTTCCTTGTTTTCAGAATCTTTCCAAAATATCATACAATCATTTGGACAAACATCTATTTTTCTATAGCTAAGACCTAATTCTTTCACCATCATTTTTGCTTCATAATAAGATGATGGCATATCTTCAGAACCACTCAGTAAAGCATCTTTAAAAGAGATAACAATTCATCAAATGACTAGTTCCTCCAACCGAACAAAACTTTTAGATGTAACAACTTGACCATAAAAGAAAACTTGGTATAATTCTGGCATCCTTTGTATAAAGGTTCAATGACATCTTTCAAGAGTTTGAAAAACTTCCTTGCATCCTCATTATTAGGCTCTTCTTCCATGTTTTCTTCAGTAACTTCATCAGTGACATCATCGCTGATCTCATAATCATGTATCCCACATGATCCTTTAGTAGGTCATGTATATTTTCATTTTCTAGCACACGTGAAACACTCCTATTTTGTCTCTAAAATGATTCTCTATGGTGCATCCATGTATAATAATGGAGGGTAAATCCTTTGACTACTACATGCTGGAATATTTCTTCAGGTGTTCTATTGCATCTGTTGGAACACTTCATGCAAGGACAATGATAGATTCCCATTGAATTTCCTTTATAGTTCTCTACTGTAAATTCAATAAATTTTTTATACCAGATTGAAATCTATCACTGTGATGTCTGTTGGGAATAAAGTACATCCAACTCCAATTAGCTAGAAACCAACCATCCTAAATTTCAGTACAAAGAGTTTTATCAATATGAATATATAAAATATTTCACTCAATGAAAAAAATAGAGAGAAGTTCATTCTCTCATACCCTAGTGCTTGATATAATGTTGGCCTAAACTTATTACATAAAATCTAGGAGATGAGAGGAGAACTGTTTTTTTAATGTTATTACTTGAGCCCGTCCGTAAAGATTCAAATCCTAATATAAGACGATTCTTATTAAATGCTGGTTTAAGTCTGAGCAAATTTCAACAGCAAAACTCTACACCCCTTCAGTATACCTCATAAATCAATCGTAATTGGCTCTTAAAATTGTCTGTCATCGAAGTGACAATAATTAAAACTGATTAAGATTGATTTGGTATATTAAAGAGGAGTGGAGTTATGCTACCGGAATATATGCTCAAATATAAACTTCTGCATGTAACAATAATCACCTTATAATAGGATTTGAATCTTTATGGACCCCCTTAGTTCGGGACCTCCGAACTAAGGAAAGCCAACATAAACGCAATATTATACGAACATCTTACGCCATCCATTTGTACGTGTTACAAATGAAAATTATAAGATATTCATAAAATATTTAATCATCTATGTTGACCGGGCAATTACGTAGATTTGGTCGGTTTATGAGTTGAAATGGAGCTATGTGGCCTTAAAATTGTGCCTAATTATAGTGTTTGATATGATCATTTTGGGAAATGTACCTAAAATATGCATATTCAAGATGGTATTTGAGATAGTTCACATCAAATTATTGCCTCCATGAAAAGGAGATTCTATGTTTAGATAAAGAGCATGGAGAATTAACTAATGATTCTAAAGAATCTTCCCAATAAGCAAAATGATACTACTTGGAAGCAAACAAAAAAAATCTTTTGTGAATGGTATTCATCATTATTTATATACTAAGATTATATCATAAAAAATTTGACCATAACAGAATGTGTATTTCTTGCCCACTATCTTCACATTCAACCCCTCGATCACGACCCTCGGTGTGCATGTTTGCCATCTGCTCACCTACTGCCATTTTGCTCCAACTACTCACATTCCTTGCACTTCAACAACAAAAATCAAAATCCAAGTGAATCTATTAGGTGTACAAGCGTTTGGCAATAAAATACTCCAGTTAATAAAAACTTAACAGATCAGATATTCTTGTATTTTTACTGAATAATCAAAATAATCAATAACAAAAACTATAAAAAAGCAACAGACGAGAGGGTTAATCAATTTCAAAAGAAATGGGACAACTGGATGTTTTAAGGAATCACTTGGTGAAGAAAAGATTATGCTAATGTTGTCACTTTCTGTTTGTTGGTGAGTAGTTTCACTTTTTGAATGTCTAATATTTATGCCATCGAGTTTTGAGTTAGGAAAACAAGCCTTCCTTGACCTTCTAAATACTCTACCAAATTCACCTCTTCTCTCCATAAACATCAGAGTTTTCAACTTACTCGGAAGTGGTTAAATAACCTCTCAAGTTCTAGTCTTGATCGGTAAGCCTCTGGAGTCTAAATGGATTGATTCGGCTGGGCTATATGACATCCCAAATCTGTACTCAAACTTCAATTGGGTGGGTGGCAATGTTTGGTTCTATAAGGCTTTAGCTTTTATGATGGTAGTCGAATACAGATATAACACAATAATTAAATATTAAGAAAGTGCAAAAAAGGAAAGAATAATATTCAAAAAATTGAAAATTAGTAATGACAGGAGCTGTGAAATGCAAGTACCCCTCGGCAACAAATTGTGACGTACACTCTTCCATTAGGGCACCCCTCCCACGTGCAATGGAGGTCACACCCTTATGCCATGAGCCTTCTCAATCATCCATAGATGATAAGTATAGGTTTACGCTGCCCACTACACTCCTCTTATACATATGCACACCCCTTTGCTTCTCAGAAGTGCACGACGTGGAGCTAAAACTAACGACAATAAAGTAGCTCTCAACATTACAATATCTGTCTGCTCTCCACTTATGCAGAGTCTTGGATTTATATTTAAACAGGAAGTGAAAATGTGGAAAAAAGGAGATATTTCTCCTATATACCTTCGGAAAAAACAAACTCTTGAGCGTATAAATGAGATAGAAAGTAAAACTATGAGTCAATCCCTCTCATATTTAAATGTAGAAATTTTAAGGAATCTAGTTCATCTCTTGAGATATTAATGAAGGACAAATTTGATTATTGGAAAAAACATGCTAAAATTATAGTTAAGGGAAGGGGATGTTACCTTGAAGATGCTTATCACCTCAGCCTCGAGCTACAAGGTGAAAAATCAGCATAGCTTTAAGAGACAATGATAATGTGGTTCACTCAAATCCGAAATGATAATGTGGTTCACTCAAATCCGAAAATGATTGCAACCGGAAGTTATAAGGAAAGGATTACCTTGATCTCCATCCATTAAGCTAAGTTAATTTACTCACATTTTCTATTTGTAAAATTAGTAGATAGGTATGCCTCTTTTTATAAATACTTCGTGCTATCTTGTAATCACTATAATAGCATATACATGTACATGCTACTATATTTGTATATAGTGTTAATTTTGGACTTTATTTGTGGCCATATTTTTTGAACTGTATATGATTTTTTGGAGCTATTTTTGGTCACACACACACGCGCACACGCACACACACACACGCACACATCATGATGCTATCTTTTTTGTGCTACTTTGTTAATGCGTATTTCACACGATGCTATCTTTTTTGTGCTACTTTGTTAATGCATATTTCACACCCTCCTACAATTTTCAAGTGTATGAATAACATGATGATTTTCTTAGATAACCTCTTAATTTTTAAGGGAGCTGGGAGCCTACACCCAGGGGTATAGGTAACTACCTACATCCGACCTTTTTTTTCATGATTTTTGAGTTTTTATTGAAGGAAACCTTAGGTGGATTTTCTTAATATATTGAGGGGATTATGTGTTTCAGGTTTCATGCAAAACAAACATTCCTAACATTTTCATCTAGAAAGGGTCAATTTCAACAATTCTAAGATCGTTAAAATTTGATAATCTTGATGAAGATGATAGAAATCTCGAATTAAGTTGAATTTTGAATGACACCATGATGATATATAGTGATCTAATTCCCCCAAGGTTTCATTTCAAAAAAATAAAAAATCTATGAATAAATGAACCGGGTGTAGGTAGCTACCTACACCCCTGGTGTAGGTTCCTTTTTCCCAATTTTTAATGTGACAATAACATGTTATTGTTATTTCATGAATTATATTTTTAAGAGCATATGAGATATCCATTAGTGATATTTTTTAATATAGATATATAGCCTGGTATTTCCCTGATGATGGTGGTATGAGATGTTTGAAAGTCCTAAATACATTGTCATTTTATTTGATCATATCGCAAAGATCTACGATTACCCTTCGCCCATGCTACTTCCTTGCATATCTTATAGTCTCCTTCGTCGCTTCTCACTATTGGTCATCATGCTATTTTTTTCTGAATATATGTTAGTTCCTTGAGCATTCTCTTATATAGTCTATCATTCCTTTCTATTCCATTCCATATCATACATGAATATTTCTAATATGTTATGAAATCTACTGTCTACATATCAGAAATGAATTTACTCACAAAAGAATATGTATTGCATGGGTATGTGGATTGTAAATTAGAATGAGAAATTTTACCCAATATTCTCGTACTCCACCCTCCAATCATCAGTTGTATGTTTGCCATATTGTCCAGCTTGTGCATCTTAAATCGATTGATTATTGCTCTCAGCCTGCATGCTAGGCATATGCACATAGCCTTTTACACCGCCTACTGCCACAGAGCTCCACCCACCCACATACCTAGCACCTTGCCTGTCGTTCCATTGGCGTTGACTCTCCGCACTCATCGTCGTCCACTGACATTCATCTCTACCACCGCACAACGCCCTACTGCTCAAATCCCCTCTCACAGAAGCTGTGTTTTGCTGGCCATACTCACCTCATAGATCACCACCCTCTACAACCACCCTTGCCCTCCAGCTTTATCCTCTCTCACAATCCATAGACCTTGTGTTCCATCCATCTCCCATCGCCCCTGCACCCTGTCGTTCATCCTCGACATATGGATCACTGCCATCCACCCCTCCCCTCCACTCTTCACATCTGTCACCACTTACTACCCTTGCCCATCTCTCATGGCATTGCGATCCATACACAACCTATAGACCTCACGACTTGTCCATCGCATATCACCCTCAGCCTCAGACCACTGATCATCGCCTACCCTCACCCCTCACCAGTTTCCTCCACCTCTTCTAGCATCTCTACCTACGGCTCCACCTCACCCTCCACCTCGGCTATCGGCTCCGCCTCGACCTACAGATCCATCTCGGCATCCAGATTTACCTCGCCCTCCGTCCTGATCTCAGAATCCAACTCTCTCTTTGCCTTCTCCACGACCTCCAAATCCACCTCACCCGCCGCCTCCATCTCGACCTCCAGTTCCACCTCGCCATCTGCCTTTACCTAGACATCCGTCTCCATTTTGACCTCCACCTCGCCATCCACGTCGACCTTCAACTCCACCTCGCCCTCTACCTCCATATCGACCTCCGGCTCCATCTCGCCAACTACCTTCACCTTGCTCTCCACCTTCACCTCGATCTCTGCCTCCACCTTGCACTCCATCTCTACCTCCGCCTCTGCCTCCACTTTGCCTTCCACCATGACCTTCGCATCGCCCTCTGCCACCAAGCCTCGCCATTGTAGAGAACCAATGTGAGGTTAGGGTTAGGCTATTCTCAAAGATCGTGAGGCAAGCAACTGCTGCAATTATCGTTTTATAGGGTTTTAAGAAATGAATTTAGGGGCTAATTGATTGACGTGGTTAATTACCTTTATATCCAAAACTATGAAGCTTATTATATTCACCCATCAGCACAAATGTGATTTCCATTAATTTCAGGATATTTGTGTAATTTTCCCAAAAAGAGGATCTGTTGACAGCTTTTTCGTCATTACAATTTTCCATCATCATAGAGTTGTCAACACAAGTCTTTTTCCTTGTAGTGAAAGGAGCTGCTGCTCCTTCTAATATGCAGTTGCATGTGCTGCCCAAACAAGGGAGTTGTTGTTCTATTTGAAGCTCAAGCTGCTGCAGATCCAAGCACCAGCTGCAGATCCTTTCTGCATGCAAGATTGGTCTCCAATTTGAAGACCCAAAAAAGGTACAATTCCCCTCCTCTTGTCGTCTTTCATGTAATTTAAGATCCAAGTTCAAAACTCCTTAATTAGCCATTAATTTCATCTTGAAAATTAAGATTTGATGGTGAATTACATGCTAATAAATCGAATTTCAGACCGCCATATGCTCTAGATTTTTATGTTTTAAAAAATAAGAATTTGCATGCTTGAAAAATAAAGAATTGGGGGTAAATAGTACATAACTAAATTAAGTTTCAGATCACTAATTAGCTCCTGATTTGATGAGAAATTGGGTATGTTTTGCATGCATTTAAACCTAAATCCAAATCATCATATGCTATAGTCTGTGTGCTTCAAAATATAAGAAAGTTGTGGTTTTTACCATGCATTTAGATCTAAATTGAGATCATCATATGCTATAGTTTTTTATACTTAAAAGATGAGAAATTGATAATGTTTAGCATGCTTTTAGTTTAAATTCAGACCACCGATTTCATGATAAAATGTGAGGATTTGGTGGTGATTTGCATGCTTAAATGATGAGGTTTTGAGGGTGATTTGCATGAAATTAATCATAATTATAGACCATTGTTTATACATTAATGTCTTATTAAAATATGAAAGATTTAGGGTGATTTGCATATGATTGGTCAGAACATTAATAGCTACAATTTTTAGCATTCAAAGATAAAATTTGGGGGTAGATTTCATGCAATTAAAGCTTAAAATTCAGACAATTATTAAGCTATCATATGCCCTTGATTCCATGATAACAATTGAGAGATTTGGGAGTGAAGTGCATGCAATTTGATCTAATTTCATACCATTGTTAAGCTATAGTTTGTATGCTTGCAAAATGAAGAATGTGGTGATTAATATACAATTAAAATCCAATTTAAGATTCATTAATTAACCATTGATTTCATGTTAAAATTGGATAGAGTTGGGGATGATTAACATACCAATAAGACCCAATTCAACATCACTTATTTAGCTACTAAGTTCATGATTTAAAAATATAAAAGATTTGGGAAATTTATATAGCATTGAATTTAAATTCAGATCTAATTAACATCTCTAAATCTCCTAATTTAAAGATAAAAGAGTTGGGATTACATTAATCTGAACATAAATTCAGACACAATGAGTAGCTTCTAATCTCGTGATTATAAAAAATGATAACCTGTGATCACAAGGACTGATTATCTTCATGAAATAATCCTTCAAGTATACTCCACTAATTATAAATCACTATTAATAAGATTGCAGACAAGATACATAGATATGTAAAGTTGGTCACAATAGAGATTGAGAAAGGAAGGTGTAATCAAGTAAGATAGATATGGCGGTGAATCAGCGATGTCAATTAATTGTGTCAGTCATAGTGACCCTTGCACCTGACTGTACGAGGGCGCGATGACCTTTAGCTGGATGGGAGATAGGAAGCCCAGTTAGGCAGTGACCGTCTAGTACGCGGGTCTAGGATCCCAATCCTTTATACGATTTTACGCAAACTCGCGCTATTTTTACGCTTCATTCGATCCAGGTGTTTGATCAGTTCTGTTAACCCAATTTCAGTAGGGTACCTAGGCAAGAAGACCTTTGGTTTTTTTGAGCTCGCTTTGCCCCGTATTGATCGATCAGTTGGAGTTACTTGGACCGGAGAGTCTCTCCCACCGTCTCAGGGGAGTACTTTTAGAGCGTGCCTAGCCCTCTCATGGACACACTTTCGCTGAGAGGGTGAGATGGAAGAGTCTCTTAGAAGGCTTTACTCACTACTTGGTTTTTTGGTTACTGTTCCGCCAATATGTTCTAGCACAGAAAAGGTCGTTATGAGATGGAGTTAAGTTGAGGTTATTATTCTACCAGTAGATGCGGGCAAGTAAAGAGATTAAGATCCTGGAAATTACCAATCATCAATCATCAATCATCAATATTTAATAATATCCATCATCAAATATGATATCTCACACAGTAGAAAGGAACAAGGATCGTGACACAGAAATCTTCTGCACTAGAATGAGAGCTACTACTACAGGTTGTTAAGTGAAGCCAGTGAACGTATTGGGAACTTAGTTAGAATGAATGACAGTCCACCACATGCCTACGGGGGTACCCCAACCTTAAGGCGTTCTTCCTACCTTAAGGTCATAGTGTGGGGTCTCATGCGGAACCAAAACCACAGATTATCCACTGAACTTTAGGAATTAGAAAAGGACTAACATCAAAAACAAGAAACACTTCATCTATATCTTCTAAGATCTGTCAACATATCTTATAAATGATAAAATGATATTTACCTAAACATGGATCTTATAATTAAATAAGACATTAAGTGGGAATAATGAGAGGGTGAGTGAACAAGAGAATTCATATATAAAACAGTTTGAAAGTCAATTTCTGCGCAAGTATCTTATTAAATTTACATGGTAATATCTATCTACTTGCTTTCTTTTGAAAACACTGAAATATTTGTTATTTTTAATAAATTAGATTGTACTCAACCTTTGTTGATATCCTTTTTCTTCCTAAACATGAATGACAAGAAAATACACTTACGACTCAGCAGTCCGACAACTGGACCTTGAGCTTCCGTAGTTCAGACAATTTCGTTTTACGATAAAATTTTAGCTTTTGTATAGAATATATGTAATCTCTCCCGTGCTTATTTCTTTATCTTTTCTTATATTTTATGATACATGTACAGAATGTCAGTTTCTTTGACACAGTAAATATATAGGAAATTAATGCAAATATGAAATTGATGGACACCTATTAGTTCTGTGGTTGTTTATCATTATTGTGAACGTCATTCGAATTAAGAAAAGTTTTCCTCATTTTCGATAACTTATTACGATAAATTAGTGAACATAATACTGCGAGCTTTGTGTAAACGGGTAATCTGGAATTCTAGACAGGTGTGTCACATCGCCACGCTCTCCACAGTGGCGTCGTCACAAAATCCATTAAGCCCTTACAAAACCCCAAGCTCTAGATGCAGTCGATTTGGTGCATCTAGCAAAGCAATGACTCCTCAACAAATCATCTCGCCTCCACAACTCTCCATTGAGCGTCGAACTCGTCACCAACCCTCCCAGTGGTGGCCCTAGTTTTTTTGTTTTACCTAGTTTTTTGTATTAGACAAGGGCATCATAATATGTAAGACAATGACATAAAAAAAGGAAACACAAATTATTATATTTATGTAAGCTCAAATATTGCAATTGTCACACACATTCGAAGGGGAGAGATGTAACATGCGTAAATAATTTTCTATAATTCTATAATATATTTTCAATTATGTAAAATTTTAGCACTCTCGTCACATTAAACATAAATACATAAACCAACCAGATTCTACGATATGAGTTTGACTATGCATTTTGATAAGAATCTGATAAATATTACTTTTTCATTCAGGGTAAATTCAAATTCAATAGCAAATTTCTTAGGGACTCTAACTCTCTTAAATTTGTTTCCCATATGTCCTACAAATATCCCAGTTTGGAATGCCGTGGTTCTTGTCTACGACATAAAAAATCGTAGACTTTTCGAGTTTAAAATGGAAAGAAGAATAATTGGCTTTAATTATCAGATCTTTAAAAATAATCACAGGTTTATCCCCCTAATATACTGTATTAAGTATTTAAATTTTACGCATAGGTTCTCCGAGTTTCTCTAATACCACTTCCGCTCTTACTTGTTTTTCCATATACATATATACCCCTATGTTTTTAAATAAATTCACAGTAGTGCCCCTCCATCAATACAGCATAGGGGCACATGTAAAACAATGAAAGGGTACAGTTGTGAGTTTTATAAGAACCAAAGGGTACATGTGTAATTAGGAAAAGTAGGGAAAATCTAGGAAGTTTACACGTGTAAATATCTCTAAATATTGACCATAAAAAAACTTTCCGAACAGACGCCAGTGAACAGCGGTAACCGTTGGCCTCCAATCCGACGACTGCGATATCCCCTGCGGACAAATCCGGTCCGCTCGTAGACAGCGAACGGACAGCAAGATTCCAATACCCCAACGGAAATTTACCAAAAAAGGCCAAAAGATCCCAAATATAAGCAACGCCGCTCCACCGCGAGCCTACTATTCATAACGCTTCTCCACATCGCTACTGTCGCACCCACCCTTCCCGGCGGAGATGGGCGTAGGAGAGGAGGAGGAGATGGTGGAGTACGCGAGGAGGAAGAAGGACCTCGAGGGAAACATTGTCGCGGAGCTCTCCGTGGAGCAGGTCTTCGACGGCAAGGACTTGCCTTCTTGGAAGGAACAGCTCACCTTCAGGTCCTTTGTCGTCAGCGCCTTCTTGGGTATCATGTTTAGCGTCATCGTCATGAAGCTCAACGTCACGACGGGCATAATACCATCGCTCAACGTCTCCGCGGGGCTGCTCGGGTTCTTCTTCGTGAAGATCTGGTCGAAGCTGCTCGAGAAGTTCGGCCTCCTCAAGCAGCCCCTTCACCCGGCAGGAGAACACCGTCATCCAGACCTGCGTCGTTGCCATCTCCGGCCTCGCCTTCTCTGGTACATCTTCTTTTATATATGCACCCATATATATTGTGATTTGCTAAAAACATGCATACGTACAGGTGGGTTTGGGAGCTACATGTTCGCGATGAGCGATCGGATAGCGAAGCAGAAGCCAGAACTTAGTGATCCACTGAACGTGAAGAACCCCCATCTCGGATGGATGATTGGATTCATGTTCGTCGTCAGCTTTCTCGGGCTATTCTCTTTGGTTCCTCTAAGAAAGGTAGTGATTCCTTCTTTGTACAATCTCCCATGCAAAGATTTTGTTGTTTGATCGGTTCTTTGCTTCCAGATCATGATCATCGATTATAAACTTAGCTACCCAAGTGGAACGGTGACAGCCCATCTGATCAACAGCTTCCACACCCCGCACGGCGCCAAACTCGCCCAGTAGGAATCTAATCTTACCAACTACTGTAAATGCTCAAATCTTTCGTACTGCATATGTTGATTCATATGCTCATATCTTATCCAGGCAGCAAGTGAAGGAGTTGGGCAAGTACTTCTCTTTCAGCTTCCTTTGGAGCATGTTCCAGTAGTTCTTCAAAGCCGGCGACGGCTGCGGATTCGAGAGCTTCCCCTCACTTGGCCTCCAGGCTTACAAGAATAGGTTCTACTTCGACTTCTCGCTTCTCTACGTCGGCGTCGGGATGATTTGCCCATATTTGGTGAACATATCCGTCCTCGTCGGCGGCATCTTGTCGTGGGGGATAATGTGGCCTATGATCGATAAGAAAGCCGGGATTTGGTACCCTGCAGATCTTCCGAAAAGCAACATCAAGAGTCTCCAGGGATACAAGGTTCTTTTCTGTTACCCAACATTCTTCCGTTGTCTTCTCTTTCTGTTTCTGATGATCTTCTCCGCAGATCTTCATATCGATCGCCATGATATTGGGCGATGGCTTGTACAACTTCTTCAAGGTTCTTGGTCGCACAATTATGGGATTCACGCAACAAATCCGCAGCCAAGGCAGCACGCAACCGGTCGGCGAAGATGGGCGGCCATCCGGCGACTCAGCTGTTACGTACGACGACCAACGGCGAACCGAGATCTTCCTGAAGGATCAGATTCCAATGCCAATTGCTGTTGCGGGCTATGTCATCGTCGCAATCGTATCCATCATCACTCTTCCGTTCATCTTCCCCCCACTGAGGTGGTACTACATCGTTTGCGCATACATCATCGCTCCGGCGCTTGCCTTCTGCAACGCCTACGGTTGCGGTCTCACCGATTGGTCGTTGGCATCAACCTACGGCAAGCTAGCCATCTTCATAATTGGGGCTTGGGCAGGAGCAGAAAATGGAGGCGTCCTCGCCGGCCTTGCCTCCTGCGGAGTCATGATGAGCATCGTCGCGACCGCATCCGACTTGATGCAAGACTTCAAGACCGGTTACCTCACGCTGGCCTCGCCGCGGTCCATGTTTGTCAGCCAGGTGATTGGCACTGCCATGGGATGCATCATTGCTCCCAGCATCTTCTGGCTCTTCTACAAGGCCTTCCCTACATTGGGCAACCCTGACTCGGAGTATCCGGCACCCTACGCCGGGATATACCGGAGCATGGCGGTCCTCGGCGTGGAAGGCCTGGGCTCGCTGCCAGCCCACTGCCTCACTCTTTGCTACATCTTCTTCTCGGGCTCCATGGCAATCAATCTTCTGAGAGACGTGGTCGGCCAGAATGTGTCCAAGTACATTCCGATCCCGATGGCTATGGCGATCCCGTTCTACCTGGGATCCTACTTCGCCATAGACATGTGCATCGGGAGCTTGATATTGTTTGCTTGGGAGAGCGTCGACAAGGCGAAGGCGGATGCATTTGCTCCCGCCCTCGCCTCAGGGTTGATATGCGGTGACGGTTTGTGGGCGCTGCCATCTGCGTTGCTCTCCCTCGCCGGCGTGCAGCCGCCAATTTGCATGAAGTTCCTCTCGAGGAGCGACAACGCGAGGGTCGATGGGTTCCTCAATGGATCTTGATTGGGATTTGATGAAGTTATCATAAGTCTTGCCGATGTTGCGTGAAGTTCCTTGTGGTGTGGGGTTGGGGATGGGTGTGTAAATGGACGAGGTTAAGGTAGTTGGTAAGGTTGGAGTTTCTCTTCTTATTCTTCTTCTTATGTTCTCTTTAGTTCGTCAGTTTATTTTTTAAGTGCATGTACTTCAGTTTGTCTCAATGCTCTCTCTTTTTATGTACTTTCGTGTTCTTTCATTAATAGTTAAGTTTTTGTTTTTGAGAAGAAAGAGGGTGAAATCCCGAGTTGGGATTCACCGCCAGAAACTATTCATTATAATAATTGATAAGAAGATACATTACCTTAAGGACCAGAAACGATAAAGGGAGAGACAACTTGCTATTACATTTTCCGGATAGAACCTTTGATTTTTAAAAATTACATCATTCCTTCCTCCCCAGATCGTCCAAAGAACCGCAAACGGCAAAGAACAATCATCTGTGGAGTTCATCCCCATCCGTCTTATCGACTTCCAGAAATCGGTGAAACCAACATGCTGCACCCATGACGGTATAGTTAAGTACTTAAGTGTATAGGTATTCTTTTTTTAGTTTCTCATTATGCTTACAACACAATCGCAACAAAGATGATAACATTACTTAAGATCGATCGTGATCGAGCGGTTCACACGATTTTACATGGTACGTGTCCACAAAAAGTGCAAAATCGTACAATCCGCTCGATTAAGATCAAGCAACGCATACGCCTACAACGGACGTTGCTTCCTTCCCACCTGAAGCAGACGATCAGTCTCCCTCATCTTATCATATTACACATATGATTAAGTGACTACTTTAAACTTATTATTATATACCTCGGTTGCATGATATGATTTATAGTGTCCATAAATGTATATGATCTCATCATCCTTAGGCTACATGAGCATATGTAATTGAATAGCTAGACACATGTTACCTCTAAGCTCGTGTGGTGCGACATATTCTTGTATATGTTCAAGTTGAGCTATCACTTAATCTACGAAATTAAAGTCTTGTATTTCACATATTTAATGGTCACTATGGTATTACTCGATTTTCCCTCAAATTTCAAGTTGTGCTACAAGAAAGTTAGATTAAGACAACGAATAGTTTAACGTTCATTGTCATATCTCACGTAGTTAAGTATATATAACAACAAATATTTTCCGCCACTTGATTTTTTAATAAGCAAAAGATACTGTACTTGTTGCTATATGCTTAGCAATGAACATATAATTATATTTGTATTGGTAATATAACTGTTATAACAACAGTTATCCACCGACCTTTTATTCGACTTGTTAAATTAGCAAAGAATAATGCAAATTTCAATGAATAGATGAAATAATAAATCGTAATATATGAACCTTTAGCAACGAATAAAATATTCATTTCTAAATACATGAACAAAAAGTAATTTCACAACGAGTAAAATTTGTTGTTATATGTTTAACATCGGAAAATATAGCAACGAGTATTCAACTCGTTCATTACTATTTGCCAATTTCATTGCAGGGAAGGAAGGTCAACCGATACCTTAAAACCTAAGGTTAATATATAGTTCAACTCAAAATATCTAATGGATCGAGTATTGTTATACAATGCGTAGTGGATTTCCTAAACATCCGAGTTTCTGAACTTCATCCATTTTTTAGCCTAGTGATATTCCAAATATGTTTTTGGAATTTAGCAAGGAGCTTATATTTTTTCCATGCGATCTATATCAAATGACACATCATCGTATATTTTAAGACATACAAGTACTTGACAAAAGTTCCCACAACTTAGACCTTAAAATAATTTCCTATTTTGTAACAGTTTTTACGATTTATTTGGCATCAAAGCTCTGAAACATAGCATTTCGACAAGTTTAGGGTCTCTAGCAGTAATCCAGGAGTAAAAATATATTTTGGAATTTGAGAAATCCATTAGGGTTTCCCTATAATTTCCCCCATTTTATTGTAATGTAATGCCTATTTATCGTTTTTTAAAGGCCATATTTTAGTTCACCAAGAAGAGGAGATGACGATACCACCAGTCATAAAAGTTTCGAATCCGAACTCGAATCGAATTTCAAATGAATTTACTAGCTTAAATTCAGATTCAATTCATTTTGAATTTCGAATATTCAAATTTGATTCATTTTATTTCGAATTTGAAATGTCAATTGATGTTTTAGAGCTTATATAAATAATATTTATTAAGAATAATATAATATTGGGTTTTTATCACTTGTGTCCCTCCGAGATATCGCAATTTCAGTAATGCCCCTATCTTTTTGGTAATATCAGTTATGCCCCTCACTTCTTTCTAATCTATCACTTGTGCCCCTCGGGTTAGTGACCGTCCATCCACAGTGCAAACGGACGTTAACTTTGAGGACATAAGCTGAATTAATTTAAAAAAGGGTTCAATGGTCATTTTACACCCTCTTCCTCATCCTCTTCCTCCTCCTCCAACCTCCTCCTCCCTCTCTGCCCAGAACTCCTCCCCCACCCCTGGCATGCCCTCTTCCTCCGCCCCAGCCTGCCCCCTCCTCCGCCCCAGCCTCCCTCCGCCCCAGCCTCCCTCTGCCCCGACCTCCCCCCTGCCCCCTGCCCCGACCTCCCCCCACCCCCTGCTGCCCGTACGCCCCGATCTCCCTGCCGCCCCGACCTCCCCTCACCCCTGTCGCCCCCTGCGCCCAGGTCGCACCCTTGCCGCTTGGACCGAAGCTGACGCTTGGAACCATTATGATGGGGAGCTTGGGGCAGGGGGCGGGGGGAGGTCGGGGTGGAGAGAGGCTGGGGCGGAGCTCGGGGGCAGGGGGTCGAGGGAAGTCCGAGCGGAGGGAGGCTGGGGCGGAGCTCAGGGCGAGGGAGGGGTGGGGGTACGGGTGAAGGTAGGCTGGGGGGAGCTTGGAGCGGGGGCAGGGGGAGGTCGGGGCGGAGGGAGGCTGGGGCGAATCTCGGGGCGGGGGCGGGGGGAGGTCGGGGAGGAGGGAGGCTGGGGCGGAGCTCGGGGCAGGGGGCCAGGGGAGGAGTTCCGGGCGGAGAGGGAGGAGGAGGAGGTTGGAGGAGGAAGAAGAGAATGGGGGAAGAAGAGGAAGAAGAGGAGTCTGGACAATAATACCCCTCTTAACTGCACCAAGGTTTGAAAAAACCATGGTTAAGTCAACTCATTGACGGTCAGTCTGACGGAAGGGAACAAGTGATAATGGAGAAAGAAGTGAGGGGCGCAACTCATTGACGGTCAGTCCTTACAAACAATGAGTGGGTTATTCTCCAGCAGACACATGCTTGATTTTAGGTTAGGTTATTTACAATCACTTTGATTAGCAACTCCGATTTTAGATTAAAGTGATCACTGAAGTTTTAGATGAGCACAGAAATTCATGCCTAATGAGCAGTCCTTATTCCTTTAATTCCTAAGTTGTAAAACTGAGGAGGGAGAATCGAAAAAGCCAATGTAAGCGTAAATCAATGATGCATGCTTAAGAAGAAGACTTACAGTGATCCCTCGCGTTCTTCATGCTGGATGCAATACAAGGAATTTTTAAAATTTACAGTAAATGATATGCACAGATGAAATCACCCTAACCAGATAGTTCTATTAATGGTAAAGAATTGATTAAAAATTTGGTTAAGTTGAATGGTGTACCAGTGCGTATAGTTAGTGAAAGTGTGGCCTAATAATTACGAGCACAATCAAGAATAATTAAGCAAGCCTATATGCGCCTAATTCCTATGCAAATCAAGTTGGGTCCCAAACACACAGAAGGGGTTGAAACATATCCGACACACCACAAAGAAGTCCAGTCTGAATTATTACAAATTAGCAAGGTTCAAAGAGAGAGGGACCTTGTGAATAATGCAGAAAATTAAATCTAAACTAACTCTCTCTTACAAAAAAAAATAAAAATCAATCTTCTTTGCAGACCCTTGAATTATATCTAAAAATTACTTCGAGCTATCTGCAAAGAGAGAAGATGTAGTTAGTATCTGTTGAGAGAGAGAGAGAGATATGCAAAATATAATACATAAAATAAAATGCAAAAGAAAGAAAAAAATGACACAAAAAATAATTTCACGAAAATTAATTACAGAAATTAATCTAAAACCCTAAAAATACACAGTTCCCCGACAATGATGCCATTTGATGAGCTCGAATTTCACCTCTTTAATAATCGATAATTGTAGTATATGAGACCAAATTCGGTCGATAAAAAAACCACAATATTTGAACGTTGTGGAGAATTTATACTTGGCATCAAACAAAGAGAACAATGATTTTAGTTGAGTGGGTTCTAAATTAATTTAGATAATTATTAAATGCTAGATTAATTTCCTTGTCAGAAAATAAAATGGAAAATATGATGATGCAATGCGAAAAATAATAGAGAGAATAATTCAATACATGATCTGTGATTTTTATATGGATTAAATCCTTAATGATATGATCAATAAATCCTCAAAATTAATCACAAGTCATAAAGAAATTCAGATTGTAATTTATTCAATCAAATTCAAGTTGCAAAGAGAATAATGAATAATCCTTTTATGATTCCCTGTAATTTTCTCCTCAAAATCAATTTAGTCGGATAAATTATTAAGGAGATTCCTTGATTTAGCCCCTACAATGATAAAGAAAAATCCACAGTAATCACAAGAAATTATTCAATTTAAACATCCTCAATTGAGTCCCTGTAGAAAGATCATTAATTTCCTCTATTTCATGTAGCAAAAATATGTCAATTCTTAGTCTCCATAAATCAAAATGCTCCTCAAACAATAATTATAAATATCTAACTTCAGATCTGTCCACAAGTTGTATAATATGAAAGAGCATGAAATAAACTTCAAAATGACATATTATATGCTAAAATCATAGTTCGTATGGAGAAGACATGCTAAAATGAACTACATGGACTAAAATGTAATAAGAATAATTATTTTCCTTTCGACCTGGTCTCTAAAGGACTTATCTGTAATTTCTGAAAGTTGTAGGGAGTTCTTTGCAATTTTTCCATGCTCGCACGCAGGGGCACGTTACTGTGCTGGTGGGTGCCCTTTTATAAATCTAGAGTTTATGTGTGCCCTTTCACAATTTACCCCTCGATCCACGTGCATTGCATGTGCTTCTTGCGGGCGTTTGCTCTTCTGCAAATCTCAAAAATGGCAGGGGTCTGGATGCAGATTCCCCCCACCCACACGTGTCGTACACATACATAGGAGGTTCGAGAGGTGAGGCAGAGGATCAGGGCCCGAGCCTACGTGGCTGGCGATGCGAGGTCGGGGCGACCCGAGCCACAAGGCTTGGCCTAGGCTCGGGATGGCTGACATGGCGGCGTCACAATCGTTGGATCAAGGGTTTAGCCTGATCCAACGGAGGAGATGGCAGTGGTAGAGGGCGACAAGTCGACGGCAGTGCTCGATGGTGGATACAGTCGGTACAATCGACGGAGTGGGGACGTTCTCAAACGATACATGCCCGAGGGTGGTGAGTGGTGAAAAACAGAAGAGCTCGGCGATCAGTGGTGTCCAAATGATGTTTAGCGGAGGAAGAAGGGTGAAGATGGGGCACAAGGTAGAGTTGCTCCTCCTTCAATCATCTGTAGAGAATGCTCAGGGATCTGATAGACGTAATGCTATAGGAGGCATCAATATCTACATGTGTTAGCTAATAAAAAACCAAAGAAGAGGTGGGTGTATCTCCGTCGGACGGTGAGGGAAGGGAGCTTCGAGCTCTGGCCTTAACAAGGCCGGAGGTGGAGATATATGAGATATAGAGAAAAACTAGAGGGGGTTGACCATGGGGAAGAGTTGATCGAGGGTGGAAAAGATGAAATTGAAGGAAATGGGTTCTTCTTCCTTGGGGAAGAAGACCCATGAGGAACGAGAAGGAATAGAAGGTGAAAGAGTTACCAGAGGGTGGACCGTGCTCAGAGGGGGTTGAGATATCGCCTGAATAAGGAGGAGCAATGCCTCATGATGGGTCTTTGCTCGAAAGGTCCTGGTGAACGGGAACCTGAGCTCCTGCAACTCGATGGAGAGTTGCGACACGGCCAAAGATACGTCGTGGATCTAACCACCTCTTCCTCGTCGTCTCCTGAAGGATGTCCCCTGCTCTAGCTGTCACTTGGAGAGGAGTGCGAACGATGGAGGACGATAGGGAAAATTGTGGATGGCGATGGAGGTTAGAGTGGAGGGCATTTTATAGGAGGGCGTGGGGGGGGGGGGGGGATGGCGGTTATGCGGGCGAGGGGCCGGCCTCATAATGATCGGAGAAGGGGAGTGGGCGTGAAGACCGTTACATGGAGGCGGTGGAGAACGGCTGGGGAGGGGGCTAGATGAGAACGGTTGGAGGAAGAGGAAAGGGTCATGCGCTATGCATGTATTCTGGGGGAGGAGGCAATCATGTGCTAGGCACGTGACCTGGGGGCGGCTGGAGAGAGAAAAAGCGGGGGTGCCACCTGGCATCCCAGGAGCTGCCATGTGTCACCTAAAAAATTTTCAAAATTTAAAAGGGAAACAAAAATAGAAAAGAAATATAAGGGTACACCAGATCGAAAAATTTCCTTCATGAAAATTGTTCCTCTCGACGAGATCTACAATTTTATGAACTCGAAAGAAAAAGAGGTCATCTCTACAAAGTGGTATTTTTGGTGGTTCTCCATGTGTATAGAAAACCACCTTTTGGGGTTTTGTACTTTTTTTTGGTAATTTAAAGGTGATAAAAATCTAAAAAAATACGATAAAATAAAAGTCACTTAATTACACATTAATCTAATTTTTAGATTTTTAATAAATAAAAAAAGAAAATAAAATAGAAGTTAAACAAATTTTGTACAAACTCACAAAGGTCATTCGGACTCAGTCAGTTTCTTTGATTTCAGTCTTGATTTAGATTCAGATTTTTATTCCATTTGATAAAATTTTCACCAAAGAACACAAATGAAAAAGAAATAAAATTAAGAGGGTTAATTATGTAAAAAAAATCTTAGGTCAAAAATAGCAAAAAGATAAAATACGCAGAAGAGGCCCAAAACCCAACTTTCACATATGAGTTCCGAATTTTATGAAATCAGTCTTGTTTTGAAGGTATTTGAAAATGAGGTACTTTAAAAGTGAGTAGGTCAAAATCACATAATGTATGAAGAAGATATGCATGTTTTAGTCCGTCTGATGTTAAACTAGGATTGGGTTTATTTGTCACTTATTTGAGTTAGCAATTTTTTTTATATTTTTTATTTATTCTTGTTAGTATTATTTACACAATGGAGATGGCTTGGGGTTAATTGGAGTTAGGATGAATTAATAAAAAAATATGGGAATTAAGCAGCTTATTAGGTCACTTTACACTTGGATTTTTGGGTTCCTTATTTTATGCAATTATGCATGATGAAATGCGAATATTATTAACACATGTTTTAATGCTAATGATGTTATATTAATTATTAAATGCATATGGATTTTGGAGAGCAGAGCCTAATTAATAGGTGTTAGCATGTTGAATCTGAGATTCATTACTTAGCTTACATACAAATTTCATATTTTCAAGTTTTATCAATAATGTGTTTAGGGATAAACTCTAAATTCATCATTCTTTTAATTGAATTTAAGTCCACATGTCCCAATCTACCCTATCATATCACAAAATTCTAAATTATTAACAACATGAGACACATAATTAGAACATGCAGAATTCAAAACATTCACTAGATTAATGTTTACTGAATCACATCTAATTCTATACAACCAATCAAAATCTACCAAATAACATTTTCCATAAAATATGTCATGTCTTAGAAGGACAACTTTATTACATTTAAAGTTCAATTCAAAATAATTTCTAACTAAAATGGAGACAGATAAGATATTCTTCTTTACGTCAGAGACATGCATCACCCTGTGCAATGTCCAAACATGTCCAGAGGAGAACCTCAAGATGACTTGTCCTGACCCTAGTACCCTGGCTGCATAATCATTTTCCATTTTCACAGTCCGGCCACTGCAGATCTGATAAGAAGAAAACAAAATTATCTCAGAACAAATATGCACATTGGCTCCCGTACCCATGAGCCACTCATTTGGATTATGGATATGATATAGTTCAGGTTTTACACAGACATACCCCTCGCTAGCCTCAAGTCCCGCAGTAATCATATTCACTTGCGAACTCCCATATGTAATCTTTGGTTGAGCCTTCAAGAACGGACAATCCTCCTTCCTGGCAAACCTGATTACAGTGCCAATAGGGTTTATTCTTTGCCTTTTTCTGAATTTTGCCCTTTGGTTCATTTTATTGTTGTTACTACTCTTTCCCTTCTTATCTTTGCCCTTCGAGGTCATGAAATTTACCTTAGTCTGAACATCAAAAGGAACCACATGCTTTTGTTTCCTGTGTTCCTCCTCTATGGTAATGGCCACCATCAAGTCATCCATAGATTTGCTTTCCCTTTCTGTGTTTCAGGGTCATTCCGAAGTCTTTCCAAGACTTGAGAATTTTTCTATACTGCACATGACTTGAAACTTCTCTGGAAGTTTCATCTCGGTATCTTTTAAATCATGGATAAGGTGTAAAAACTCATGCTCCTGTTAATAAACCAACTTCCCTACGGCTATGGAAAATTTTAAGAACTTAGAAACGAAGTATTTCTCAAAACTGAGATCCTTGGTATTATATTTCTGCTCTAGTTCTTCCCATAGTCCCTTCACAGTCTACGTGAACGAACAATATACATCAAACAACGTATTGGGTAGAGCCAATAAGATGAAACCATGACATATATGGTCACGTTCCTTCTGCGCAGATTGCGCCTTCTAGCTATCGTGTGTGGGATTTTTCTTTTGCACCCTAGGGCATTCAGTTTCAAGCATCGAGATTAACCCTATGATGGTTAACCAGATTTTAATGTGTTGTTGCCAACACTTGAAATTCTGACCACCGAATTTTTTAGGCATAACTGTCATATCCACCCTCGATTTAACATGGTGTTTGACATAGTTTTAATTCTAGTTCTAGATATCTTCTCTAAGGTTGTTGTTAACAAGATCATTAAGGTATAAATTAAACAATAATTTTTATGATCAATACGAATCAATGCATTACAGATTAAGAAGATTATATCATGCATATCAGATTCATACAGAAATTACAAGATTAAGAAGATTATAATCATGCATATCCATCATTCCCTCCACATGGAAACACCCAAAGGTCCCCTTCTTATTTATATAACACCAACACTTTTTCCCTTTTATTTTTCTCTCCTTTTCTTTTCAAATTTCCAGCCAAAGGAACATTCCTAGCCCCTCTCCCTTGTCTGCAAGTTGTTGCCAGCAGCTTGGGAGCTGCTACTGCTGCTTTCAATCTCAGGGATGGGCCCCCCCTTGCTTCAACTGCAGCTGCTTCTTCAAGGAGCTGCTGATGCTCTTATTTGAGCAGCTGCTGCTACTTCCAACAACCACTACAACAAAACATGCTTATGGTGACTAAACTGTAATGATAGATTGATGACTTGTAGTGACGAAAAAGGCTGTTTAGACAACCATTTCATCACCACTACTCTATCGACAAAAGTAGGGTCACTAGAGCCTTTGGTGACCATGAGAAAGTTGCAATGCCTATTTTGACAACAATTTTGTCACCACATTTACAAAGGCAGAAGAATTGTAGCAACAAAATCGGTCAGTCACCACAACTTTAAGGACCTGGAACATTTACACAAATGGTACATATTTTGCGTGCGAGAATTTTCCCTGTCCATATCAATACCTGTTTATAATAAGTGCTTCAATTCAAAAAATTTGATATTACATAGTTAAACCTGGTATTACAATATTATAAAAAATCTATTTTTTTCAAAATGGTACAAAAGAGCCATGATCAGCAGTGTCGTTGCCTTCTCCTTAAGGCTGCTGGAGAGATATTACAGTGGATTGCATTGCCAATGACTACAATTGTTGCATCATTACTGTACCACCTAGCTACATTGACACCTCTAGTGCCGGTAGCTTCAATAGAGCTTGTTACATCAGTTTCATTGATGAAAGTTGCGTCGACACCATCATCGATGTCCCTGGGGACAGTTGCATGAAACAACATGAGTCTACTGCTGCCCCTTGTGATCCAAACTTTTTGGAGTCCTGCAAATGCAAAAGTGCTGATAAATAATGGAACTTATGATAAGAATAGGTCTATAATCGATGATCTTTAAGCAAAAGATGGTACAACTAAAAGCATGTTGCTTGTAAAATAACCCCATTGACAGTCTGCAAAGCAAATCAATCAACACTTATTTATTATGGACCAAATCAGATAACCGATTGATCCAAAGTCTTTTGTACACTAATACAACTATATGCGTACTATATCGACTTCAATCAATCATCATATGTAAATGCAGAGAATATCTCTTGAACATGTTTGAGATCCTATACTAATAAGCTGGCCAAAATGGATTAGAGTTGTAATGAAACCACCTGTAATAGTAGCTGCTTATGTGTTTCCTTTCCTCATCATAGCAACAAACTAATCGTAGTTTATTCGCCCATCCTGTTTACAAGTTACCAGTGTTATTAGCAGTTTCACAAGATCAAGTTGATGAACTCATTTGTCTTACAATGTCGGCGTCTACTTCTGATATGATTCCCTTGATGTCTCCTCCATTGTGCATATCAAAATATTTCAGGGCCTGCTCAAGCTCTTAAATCATGATATACCTGCGAAGAGGAGCAAGGCGTGGTGTAATTAGAGTGCCAACAATGGAGGTCCGGTCTTCATTAAAACTCTTAGATGTTAAGATAGTACATACCCACTGTTGTCCTTATCAAGGTACTGGAAAGCAATGTAGAGATGTTCCTCTCTATCCATCCTATTCATATGCACAGTTGTTGTGATGAACTTCTCGTAAGAAGGTTTGAAATGCTTCCAAACCTATAAAATATAAAAAAACTACCTTGTGACTTTTTTGAATCGCTTTTAAATAATAATATGATAGAGTTTAATTTCTTTTTCATCTTTAAAAAATCATGACTTTTATATTGTAGTCCTTAGGCTTGAATCCACTGCCTTTCTGTCTTCTACTTCTCAGAATCTTCCCATGTGCAAAGCTACTAAGCTCACTGTTGGATTTTAGGCATCTGTAAAAGCCCATCAAAAAGGAAAACAAGCGTGGCACTGACATATACAAAAGAATCACTAGATGTTGCAACATGCTCAATCGAGTTAGCAGTGTCAGTTTGATTTTCCATCTTTATTTCTTTTTCCAGGTTGCACTGTATATGGAAACCTCCTTTCAAAATTGTTGGGTATCGTCCTTCACAAATTGACCAAGTTATAAAGCAATTAATCAATAGATGCAACTATTTTAGATGGAAACCTCTCAAAATAGAAAGAAATATGATATATGCAAGATGTACTCTTGAATAAAATGCAAGATGCCTAACACACACATGGTGCAATCTTATTATATTGATTGAGATCCATTTAAAAAATATGTAATATACACTAAATGGGTCATGGCTGTTTAAAAACTGATCGACACCTCTGTGCCTCTACCATAGTCATAGAGAGTTCTAAGTTAAATACTACAAATTTTCTATGAGAAACTAGATATTTTTTTCAGAATATGGACAAAAAGAAATGGTCAATATCCTAACTGGTATGCACCTTTTGCGTGGCTGATCTATGGAATAATAATGATCTGAGTGTGTGGTTTTCGGTTCAAGGTAATACACTACAACTAACTTTTGCAAGAAAGTAATTTCGATATCATTCATAATACAGATAATTCTAAAATATACTGCAGAATAAAAGTAAAAAATGTAACACTGCAAAATAAATTAGATGGTTAAACCTAATTGTAGTTCAGTAAATAGACCTAATTGTGCGGGAAGGGCAAGCTCACATTAGGTCGGTCACGGGTATTATTGTGTTCGTCTGTATAATACTCAACATCAAGAGAATATAGAATGCAGTTTTGTAATAGAGATGATCCTTACCATGGATTTATAATACAAGCCAAAGACCTCCCATATCCAGAATCGAAGGCAGCAAATAAAATCAAATTAGCAGATACTACTAGAATCGAAGGCACCAAAAAAAAACTCAAACTTGAGCAGATCCTACAATTGCCATGGATTTTTCAGTATTTCATTTATCAAGAATAATCCCATGATAGTAAGATGCAACAATCTGAAACATAAAATAGATGAAATGAATAAACTCATGTTCTTAGAGAATGCAAAGTCTATATACACAATCAACAAGAATTTGTTTTAAGAAAATTTTGCAAATTATATTGAGAAGGGACATATGCAAATACCTTTGCTTGGAGAGCCTTCCATTTAAAAAGAGACGGTGCTTTTGATATTGATTAGAACATTGGCATCTACAGAAACAAAACATGCATGCGTTGTCATCAGTGTAAAAACTAAAATCTCATCAATTTCCACTTTGCGAGCATATTCCATTCCAAAAATACCAACCTGCTGATTGCATCTAAATAAGAGGAGCTATAGTGAGAGTTTTCATCTTCTTGTTCCCACGGTGACCTGCAAAACAACAATGATCATCCCATTGTATTTTAATCTCAATAACACAGGATCAACAGACAATATTAAATATAAATTTAATTACCCAATTCTGATGCCACAAGATTAATGGAAAGATCCTCTTGATCCCAAGAGAAGGCCCTCACTATGCGTTCTGGCAGCTTCAACTACTCCAACCTGAATTTGACAAGAAGAATGCTGAGATGTATTTGTGAAGCGAATGTTTCCACAACAGACCTAGGACGAATGCTCCCATAATCATGATCGGAAAAAGCTGGAAAGACATGCAAGGATCATGACAACCAGGTTAAACCCAGAACTTACATATTCAAAGTACTACTGCAGAGGTTTGCACCTTGTAGCCTCTTCGGCTGGAGGGGCTCAAGATCCTCGAGCAGGTGGCCAGCAAATAACATGTTAGATCAAAGGGACAATTAGACTGGAGTGTGATCGCTGGAGCAGAACGTTGGCATTCTCATTCACCTGGACAGAGGCAGAATGCCACAAGGTGTGAGCTTTGACTTGGTGTTGCAGAGCAGCACTACTCTCCTTGTAGCTCTGCAACTGTAATGGCAAACTGAGATCTTTACATCGTGAAGGAAAATAACAATTCGAGAAAAGATGTAAATAGAGGACTGCTGAGAGCAACAAAAGATGCAATTAGATAAAAGTAATAGCTTTAGTATAATTTCAATTAAGAGAAAACATCCAACCGTGAAAAGTTAGTATTTGGACTCCTTTGTATCATTTTATGTCGATGGGATCTTAATCAACCTCTAACATATTATGCAACAAAATAAATGGATGTCAAGGGATCGAACCTCGTGCGCACCCCTACGGGAGAGCTCAAACTATGCATCTTAGAATGAAATATGTCTTAAATATATCCCTCAACTTCCCATAAAACTCCATTCTCTGATTCCTTCGAGGGAAATGAATCTGACACGATCTCATCACCTAATTTAAATAAATGAAGACAAATCATTGATATATCAAAAAGTACTTTTGTATTTTGCATTTGCTGGTAGAGAAAAAATATAAGGATATATAATCTTGAGAACTTGGCATGAATTACTAACCTTTTGCTTCTTTTCCAAGCAACTCAACAATGAATTACTAACCTTGAGAAGTTGGCATGATCAATCCGATGCTATTGACCAAATCTAAGCAGAAAAGACTAACACAACAGATATATATTCATGGAAAACAGAGATGAAGTAGTAGATTAAGAATAAACATAATTTGATCGAGCAATCAATTGCACAAAAGAAAAAAATATAGCAACATGTTATATGAAGCATTTTAAAAATCAGAAACATGCATCAAAAGAATTCAAAGAAGTTTAAAGTCCATCAATGTCAATTTCGTATAAAACTTCAAATGGTGATGGTCACCATCATCCCAGAAATTGTGTAATCAACAAATAAGAGTGATCGCTTTTCCTCTATAAGAGTCAAATGACATGCCATTTCTTAATTCAAATCAACTTTGATCACGATCCTCCTATACCAAGATAAGAAAGAAATTGGAAGATAAAACATTATTATAAACAAAGATTGCATTAAAAAGATATTATACCCGAGAATGCAATGGATCTTGCATTGTATTCGATGAGCATGGTAGATTTTCGAATGGCTCATTAACAAAATGACCTCTCTGTCGCAGGACCACGATCACAATTTAGTAAATAAAGAAACAACGATCAAATTAACTACTTTTTCTAAGATATTTTAAGTTTACCCCTAGGTTACTCGTCAATAAATTAATACGACTTTCCACTACACCACCATCATGAAAATTAGATCTTCTGTTGTTCTGATCACCACTCTCACCACTTACAAAATTTCTATTACCCCTGCCACTCGCATGCGAGAAATCTGGAACATTCTGTGATAAGAAAATGATATATTAGTATTAACCAATGTCACCAATACATACACATTAACTCAACATTTTACCTCTATATGGACAATGATAACTAAATCTAACACGTTGGCTTAGTTGTTACGCCCAATGACGTATTTCATTCATTGACAAACTTTGTCGTTGAATTTTAAATTTAGGGAACAATAACATCTTTTAATTGTTTCACAGTTTCCTGAAAAACACTTATTAGTAAATGCAAGAGATGTTAATATTCAACCATATTATTGATAAATAACCTGTTCCTCTCTACCTTTCTGCAAGATTGCTTGCAACTTATCCCTGTCTGATTGCTTGTGAGATTTATCGTGTCCGGCACCAACAAAACGAACATGCTCTTTTATACCAGTACCAATATAACGAGAATATGCTGCAGACATTATTTCTTCAGAAGACAATTGCGGATGTGTCTGTTGGGACTTTTGAATGCATTCTCCAATCTTATCATACTTCAAGTTTTTAAAACAACTAATAATATGAACAATATAGAATAAATATTAAAAGAGTAATAACTTACCACTATATCCTCATTAGGGTACATGATTTTCATCATGTCAACCTCTATAGGCTCCCTATTGTTCTCCTTTTCCTGGAAAAATAAAATGCAAAGACAATACTTTTAAGCTCAAGACAAAATAAGTTAAATAATCTTAACTTACAAAATCATGATGACGACTAGCCAGTGGACGTCTTCCGCATCTACGATCCAAAGCTTTATTTTACGATTCTTTTGGTTGATCAAATCCCTTGCCTAATTCAAGTACTCGCGATGGTGAAACTAAAATTAAGTAATACATCATATAATATTGATCAGCTTAATAAACTATCTACTTAAAAAACTTAGCAAACGAACTGAATTACATATTCAACCCTTGTTTCAATTAAACA
Organism: Ottelia alismoides; assembly: GCA_037367405.1. Lineage (NCBI taxonomy): Eukaryota > Viridiplantae > Streptophyta > Magnoliopsida > Alismatales > Hydrocharitaceae > Ottelia > Ottelia alismoides. The sequence continues at coordinate 282,038 of JAZKJV010007051.1, forward strand.
TTCAATTCTACTGAAAATGAGATGGAGCACCAGCTTTCCTTATTGGTGTTTCCCCATAATATAGATGACCGATTATTTAGACACAATATCGTCCAATTGCACGGGTCAACAAAATGAAATAGTATAGATATGATGAAAAGTTCTTTTCACAAGTTCTTAATTTACAATACCATTAAGCATCATTCTTTTTCAAAAGTTCTTTTCTTCATTTCATCTAGTATTCTTATTTCTCCCTGTGCAGAGAGATATCCATTGTGATTTTCCTTCCTATACAAACATGGATATCATTTTGATTTTCTCAACAATATGGATATGGATACAGAACTACATTTTTCTGGGGGATAAGATGATTTATACATGTATTCATTGGTTAAAATACTTTGTTCTATAATCGAATCAATCAAATAATTTTTTACCAATGTATACCCTTAAACGAAGAGAATATTACATAGAACTGATTTTTAGGACCGCTCTTTCAATCACCGCCCTCTTTTGGTAATCAAATCGTGTAAAAGTCCATAGGCAAAAAGTGCACATGTGTATATGGTGTTCCTTGGGAGCTGAAATCTTATTTTAGCTATCTATTAAATTATTTTCCCTCCATTTATTTTCAGAATCACATGAGTTTCATTTTAAATGTCCAATCCTGAGTGGATTTGATCTACTTTATTATGCTAAAGCTCCTACACTGTTCACTGTTTTAGCATATGATATTGCTTAGAAATGGCGTTGGATATAATATACATCTGACTCAAAAGCTCCCATAGTTTATTTCTTTATAACAGCTTATGAAGCGCTTTTCGGCATCTCCTTCTATTTCTTGTCAATAGAAAATAGCCACAAACAACGTACATAATATGCACATACGACACGTAATTTTGGCGCATTCTTTCCTATTACCTGACCGTACTTATTCCATTCAAGTTCAAGACGGCCATCTCCTTTATGTATAAAGAACTCCAATGTATTAAACCCCCGCCCTTTTTTCTTAACTTGAACAGAATCACTGCACGCATCATCATCATCCTCTAATTCATCAATATTAGTTTCATGTATTGCTTCTTCATTATTTACAGAGCAAGCGTGCCCTCTCTTAGATTCAGATAGTTTCTTTGATATATTCATTGTTCTACATTTTAAAAGAATATAATCGTAAGAAACAATGAGATAAAAACATAAATAACATATAAATATTTTCCATGAGGATAGACAACCACAAGGATAATAGATCGTCTGTTGCAGTTTTTAAAAAGTACAAGATTAAACATATAATATGGTCCATAAATGGTATCGATAAAAAGATACATTATACTATATTTGCTTATGACTGAATACGTATACCCTTTCATACAATACCAGATACTTTTTCCTTCTACACATGAGGAATTAGCACTCACAAGAAGAAGAAGAAGAGCGAAGGCGATGCAAGGGAGTATGAAGAGCATTCATCATGTATGTACAACCAGATGAAATAATAAATAACAATTATAATGAAGATGGTGTATCTAAATTACAAGTAATGAGAGAAATTTTACCAAATTCATCAGCTACAGCGTGGACAACGCGTTCGCCTGGTATATCGGATCTCATCTAAGTATTTATTTCTTCATCAACGGTTACTACACTAGGATGCATTGTGCCAATACCATATATACCATCAACAGGCATGTCATACAAATCTCTAGGAGGTACTTTTATAATAATGTGATGGTCTCCTCTTCTTGTGTTATCTTTGATATAAAAACATTGTTGTGCTTGAGCTGCTAAAATAAAAGGATCGTCTTCATGCTTTCTCTGTCCGAAATCAATGGATGTAGATCCATATTTATCAACTTGAAGTCCAACATTGATTTTCTCATCAAACCACCTGCACTCGAATTACACAATTCTAATAGTAGGACCATATCGCACTTCAACCACATCTTCTAGTTGGCCATAATATGTTATTGGTTTGGTAAAGGTCGTAGAACTAGTATTAGCAGATAGATAAACTCCACTGTTTTGAGTTTATCAATTAACATCTACACATTTACAAAGAAATCGACATCCATTACTTATATATCCATCGTATGATGTCGTTTTGATGAAATGACCTTGGGATATCCACTTTATATCTTCTGATACATCTATATTACTTTCAGAGCGCAATTCTTGAACGTAAATTGTGCAAGTTTCAGAGTATTAAATTATATCACTATAAATATTATCAAGTATGTGAAGTAAAAAACTTGCGTGTTTTTTTATCCAATCTGGAAACTCAAGAAGACGCCTTGTATCTAAAGTTACATCAGATTTGCGTGGATAACAAGCTTTCAAATGTTGCAAGTGTGCGTTGCAAAAGTTTATGTGATATATGCATAACTCAAGAAGTACATCATGTAACTCAAAATCATAGAAAAGTACCTTCGAAATATATCCATTGCTTTTGTGTTGAAAAGAGTATAACGATGAGCCCGATTCAAACTTGTTGTGCTAAGTCGTCGAGTTATTCCTCCTCCAACTTTATTTTCATCAATGTTTCTCACTTGGCGATATAATTTAGATTCACCAATGAGAAATAACGAGAGCAAAATGTCAAGCATTCTTCTACCAAATAACCTTCTGCAATGAAACCTTCAGGATGACTCATATTTCAAACATATTTTTTTAGAGTTTACAGATATCTCTCAATAGGATACATCCATCGATAATGCACATGCCCAACAAGCTTTGCTTCAAGTGTCAAATGAACAGGTAAATGCATCATAATGGTGAAGAAAAAGGGTGGAAATACTCTTTCTAATTCACATAAGATAACATCAACTTCATCTTCCATCACAGAAAATTCTTTTACGTTAATAACTTTAGAGCATAACGTGTTAAAATAGGTGCAAATCTGTATCAAAGGAATGCACACACTATCTGGTAGTAAACCTCTGATCGCAATTGAAGGCAATTGTTGCATGAGAATATGGTGATCATGGCTTTTCAAACCAATTATCTTTCTCTCCTTTGAATTGATCTTCCTAGAAATGTTAGAAGAGTACCCATCTGGAACTTTTGTAGATAAGAGAATATTAAAAAAAGAAATCATTCTCTCCTTTGGACATATTATAACACGTTGAAGGCAATAACAAATGACCACTAGATACTGTTTGTTGCCAAAGATCTTCTCGAATTCCCATGTCTTTTAAATCCAAGCGTGATTGAACATTGTCCTTACTCCTTCCATTGATTTGTAATATTGTATATAGAGTATTTTCACAGACATTCTTTTCTATATGGATAACATCCAAGTTGTGCCCAGTAAGGCAATCGAAAAAAGATACTCACTTTTTTTCCAAGCATAAGGAAATTCAATGTATTGCTCCGCTTCTTCTATTTCCACTCGAGGGCACTTTCTTGTATGTGTAATGTCCTTCCCAAACTTATTTTTACAACCGTTTAATTGTCCTAGTATTTCCATTCCGGACAACAATTTTGGTGCACTTCTGACTTCTATGTTGCCATCGAAGTTACTTTATCACGACGAAAGGGGTGGTCTTCTTTTAGAAAATAATGATGGAAGCAGTAGGCTTGCTTTCTCCCATGTCTTAATCGCCTAGATAATGTGTCTTTATTACAAATAGGACATGTGAGTCTTCCTTTAATGCTCCAACTAGATAAATCAACATAAGCTGGAAAATCATTTATCATCCATAAAACAATAGCATGCAATGAGAAATTTCTCTTTGAATATGCATCATAAGAAAGCACACCAGGGCTCCATAGCTGTTGCAATTCATCAATGAGAGATTGTAAATAAATATCTATATCTTTCCCCAGTGACCTTTTTCCTGGAACTAAAAGAGTCAAAATAAAATTTTGTTATTTCATGCATAACCATTGAGGAAGATTATATGGTATAGCAAGAATGGGCCAGATACTATATGCGTTATTCATCTTTCCGAAAGGGTTGAATCCATCGCTAGCAAGGCCAAGACGAACATTACGAGAATCACTGGCGAACTCTAGAAAATTAAAGTCTACAACATTCCATGCTTTTGAATCCGCTGGATGCCTCGATAAGGTATCTTCAACTCTTTCATCCATATGCCATCGCATTTGTTTAGCCAAATTTTCGTTCGAACATCCTCTGCAATCTTAGAACTAAAGGAAAATGACGTAATACTTTAACATGCACATTTTTCCTTTTCTTCTGTAATTTGATCTTCGTATCTAGATGCATTACAATGATCACATTTTTCCTTGTTTTCAGAATCTTTCCAAAATATCATACAATCATTTGGACAAACATCTATTTTTCTATAGCTAAGACCTAATTCTTTCACCATCATTTTTGCTTCATAATAAGATGATGGCATATCTTCAGAACCACTCAGTAAAGCATCTTTAAAAGAGATAACAATTCATCAAATGACTAGTTCCTCCAACCGAACAAAACTTTTAGATGTAACAACTTGACCATAAAAGAAAACTTGGTATAATTCTGGCATCCTTTGTATAAAGGTTCAATGACATCTTTCAAGAGTTTGAAAAACTTCCTTGCATCCTCATTATTAGGCTCTTCTTCCATGTTTTCTTCAGTAACTTCATCAGTGACATCATCGCTGATCTCATAATCATGTATCCCACATGATCCTTTAGTAGGTCATGTATATTTTCATTTTCTAGCACACGTGAAACACTCCTATTTTGTCTCTAAAATGATTCTCTATGGTGCATCCATGTATAATAATGGAGGGTAAATCCTTTGACTACTACATGCTGGAATATTTCTTCAGGTGTTCTATTGCATCTGTTGGAACACTTCATGCAAGGACAATGATAGATTCCCATTGAATTTCCTTTATAGTTCTCTACTGTAAATTCAATAAATTTTTTATACCAGATTGAAATCTATCACTGTGATGTCTGTTGGGAATAAAGTACATCCAACTCCAATTAGCTAGAAACCAACCATCCTAAATTTCAGTACAAAGAGTTTTATCAATATGAATATATAAAATATTTCACTCAATGAAAAAAATAGAGAGAAGTTCATTCTCTCATACCCTAGTGCTTGATATAATGTTGGCCTAAACTTATTACATAAAATCTAGGAGATGAGAGGAGAACTGTTTTTTTAATGTTATTACTTGAGCCCGTCCGTAAAGATTCAAATCCTAATATAAGACGATTCTTATTAAATGCTGGTTTAAGTCTGAGCAAATTTCAACAACAAAACTCTACACCCCTTCAGTATACCTCATAAATCAATCGTAATTGGCTCTTAAAATTGTCTGTCATCGAAGTGACAATAATTAAAACTGATTAAGATTGATTTGGTATATTAAAGAGGAGTGGAGTTATGCTACCGGAATATATGCTCAAATATAAACTTCTGCATGTAACAATAATCACCTTATAATAGGATTTGAATCTTTATGGACCCCCTTAGTTCGGGACCTCCGAACTAAGGAAAGCCAACATAAACGCAATATTATACGAACATCTTACGCCATCCATTTGTACGTGTTACAAATGAAAATTATAAGATATTCATAAAATATTTAATCATCTATGTTGACCGGGCAATTACGTAGATTTGGTCGGTTTATGAGTTGAAATGGAGCTATGTGGCCTTAAAATTGTGCCTAATTATAGTGTTTGATATGATCATTTTGGGAAATGTACCTAAAATATGCATATTCAAGATGGTATTTGAGATAGTTCACATCAAATTATTGCCTCCATGAAAAGGAGATTCTATGTTTAGATAAAGAGCATGGAGAATTAACTAATGATTCTAAAGAATCTTCCCAATAAGCAAAATGATACTACTTGGAAGCAAAAAAAAAACCTTTTGTGAATGGTATTCATCATTATTTATATACTAAGATTATATCATAAAAAATTTGACCATAACAGAATGTGTATTTCTTGCCCACTATCTTCACATTCAACCCCTCGATCACGACCCTCGGTGTGCATGTTTGCCATCTGCTCACCTACTGCCATTTTGCTCCAACTACTCACATTCCTTGCACTTCAACAACAAAAATCAAAATCCAAGTGAATCTATTAGGTGTACAAGCGTTTGGCAATAAAATACTCCAGTTAATAAAAACTTAACAGATCAGATATTCTTGTATTTTTACTGAATAATCAAAATAATCAATAACAAAAACTATAAAAAAGCAACAGACGAGAGGGTTAATCAATTTCAAAAGAAATGGGACAACTGGATGTTTTAAGGAATCACTTGGTGAAGAAAAGATTATGCTAATGTTGTCACTTTCTGTTTGTTGGTGAGTAGTTTCACTTTTTGAATGTCTAATATTTATGCCATCGAGTTTTGAGTTAGGAAAACAAGCCTTCCTTGACCTTCTAAATACTCTACCAAATTCACCTCTTCTCTCCATAAACATCAGAGTTTTCAACTTACTCGGAAGTGGTTAAATAACCTCTCAAGTTCTAGTCTTGATCGGTAAGCCTCTGGAGTCTAAATGGATTGATTCGGCTGGGCTATATGACATCCCAAATCTGTACTCAAACTTCAATTGGGTGGGTGGCAATGTTTGGTTCTATAAGGCTTTAGCTTTTATGATGGTAGTCGAATACAGATATAACACAATAATTAAATATTAAGAAAGTGCAAAAAAGGAAAGAATAATATTCAAAAAATTGAAAATTAGTAATGACAGGAGCTGTGAAATGCAAGTACCCCTCGGCAACAAATTGTGACGTACACTCTTCCATTAGGGCACCCCTCCCACGTGCAATGGAGGTCACACCCTTATGCCATGAGCCTTCTCAATCATCCATAGATGATAAGTATAGGTTTACGCTGCCCACTACACTCCTCTTATACATATGCACACCCCTTTGCTTCTCAGAAGTGCACGACGTGGAGCTAAAACTAACGACAATAAAGTAGCTCTCAACATTACAATATCTGTCTGCTCTCCACTTATGCAGAGTCTTGGATTTATATTTAAACAGGAAGTGAAAATGTGGAAAAAAGGAGATATTTCTCCTATATACCTTCGGAAAAAACAAACTCTTGAGCGTATAAATGAGATAGAAAGTAAAACTATGAGTCAATCCCTCTCATATTTAAATGTAGAAATTTTAAGGAATCTAGTTCATCTCTTGAGATATTAATGAAGGACAAATTTGATTATTGGAAAAAACATGCTAAAATTATAGTTAAGGGAAGGGGATGTTACCTTGAAGATGCTTATCACCTCAGCCTCGAGCTACAAGGTGAAAAATCAGCATAGCTTTAAGAGACAATGATAATGTGGTTCACTCAAATCCGAAATGATAATGTGGTTCACTCAAATCCGAAAATGATTGCAACCGGAAGTTATAAGGAAAGGATTACCTTGATCTCCATCCATTAAGCTAAGTTAATTTACTCACATTTTCTATTTGTAAAATTAGTAGATAGGTATGCCTCTTTTTATAAATACTTCGTGCTATCTTGTAATCACTATAATAGCATATACATGTACATGCTACTATATTTGTATATAGTGTTAATTTTGGACTTTATTTGTGGCCATATTTTTTGAACTGTATATGATTTTTTGGAGCTATTTTTGGTCACACACACACGCGCACACGCACACACACACACGCACACATCATGATGCTATCTTTTTTGTGCTACTTTGTTAATGCGTATTTCACACGATGCTATCTTTTTTGTGCTACTTTGTTAATGCATATTTCACACCCTCCTACAATTTTCAAGTGTATGAATAACATGATGATTTTCTTAGATAACCTCTTAATTTTTAAGGGAGCTGGGAGCCTACACCCAGGGGTATAGGTAACTACCTACATCCGACCTTTTTTTTCATGATTTTTGAGTTTTTATTGAAGGAAACCTTAGGTGGATTTTCTTAATATATTGAGGGGATTATGTGTTTCAGGTTTCATGCAAAACAAACATTCCTAACATTTTCATCTAGAAAGGGTCAATTTCAACAATTCTAAGATCGTTAAAATTTGATAATCTTGATGAAGATGATAGAAATCTCGAATTAAGTTGAATTTTGAATGACACCATGATGATATATAGTGATCTAATTCCCCCAAGGTTTCATTTCAAAAAAATAAAAAATCTATGAATAAATGAACCGGGTGTAGGTAGCTACCTACACCCCTGGTGTAGGTTCCTTTTTCCCAATTTTTAATGTGACAATAACATGTTATTGTTATTTCATGAATTATATTTTTAAGAGCATATGAGATATCCATTAGTGATATTTTTTAATATAGATATATAGCCTGGTATTTCCCTGATGATGGTGGTATGAGATGTTTGAAAGTCCTAAATACATTGTCATTTTATTTGATCATATCGCAAAGATCTACGATTACCCTTCGCCCATGCTACTTCCTTGCATATCTTATAGTCTCCTTCGTCGCTTCTCACTATTGGTCATCATGCTATTTTTTTCTGAATATATGTTAGTTCCTTGAGCATTCTCTTATATAGTCTATCATTCCTTTCTATTCCATTCCATATCATACATGAATATTTCTAATATGTTATGAAATCTACTGTCTACATATCAGAAATGAATTTACTCACAAAAGAATATGTATTGCATGGGTATGTGGATTGTAAATTAGAATGAGAAATTTTACCCAATATTCTCGTACTCCACCCTCCAATCATCAGTTGTATGTTTGCCATATTGTCCAGCTTGTGCATCTTCCATCGATTGATTATTGCTCTCGGCCTGCATGCTTGGCATATGCACATAGCCTTTTACACCGCCTACTGCCACAGAGCTCCACCCACCCACATACCTAGCACCTTGCCTGTCGTTCCATTGGCGTTGACTCTCCGCACTCATCGTCGTCCACTGACATTCATCTCTACCACCGCACAACGCCCTACTGCTCAAATCCCCTCTCACAAAAGCTGTGTTTTGCTGGCCATACTCACCTCATAGATCACCACCCTCTACAACCACCCTTGCCCTCCAGCTTTATCCTCTCTCACAATCCATAGACCTTGTGTTCCATCCATCTCCCATCGCCCCTGCACCCTGTCGTTCATCCTCGACATATGGATCACTGCCATCCACCCCTCCCCTCCACTCTTCACATCTGTCACCACTTACTACCCTTGCCCATCTCTCATGGCATTGCGATCCATACACAACCTATAGACCTCACGACTTGTCCATCGCATATCACCCTCAGCCTCAGACCACTGATCATCGCCTACCCTCACCCCTCACCAGTTTCCTCCACCTCTTCTAGCATCTCTACCTACGGCTCCACCTCACCCTCCACCTCGGCTATCGGCTCCGCCTCGACCTACAGATCCATCTCGGCATCCAGATTTACCTCGCCCTCCGTCCTGATCTCAGAATCCAACTCTCTCTTTGCCTTCTCCACGACCTCCAAATCCACCTCACCCGCCGCCTCCATCTCGACCTCCAGTTCCACCTCGCCATCTGCCTTTACCTAGACATCCGTCTCCATTTTGACCTCCACCTCGCCATCCACGTCGACCTTCAACTCCACCTCGCCCTCTACCTCCATATCGACCTCCGGCTCCATCTCGCCAACTACCTTCACCTTGCTCTCCACCTTCACCTCGATCTCTGCCTCCACCTTGCACTCCATCTCTACCTCCGCCTCTGCCTCCACTTTGCCTTCCACCATGACCTTCGCATCGCCCTCCGCCACCAAGCCTCGCCATTGTAGAGAACCAATGTGAGGTTAGGGTTAGGCTATTCTCAAAGATCGTGAGGCAAGCAACTGCTGCAATTATCGTTTTATAGGGTTTTAAGAAATGAATTTAGGGGCTAATTGATTGACGTGGTTAATTACCTTTATATCCAAAACTATGAAGCTTATTATATTCACCCATCAGCACAAATGTGATTTCCATTAATTTCAGGATATTTGTGTAATTTTCCCAAAAAGAGGATCTGTTGACAGCTTTTTCGTCATTACAATTTTCCATCATCATAGAGTTGTCAACACAAGTCTTTTTCCTTGTAGTGAAAGGAGCTGCTGCTCCTTCTAATATGCAGTTGCATGTGCTGCCCAAACAAGGGAGTTGTTGTTCTATTTGAAGCTCAAGCTGCTGCAGATCCAAGCACCAGCTGCAGATCCTTTCTGCATGCAAGATTGGTCTCCAATTTGAAGACCCAAAAAAGGTACAATTCCCCTCCTCTTGTCGTCTTTCATGTAATTTAAGATCCAAGTTCAAAACTCCTTAATTAGCCATTAATTTCATCTTGAAAATTAAGATTTGATGGTGAATTACATGCTAATAAATCGAATTTCAGACCGCCATATGCTCTAGATTTTTATGTTTTAAAAAATAAGAATTTGCATGCTTGAAAAATAAAGAATTGGGGGTAAATAGTACATAACTAAATTAAGTTTCAGATCACTAATTAGCTCCTGATTTGATGAGAAATTGGGTATGTTTTGCATGCATTTAAACCTAAATCCAAATCATCATATGCTATAGTCTGTGTGCTTCAAAATATAAGAAAGTTGTGGTTTTTAACATGCATTTAGATCTAAATTGAGATCATCATATGCTATAGTTTTTTATACTTAAAAGATGAGAAATTGATAATGTTTAGCATGCTTTTAGTTTAAATTCAGACCACCGATTTCATGATAAAATGTGAGGATTTGGTGGTGATTTGCATGCTTAAATGATGAGGTTTTGAGGGTGATTTGCATGAAATTAATCATAATTATAGACCATTGTTTATACATTAATGTCTTATTAAAATATGAAAGATTTAGGGTGATTTGCATATGATTGGTCAGAACATTAATAGCTACAATTTTTAGCATTCAAAGATAAAATTTGGGGGTAGATTTCATGCAATTAAAGCTTAAAATTCAGACAATTATTAAGCTATCATATGCCCTTGATTCCATGATAACAATTGAGAGATTTGGGAGTGAAGTGCATGCAATTTGATCTAATTTCATACCATTGTTAAGCTATAGTTTGTATGCTTGCAAAATGAAGAATTGGTGGTGATTAATATACAATTAAAATCCAATTTAAGATCATTAATTAACCATTGATTTCATGTTAAAATTGATAGAGTTGGGGATGATTAACATACCAATAAGACCCAATTCAACATCACTTATTTAGCTACTAAGTTCATGATTTAAAAATATAAAAGATTTGGGAAATTTATATAGCATTGAATTTAAATTCAGATCTAATTAACATCTCTAAATCTCCTAATTTAAAGATAAAAGAGTTGGGATTACATTAATCTGAACATAAATTCAGACACAATGAGTAGCTTCTAATCTCGTGATTATAAAAAATGATAACCTGTGATCACAAGGACTGATTATCTTCATGAAATAATCCTTCAAGTATACTCCACTAATTATAAATCACTATTAATAAGATTGCAGACAAGATACATAGATATGTAAAGTTGGTCACAATAGAGATTGAGAAAGGAAGGTGTAATCAAGTAAGTAGATATGGCGGTGAATCAGCGATGTCAATTAATTGTGTCAGTCATAGTGACCCTTGCACCTGACTGTACGAGGGCGCGATGACCTTTAGCTGGATGGGAGATAGGAAGCCCAATTAGGCAGTGACCGTCTAGTACGCGGGTCTAGGATCCCAATCCTTTATACGATTTTACGCAAACTCGCGCTATTTTTACGCTTCATTCGGATCCAGGTGTTTGATCAGTTCTGTTAACCCTATTTCAGTAGGGTACCTAGGCAAGAAGACCTTTGGTTTTTTTGAGCTCGTTTTGCCCGTATTGATCGGATCAGTTGGAGTTACTTGGACCGGAGAGTCTCTCCCACCCGTCTCAGGGGAGTACTTTTAGAGCGTGCCTAGCCCTCTCATGGACCACACTTTCGCTGAGAGGGTGAGATGGAAGAGTCTCTTAGAAGGCTTACTCACTACTTGGTTTTTTGGTTACTGTTCCGCCAATATGTTCTAGCACAGAAAAGGTCGTTATGAGATGGAGTTAAGTTGAGGTTATTATTCTACCAGTAGATGCGGGCAAGTAAAGAGATTAGATCCTGGAAATTACCAATCATCAATCATCAATCATCAATATTTAATAATATCCATCTTCTGAGAGACGTGGTCGGCCAGAATGTGTCCAAGTACATTCCGATCCCGATGGCTATGGCGATCCCGTTCTACCTGGGATCCTACTTCGCCATAGACATGTGCATCGGGAGCTTGATATTGTTTGCTTGGGAGAGCGTCGACAAGGCGAAGGCGGATGCATTTGCTCCCGCCCTCGCCTCAGGGTTGATATGCGGTGACGGTTTGTGGGCGCTGCCATCTGCGTTGCTCTCCCTCGCCGGCGTGCAGCCGCCAATTTGCATGAAGTTCCTCTCGAGGAGCGACAACGCGAGGGTCGATGGGTTCCTCAATGGATCTTGATTGGGATTTGATGAAGTTATCATAAGTCTTGCCGATGTTGCGTGAAGTTCCTTGTGGTGTGGGGTTGGGGATGGGTGTGTAAATGGACGAGGTTAAGGTAGTTGGTAAGGTTGGAGTTTCTCTTCTTATTCTTCTTCTTATGTTCTCTTTAGTTCGTCAGTTTATTTTTTAAGTGCATGTACTTCAGTTTGTCTCAATGCTCTCTCTTTTTATGTACTTTCGTGTTCTTTCATTAATAGTTAAGTTTTTTTTTTGAGAAGAAAGAGGGTGAAATCCCGAGTTGGGATTCACCGCCAGAAACTATTCATTATAATAATTGATAAGAAGATACATTACCTTAAGGACCAGAAACGATAAAGGGAGAGACAACTTGCTATTACATTTTCCGGATAGAACCTTTGATTTTTAAAAATTACATCATTCCTTCCTCCCCAGATCGTCCAAAGAACCGCAAACGGCAAAGAACAATCATCTGTGGAGTTCATCCCCATCCGTCTTATCGACTTCCAGAAATCGGTGAAACCAACATGCTGCACCCATGACGGTATAGTTAAGTACTTAAGTGTATAGGTATTCTTTTTTTTAGTTTCTCATTATGCTTACAACACAATCGCAACAAAGATGATAACATTACTTAAGATCGATCGTGATCGAGCGGTTCACACGATTTTACATGGTACGTGTCCACAAAAAGTGCAAAATCGTACAATCCGCTCGATTAAGATCAAGCAACGCATACGCCTACAACGGACGTTGCTTCCTTCCCACCTGAAGCAGACGATCAGTCTCCCTCATCTTATCATATTACACATATGATTAAGTGACTACTTTAAACTTATTATTATATACCTCGGTTGCATGATATGATTTATAGTGTCCATAAATGTATATGATCTCATCATCCTTAGGCTACATGAGCATATGTAATTGAATAGCTAGACACATGTTACCTCTAAGCTCGTGTGGTGCGACATATTCTTGTATATGTTCAAGTTGAGCTATCACTTAATCTACGAAATTAAAGTCTTGTATTTCACATATTTAATGGTCACTATGGTATTACTCGATTTTCCCTCAAATTTCAAGTTGTGCTACAAGAAAGTTAGATTAAGACAACGAATAGTTTAACGTTCATTGTCATATCTCACGTAGTTAAGTATATATAACAACAAATATTTTCCGCCACTTGATTTTTTAATAAGCAAAAGATACTGTACTTGTTGCTATATGCTTAGCAATGAACATATAATTATATTTGTATTGGTAATATAACTGTTATAACAACAGTTATCCACCGACCTTTTATTCGACTTGTTAAATTAGCAAAGAATAATGCAAATTTCAATGAATAGATGAAATAATAAATCGTAATATATGAACCTTTAGCAACGAATAAAATATTCATTTCTAAATACATGAACAAAAAGTAATTTCACAACGAGTAAAATTTGTTGTTATATGTTTAACATCGGAAAATATAGCAACGAGTATTCAACTCGTTCATTACTATTTGCCAATTTCATTGCAGGGAAGGAAGGTCAACCGATACCTTAAAACCTAAGGTTAATATATAGTTCAACTCAAAATATCTAATGGATCGAGTATTGTTATACAATGCGTAGTGGATTTCCTAAACATCCGAGTTTCTGAACTTCATCCATTTTTTAGCCTAGTGATATTCCAAATATGTTTTTGGAATTTAGCAAGGAGCTTATATTTTTTCCATGCGATCTATATCAAATGACACATCATCGTATATTTTAAGACATACAAGTACTTGACAAAAGTTCCCACAACTTAGACCTTAAAATAATTTCCTATTTTGTAACAGTTTTTACGATTTATTTGGCATCAAAGCTCTGAAACATAGCATTTCGACAAGTTTAGGGTCTCTAGCAGTAATCCAGGAGTAAAAATATATTTTGGAATTTGAGAAATCCATTAGGGTTTCCCTATAATTTCCCCCATTTTATTGTAATGTAATGCCTATTTATCGTTTTTTAAAGGCCATATTTTAGTTCACCAAGAAGAGGAGATGACGATACCACCAGTCATAAAAGTTTCGAATCCGAACTCGAATCGAATTTCAAATGAATTTACTAGCTTAAATTCAGATTCAATTCATTTTGAATTTCGAATATTCAAATTTGATTCATTTTATTTCGAATTTGAAATGTCAATTGATGTTTTAGAGCTTATATAAATAATATTTATTAAGAATAATATAATATTGGGTTTTTATCACTTGTGTCCCTCCGAGATATCGCAATTTCAGTAATGCCCCTATCTTTTTGGTAATATCAGTTATGCCCCTCACTTCTTTCTAATCTATCACTTGTGCCCCTCGGGTTAGTGACCGTCCATCCACAGTGCAAACGGACGTTAACTTTGAGGACATAAGCTGAATTAATTTAAAAAAGGGTTCAATGGTCATTTTACACCCTCTTCCTCATCCTCTTCCTCCTCCTCCAACCTCCTCCTCCCTCTCTGCCCAGAACTCCTCCCCCACCCCTGGCATGCCCTCTTCCTCCGCCCCAGCCTGCCCCCTCCTCCGCCCCAGCCTCCCTCCGCCCCAGCCTCCCTCTGCCCCGACCTCCCCCCTGCCCCCTGCCCCGACCTCCCCCCACCCCCTGCTGCCCGTACGCCCCGATCTCCCTGCCGCCCCGACCTCCCCTCACCCCTGTCGCCCCCTGCGCCCAGGTCGCACCCTTGCCGCTTGGACCGAAGCTGACGCTTGGAACCATTATGATGGGGAGCTTGGGGCAGGGGGCGGGGGGAGGTCGGGGTGGAGAGAGGCTGGGGCGGAGCTCGGGGGCAGGGGGTCGAGGGAAGTCCGAGCGGAGGGAGGCTGGGGCGGAGCTCAGGGCGAGGGAGGGGTGGGGGTACGGGTGAAGGTAGGCTGGGGGGAGCTTGGAGCGGGGGCAGGGGGAGGTCGGGGCGGAGGGAGGCTGGGGCGAATCTCGGGGCGGGGGCGGGGGGAGGTCGGGGAGGAGGGAGGCTGGGGCGGAGCTCGGGGCAGGGGGCCAGGGGAGGAGTTCCGGGCGGAGAGGGAGGAGGAGGAGGTTGGAGGAGGAAGAAGAGAATGGGGGAAGAAGAGGAAGAAGAGGAGTCTGGACAATAATACCCCTCTTAACTGCACCAAGGTTTGAAAAAACCATGGTTAAGTCAACTCATTGACGGTCAGTCTGACGGAAGGGAACAAGTGATAATGGAGAAAGAAGTGAGGGGCGCAACTGATATTACCAAAAAGATAGTGGCATAATTGAAATTGCGATATCTCGGAGGGGCACAAGTGATAAAAACCCTATAATATAATATTTTATTGTATGATTCTAATTTTGAAAGTATATTACTAAGATAGGTTGAAAAAACTATAAAATCAAGGAAAATATCTACAGTACAATGAATAAAAGTACCTAATTTTTACAATTATTATCTATTCTTTACAATCTAAATATACTCATTTTTATGATGAAGGAATGCATGCATACAATATAATTATATGAGCCTATCAAAGAAATAGAATATCATTGATGAAAAAGCTGAACACATTATAATTACCATTGCATGTTAACACAAGATACGATCAAACTTATATAGAAAGTTGATACAAATTAATATTATTATTTGAAATAATGAGAATCGTAAAAAATAACGTAGAAAAATAAAATATCTTCATTAACCGTAGGATCTTCAATATCAAAAAAATTAAGCCATGAAAATGAAATATACGAATTTTTGATGTACAAAGGAACAACTTACATTATGGTGAGAAGAACTTGTATATTATTCATGTGATGATAAATTTTGCCTTGACAATGATAATCATCATAGATTACCATGCAAGAAAATCAAAACAACAAAAAAGCAAATGTGATATATCTAGATAAATTTCGAATCATGACAAATGTTAATGAGGACTCGAAGTAGCAAAACCATCATTCTCACATAGTAGGGAGAAAGACCACATAATCTACCATGGGTTTTTATGATCTTTGGTAGCTAATGAAAGGGGGAATGGAAAAGGCAGTGTAAGGAATGTGGGAACATGAAAATAAATGTGTGGGTGAGCCAGTAAGGATTTAGAATAACAATATTAAACATTTGATCTTTCCTATTAGATTTTATAATGAATATTTTTTACTCTTTTTTATATTTAATATTTAGTCTTTAACTAATACGATTATACATACATATATGTCTATTAAATTGGGTATGGTTTAGAGTACTTTATATCCACTTATTGTCTCAAAATTTCTGAATAGCATGCTAAGATTGATTATTGTACCTATACAAAGTAACTCATACGTAAGCCATTGTCATTAGGCTAAAATAAGAAGTAAAGTCATGAACTTAGATGTTTTGTATAATCAATGCATGAAGGAGCCACATCTCTAACTCATAACATATTTTGCAGTCAAAACCTTGAACTTAGTTATAAAGAGGAAAGGAAAGAGATAAGGTCTCACTGGGGGGCTAATGTTGCATATACACGTCATACATTGACAAGTCTTGTCAGTGAAGTGTAGGAGTATGGAAATCATAGCGGTGAATGTTGAACATGATAAATCATATCAATGAAGCCTAGATATAATTATAAGTAAAAGTAACCACTTAATAGTTAATCATTGTAGTAAGTTGGTTTGAGAGTATCTTTAGTTGCTTGCACATGTTATGTTTAATGATATAATACAAATGCTAAATCTTTTAATGTAAATTAAATGTAGTAAAATTTTTAATACATATTTATATATTCTTTTATGTGTCTATTTACTTAAACATGTCAACTTTTTGATATAATTATGCTATAATTTCTTGTACAAGAATATTCAGAAAAGATCATAATCAACCCATAGTTGTTGTTACATGTATGCATATAAATATGTATGTATTATATCCATGTATATGTATGTAGTGTGTTTGTGTATATATAAAAATACATGGACATATATATTCACATATGTATGTATTTAGATACCGACTCGAATCGAATTATTATCGAACGAATTCAGGTTAATTCAGAGTCGATTCATTTGGGAATCGAATCCACAAGTTAAATTCAAATTCAGTTCATTTGGTTTCGAATCGAACTTTTTTCGGATTTTTATCGAACGAATCCTAATCGAATTCGAATGATTCGGTTCAATTAGCAGCCCTAGTCAGGTTAAGGTCATGTGCTTATAGATAGACAATCACACAATAAAATAGGAAAATCCAAGAGGTCCAGCATTTAGTATAACTGACTAACCCCCGAGGACGGCAAAAAAGCGGATAAATGTTCATTTTTCTAAAACAAAATAAGGACAGTAACAAAAAAACATAGCAAAAGTCCGATACAGTAACTGGAGGCAGGCCGGCGTTAAGCAGAGATCAGCTCTTAGTTGCACGCTGGCGACGGGTATGGGGGCGCGAGTTGGTGGGATTCATCATATCATTTTTACAATAAAAAATATGGTAAAAAGGGAAGGTGCAACGGGCAAATTTAGAGGTGATTTTATGTGTTTAAGGCAGGTTATTGAACAAGAAGGAAGAATCTTTAGCTAAAGCAGGAGGTAGCTTGGAAGTACCCTAATAAATTCTGGTACATCGTTCCTTCCAGGTCAACCACCAGATCGATGCATGCCTGGCAGTTAACTACCAATGTGATGGAGAATACGATTGTAAGTTATGCTTGTCAAAGAAACAATGCAACTCCATCCCCAACAAAGAAATAATAGATAATGCGAATACATTTAAAGTATAGGGGCACTTCATGAAAAAGTGATCAATCGATTTAGTATCAGCTAAGCATGGGAACATGCGTTTGCATAGGGTTTGGTGAGAAAAAGTAACCTTGTCTTGTGTTACAGGTTTGTCATGACATATGGAGAAAAGGAAGAAAGATACCCTAGGATGGAATGGTTAGGACAAGAAGTTTGAATTAAGTTTCGCACCAAGACCGCCACGTGAGAGGGTTAAATAAAGGCCTTTCATCAAGCAATGGGAGATAGTCCTTAATGAGAACTTAATTAGGCTCAGAGAGACAAGTGTTTTGAAGGAAACATTTAAGTTCTTGCATTTTGGCAGAGAAGCTCGATCTTCTTGAGAGATCCTTGAACCAGTTTTGTTTGGCTAGTAGGGTTAGGAGGGCTTTAGATAAGGTGTTTTTTTTGTTGGAAGCCAAGGTCCAAAGGTTTGGGAGGCATTCATAGTGGGATGATGATATTAATTCAAACGGTCCAAAGGTAGATGTGATGACTCATGCCTACCAATTTCCTAATCGTACCCTAATGTCAGTGGATCTATTCTTGACTGATCGCCAAAAGGGGGAGTCGTGTGGATTCGACTGAACATCAATTGGAATTGGCTTGCTATTGCAGTATCTAGACCTGATCATGCCAGCACAAAAGGAGTTGTGATTCTTGATGAGCCGAAAATTCCCCCAAGACCCGGGTGAAGGTAATAAGACAAGGGTCGTTGCGACCCGGATCTCAAGAGAATCAGCTCGATCAAGAAAAATGTGAAATCAGACCACCAAACAAAAGGATAAAAACAATCAAAACAAAGATAGCGGTCCTGGCTAAAAGATTAACCTGGTTTAGCACCCAGGGTCGGTCTCAGGGAGCACGAATTGGCCTCGCGGCCTACGAAGTAGTATCAAAATAAAATAAAAGAAACACAAGTATTTTTAGTGGATTTTTTAATTGTTTTTTATTTTTTTGGATTTTTTATAAAGGGGAAAAATAAGAAAAAGGCAACACAAGCAACTTCGACAAATTATTTAATCATTCAAAAACACTCCAAAAATTCAAACAAAAATCTTTTTATGTTTTTTAGGTTTTTTAATGTTTTTGGTGAATTTTTCAGATTTTTCTAATTTTTATACAGTTTTCTAAAAATCAAGAAAGACAAAAACAGGAGCAATCTGTCCAGCCAGACTTCAAAGGTCCATTAAAAATATAAAATGGACTATAAAAATCTGGAGGTAATTTTTATGAAAAATATAAACAAAAACTAAAATTCAGAAAAAGAGTTTTTGATTTTTCTACTATTTTTTAGAATTTTTATAAGTTTTTTATGGTTTTTTAATTTTTAAGGTTTTTATAAGTCCAAAAATCACTAAGATTTCACAGAAATTCAAACACACGAAAACTAACAAATCCTAATTTTTTTAGAATTTGTAAAGTAGTTTTAATATTTTTCATGATTTTCTAATCCAAACAGTCACAAAAACTACTATTTTTGAATTATTAAAAATATCAAAAAGCCTAAAAAATGTACCAAATTTTTAGTGAAATTTTTACACAGTGGCTGGAGCCACGTGTCCAAGTTTCACGTAATTTAGATTTAATTTGATATTTTATTTAAATCAAACAAAGGCTCACAGTCTACAGGGACCTAAATGTAAGAAAAACTACTTCCAGGGGCTCAAAATAACAAGTAAATAAAGCCCAGGGCCCCTCGTGCAAAATGTCCAACAAGTCACGCGCATCGCACGCGAATCAGGCACGAAGGGACCTAACTGTCATTCTTATTTCTAAAATATCAAACATTTTACCCAAGAAATATAGGATAGAACATGCAAAAGTTCCAGGTCCTCACGTGTCGAAGCACGTGGTCTACACACACAGGGACGATAATGCAAATACAAGAAACATCCAGGTTCTTTGTGCAAATGTTCCAAAATAAAAACAAGGGATAAAATATTTACAAGACCTAACAGAAATAACCAAACAGACAAGGGCCTAAGGGAAAATTACCCTTTATTAAAGCGGACGGTCGAAACGGTGCCACGTGGAGGATCAGACGGTGGAGGTGCAGCTAGTGTCTCTTCGAAGACCGATGGCTCGGATCTGATGGACGAGGGGCCACCACGTGTGAATCGAACGGCTGAGAAACGAGGGCTCCCCTTCGCCTGGATGGACGGTCTCGATCGAGCCCCTGATAGATCCAACGGTGTAGATCTCGCATGAACGGATGGTCAGGATCAGAACTGGAGCGTCGGGGTTGATCGAACGGTGGAGGAGGATGCTCCAAGAACAGCTCGCCGGTGAGCTTCGCCGGCTCCGTGCGCGCGGTGGAGACCTCCTCTTCGGCTGCTGGGATATGGAATCGCTTCGCCTCGATGGTCCGCAGCTAGTGGATGCCTTCGATGAGGCCGGCGACCACCGAAGTGGCCCGACGACGACAGAGAGCTGGAACTGTTGTGGCGGAGTATTCAGACCCTCAGATGGGCCTCCTTCGACCTGCAAAACAACACAGGCGAGCTCCTTGGTCGAGGGAAAATTGCCTCGACCAAGTTAGGGGTGAAATGGGTGAGTGTAGGCGTCGGGGAGGCACCCTCCGACGAGGCGACGACGGAGGAGGGTGAGATACCTGCTCCGGTGTGAGACAGGGGGGATGAAGGGGTGCAGAACGTGGAGAGGAGTATGGCGAAGGTGGTGGTCGGGTCAGAATGGCAAATGGATAGTCGGAGAAGGTGAATGTCGGCGGAGGAGCGAAATGGGCTGATTTGGGCGATACCTAAAATTACGCTAAGCTAAAGAAGATCTGACCTAATGGGTGGCTGAAGTCGACTAGGTTGGAGCTGGCGGAGCTACGGGGGTCATTGCCTCAGGTGTTCGTCGCTTCTCGAGGCTGAGCGCACCTCGCGGCGGCGCACAACTTTGGTCGTCTCCGGATCAGTGGTTCCCGGCTGCCCGGGCCTCGCTGCAGCCCTCCTCCACACGGCTGTCACTCCTTCATCCCCCCTGTCTCGCTATTTTGATGAGCCGAAAATTCCCACAAGACCCGGGTGAAGGTAATAAGACAAGGGTCGTTGCGACCCGAATCTCAAGAGAATCAGCTCAATCAAGAAAAATGTGAAATCAGACCACCAAATAAAAGGATAAAAACAATCAAAACAAAGATAGCAGTCATGGCTAAAAGATTAACCTGTTTTAGCACCCAGGGTCGGTCTCAAGGAGCACGAATTGGCCTCGCGGCCTACGAAGTAGTCTCAAAATAAAATAAAAGAAACACAAGTATTTTTGGTGGATTTTTTTAATTATTTTTAATTTTTTTTGGATTTTTTATAAAAGGGGAAAAATAAGAAAAGGCAACACAAGCAACTTCGACAAATTATTTAATCACTCAAAAAAATCCAAAAATTCAAACAAAAATCTTTTTATGTTTTTTAGGGTTTTTTAATGTTTTTGGTGAATTTTTCAGATTTTTCTAATTTTTATACAATTTTCTAAAAATCAAGAAAAATAAAAACATGAGCAATCTGTTCAGCCAGACTTCAAAGGTCCATTAAAAATATAAAATGGACTATAAAAATCTGGAGGTAATTTTTATGAAAAATATAAACAAAAACTAAAATTCAGAAAAAGAGTTTTTTTTATTTTTCTACTATTTTTTAGAATTTTTATAAGCTTTTTATGGTTTTTTAATTTTTAAGGTTTTTATAAGTCTAAAAATCACCAAGATTTCATAGAAATTCAAACACACAAAAACTAACAAATCCTAATTTTTTTAGAATTTTTAAAGTAGTTTTAATATTTTTTTATGATTTTCTAAACTAGACAGTCACAAAAACTACTATTTTTGAATTATTAAAAATATCAAAAAGCCTAAAAAATGTACCAAATTTTTAGTGAAATTTTTACACAGTGGCAGGAGCCACGTATCCAAATTTCATGCAATTTGGATTTAATTTGTGATATTTTTTAAATCAAACAAAGGCTCACAGTGCACAGGGACCTAAATGTAAGAAAAACTATTTCCAGGGGCTCAACAATAACAAGTAAATAAAACCCAGGGCCCCTCGTGCAAAATGTCCAACAAGTCACGCGCAGCGCACACGAATCAGGCATGGAGGGACCTAACTGTCATTCCTATTTCTAAAATATCAAACATTAACACCCAAGAAATATAGGATAGAACATACAAAAGTTCCAGGTCCTCACGTGTCGAAGCACGTGGTCTACACACACAGGGACGATAATGCAAATACAAGAAACATCCAGATCCTATGTGCAAATGTTCCAAAATAAAAACAAGGGATAAAATATTTACAAGACCTAATAGAAATAACCAAACAGACAAGGGCCTAAGGGAAAATTACCCTTTATTAAAGCGGACGGTCGAAGCGGCACCATGTGGAGGATCAGACGGTGGAGGTGCAGCTGGCGTCTCTTCGAAGATCGATGGCTCGGATCTGAACGACGAGGGGCCGCCACGTGAGAATCGAACGGCTGAGAAACGAGGGCTCCCCTTCGCCTGGATGGACGGTCTCGATCGAGCCCCTGATAGATCCGACGGTGTAGATCTCACGTGAATGGATGGTTAGGATCAGAACTGGAGCGTCGGGGCTGATCGAACGGTGGAGGAGGATGCTCTAAGAACAGCTCGCCGGCGAGCTTCGCCGGCTCCGTGCGCGCGGTGGAGACCTCCTCTTCGGCTGTTGGGATATGGAATCGCTTCGCCTCGATGGTCTGTAGCTAGTGGATGCCTCGGATGAGGCCGACGACCATCGGAGTGGCCCGACGACGACGGAGAGCTGGAGCTGCTGTGGCGGAGTATTCAGACCCTCAGATGGGCCTTCTTCGACTTGCAAAACAACACAGACGAGCTCCTTGGTCGAGGGCAAATTGCCTCGACCAAGTTAGGGGTGAAATGAGTGAGTGTAGGCGTCGGGGCGGCACCCTCCAGCGAGGCGACGACGGAGGAGGGTGGGATACCTGCTCCGGGGTGAGATAGGGCAGATGAAGGGGTGCAGAATGTGGAGAGGGGTATGGCGAAGGTGGTGGTCGGGTCGGAACGACAAATGGATAGTCGGAGAAGGTGAATGGCGGCGACAGAGCGAAATGGGCTGATTTGGGCGAAACCTAAAATTACGCTAAGCTAAAGAAGATCTGACCTAATGGGTGGCTGAAGTCGACTGGGCTGGAGCTGGCGGAGCTCCAGGGGTCATTGCCTAAAGGGTTCGTCACTTCCCAAGGCTGAGCGCACCTCGCGGCGGCGTACGGCGATGGTCGTCGCCTGATTAGTGGTTCCCGGCTGCCCGGGCCTAGCTGCAACCCTCCTCCGCACGGCTGTCACTCAGGCGGTGGCGAGGAGCTCACTGGCGTCAAGGGGGAAGTCAAAGATGGTAGGGAAAGTTGGCTGGAGGTGGAGCTTTATACAACTGAGGGTCCGAGAAGATGAGATCGGACATGGCTCTGTGAAGCTCGGATCCCTAGATTCAACCCCGGGCGAGGGTCTCGGATGAATGAGGATCAAATGGAGCCCGGGGTTTGGGTATTTGGAGCTCGGATCACACAGGGATAAATATGAGAAATCGGGTCAGGCGCATGGATCCGTGAGAAAGAGGTCCGCGGGGGAGAATTGACCGGGGGTCAACATTCCCCCGTGGACCAATCATAATTAACCTTTTATTAATTATTTGAAAATTCGATAAAAAATGTTAAATGACTTTATTTCGAAAAACTTTAAACATGAAAAATGTTTATTTATTTTCAAATTAATTTTTAGTGATTTTTATTTATTTTTTTGAAATATAAATTATGTATTTACATTATATTATTATTATATATAGGTATATACATATATGTATTTTTTATTTTTATTTTTATTTTTAATTGTTTATTTTTATACAATTGTTCCAATTTTATATTTTATTTATTTATATTATAAAATTTGGAATCAAAGGGTATTTTTATTTTATTTTTATTATTTATTTACATTAGTTAAATAAATGCTTTTATTTACATATTTACATGGTATATCTACAGGGTGGATTTTTATTTTATTTTATTTATTTTTATTTTATTTTTATTTTTCTATTTTTTATTTTATTTATTTACACCATGAAATATGGAATGTGAAAATATTTTATTAGATTTTTATTAATTATTTACAAGGGGAAAATAGATAGATAGGTTATTCTATATACATGGTCTATATGCATTGGTGAGAGAATTTTATTTCTTTTTGTTTTTCTTGTATTTTTCCCATTTTTATTTTGGTTTTATTTTTACAAATATGTATAAATTAATAAAAAAATTTTATTTTTATTTAGAGGAAAATAATTTTATTTATATACATAGGTATATATACACATGATTGACCCTATCTCCCTCTACTTGGATTCTTTTGCGGTCAGGCCCATGCTGAGCCCTCCCTTGGGATTAGGTCGCTCAATATTTATTCTAAATATTTCCCTCTTTTTCTTTTATTTCTTTATTCTTTTATTTATGCACAAAAATATGCTAATTATTGTAATTTACATAATGCATGCCTTATGGTATTTTATTCTATTTACACATATCTACATGGTGTTTTGCATAAGTTTTTAACTAAAATAAAAGAATAAAGAGTGTGAAAGGGTATTCATCAATTCTCTTAAATCTTAATATAAGATTTGGTGAGCATGGCATTGCTTAGTAATTCCAAGTTCTGAATTCCCCATCCAAAATTCATTTTGGGTCTTGAAATATGTTCCCACTGGGCCTCATGTTTATTTTGATCCAAATTGTAGCCATTCCATAGAAATTGTCTATGGATTTTGTTAGTGCTTAGGATGACATGTTTAAGAAGTTTTAACAAGGCTATGATGTGGTTTACCTGTGGGGTTGGTGCATAGTTTAAAAGGGCTACCCGTGAAGGAAGCGCGGTCATGCGTGATTTCCAACCCAGAGCATTTTCTCAAATTGTTTTTCAACAATTGGCGTCCAATTGGCTATTTGAAGGATTTTAGGAGATAGGGGGATGCCTAGGTAATCGATTGGGAATTTGTTCAATTCCCAACTGAGGATTTTGGATGCAAGATTTGCTTCTTGCGTGCATAAGTTAAGGCAATGGATGGTAGATTTTTCCTTGTTTATGAATATGCTTGAGAAGAGGGAGAACACTTTAAGTGTGAACTTGAAACATCTTAAGGATTATTCATCATATTTAACAAAGATAAGAATGTCATCGACAAAGAAGACATGAGTGATGGGAAGGTTTTCCCTACGTAATTGGTATCCTTCAATGAGTTTGTTTGTAGCTAAATTTTGTAGCATTATATCTAGGATATTAATTATGTTGATAAGGGAGATTGGATCGCCTTGTCTTACTCCATGAGTAGGTTTGAAGAAGTCGGAGGTAAGGTTGTTTGTTTTGAGCGATAGCGAGGTGGTCTTAAGGAAATGCATTGACCCAATTGGTAAAGGCTTGATGGCATCTAGAGTGGTTGATTGCTTGTGAGACAATGCTCCATTTTACAGTGTCAAAAGATTTTTTGAGGTAGACCTTAAGAATCACGACCTTGGTCCCATGCCTATTCCAAGCAGAATTAATCTCAAAGGTGATTGCGAAGGCATTTGATGCCCCTCTACCTTAAGGAAGACACATTGGGAAGGTGGAGTTAGGTCGGTTAATTAGGGGCCCCATGGTTTGTGCGGATTTTAGAGATACTCCTGAGAGGTAGGTTAATAAGTCTTATTGGTTTATAGTTGTCTATATCTTGTGGGTCATCTTTTGTAAATTAAGGAGATTATGGAGTTGTTAATGAACCTTAATTCTTTGTGATCCAGTTTAGGTGGCACATTTTCTTTGCTCAATGATTTTTCTTCGCTATATTGGATAACATCTGCATGTGTGCAAAAAAATAATAAAAAATACTATAAACATGATATAATTATTTGCATTCTATCATTGATCTTTCATAAACTACCTTACCTTTTTCAGTGTCCATTGCTCTACCAAATTTGCAAATTATCGCCCATATACTTTTCTATCAATCCTCAATCTCTCCCACATTTGGTGTTTGGTCTTCATCTTCAGAAAATGGTTCATACATCCACATTCTCCAATCAGATGACCTTTTTTGTCCCATTCCACTAGCCAACGATGACCTTCCAGAGGTCTCAAATCAGTCTCAATTTTTGTATATCGTCGTCCATACTTTGTTCTTTTTTATGGATCTAATTATTTTATAACTTAGTGCCAATATATATATATATATATAAACTAAAATAAAAACTTAATGTTTAGTTATAATTACGAGATGTTTCTCTTGATATTATGTTTGAAGTAGCACGAGGCAATGGCTCCTCAACATTTGGTACGTGTATAATTCTACTCAATGGCAAAAGACTATGCTTGCGATTATTTTCTTTATCTCCAGTACTCACGACAGGTTCTAAACCTAAATATATCTCAATCTATGGACATGCTTTCTAAGAAAAGATATAATATAGTGTACTACTTGTAAGCACTGATTTTGACAAACAATTATGCTATGTGGAAGCAATTAATAAGCGAGATATTACCTTCTTGTTGTCCACCTCACCAGTATGTCTAGCACTATTAGAGGGTATTCCTCCTGCTATAACATGAAAGGACAATGTTCTTCAATAATGATATAATAAAAGTAAGTAACATCATACTAACAAAATCAAACTAAGAGAAATTAGTTACCGGAATGTATTTATTGATTTCCTTAGTGTGAAACTAAGGTGCCTTGAATATCGCCTCACATCCAACTAATGTCACCAACATCATTTGATTCTAGCAACAAACTACCATCATATGAAACAATAGTATCTGACATATCAAAAAAATCACAAGGTAGATTTTATATCACAATATGTCAATCCTTTTCGATTGGATCTTGGATGTAAAAGCATTGGTAGACTAGTATAAACTGATCATTCATGTGACATTTGCGAGGGCGTTGATACATGTAAATCCATACACATCCTTCTTTATCTCAAATTTACTATTTTCGACAAACCATCCACACTTAAATAAAGTACTTTTAAAATAGGAACATATTCTAGCTGAACAATTTCTTTTGATTGACTATAATATGTAATAGTATCTGAACATGTCATAACACCACTATTTCGGGTCTTGCATGTGTGAATTACATATTTGGAATGAAAACGGTAGTCATTTACAGAATACATATCATATATAGTAACATCAATAAATGAACCTCTAGCTAACCACTTCAATTCATCAGATAGTTCAACTTTGCATTACTAAAGAAGCCAATGAATCTATAAATAGCAAAAACTAATTAGTTGAATTATACATAATTACAAATTAAGCCATAAAAATTAAGCAGTAGACTTCCATGTTCTTTGAACCAATACTGAAACTCTTTGAGATTTTTCTTGTGAAGGATTTTTGGATCTATTCTTAATTCCTTTCTTTCATTGTCAACTAAATATTGTTTGTTGTCGTTTAAATCCAAAAGTTATGTTGAAGAAACTAGTGAAATTTAAAATAAGTTGAAAGCCAATACTTACTCATGGTACAACTTAATTATTTACATATTGTTCAAGATATATCTATGTGATTTCTCTAATGTATTATGTTCCATACAGATTTTTCGATTTTTCTACCTGCTCCAAGAGGAACATTGTCTATATTGTAAATCATTCGTGTCATCTTAGTCTCAACATTAGTTAAATAAAGTGAACAAAATGTGATCCTCTGCAATGTAGCCTTCTGCTATGGAACCTTTTGATCAACTTTTATTCCTTACATAATGCTTTGAAGTAAAAAGTTATCTCTCAGTCGGATACATCCAACGATAATATACTGGGCCAACAAGCTTTGCTTCAGTTGCTAAATGAATTGGCAAATGCATCATGATTGTAAAAAATGATGGTGGAAATACTCTCCCCAATTTACATAAAATAACAGTAATATCAGTTTCTATTTTCTCTAAAATCTTCATCTCCAATATCTTTGAACATAAATGCCTAAAGAATGCATATAATTGAATCAATGGGGTGCATACATTAGGACATGATGTCTTGCATAAAGATATAGGAATAAATTCATGTATCAAGATATGGCAATCATGACTTTTAAGGTCAAATATTTTTTTCTCCTTCGTGTTCGCACATTTTGATATATTTGAAGAATAACCATCGGGAAGTTTCACAGAATGCAAAATGCTACAAAATAGTTCTTTCTCTTCCCTTGATAAGAAGAATTGTGCCGCTGGAATATAACAATGGTCATTGTATTTTCTACCGGATGAAGGTCTTTACGAATATACATATGCTTCATATATAGTGTTGCATTTAAGTTATCCTTTGATTTCCCATCAATATCTAATAATGTCTCTAAGATGTTATCACATATGTTTTTCTCTATATGCATTACATCAAGATTATGCCTTAGTGTTATATTTTTTCAATATGGCAAGCAGAAAAGGATACTTCTTTTTTTCCATGCATGCGGTAGTGACACATCATAATTTATGCACAAATCTCTCATTTGTTTCTTTGACCTTCTAACATTTGTTGTCTTTCCAATTTAACATTCACATGCCCTTCTAATTGCTTAAGAACATCATATCCTGATAGTAATTCCGGTGCACTTCTCCAATCACGTGTATTATCAAAATTCTTCTTATCATGATGGTAAGCATGATCTGTAGAAAGGAATATGCGATGGCCTAAGTAACGGTCCTTCTTACTATATTTTAGTCTAAGAAACATGGTATCCGTATGACAACAAGGGCAAGCTAATTTTCCCTTTAGTGCTCCAACTTGATAAATTTGCATAAGCTAGAAAATCATTTATGGTCCACATAATTGCTGCATGGAGAGTGTATTGACTTGTAGATTCATCAAATGTTCTTGCACCAATATCCTATAATTGTTGTAGCTCTTCAACTAAGGACATAAGATACATATCTTTGTCATTTCTAGGGGTTTTTTAGGGATAAGTAATGGCATTATGAAGTTTGTTTACTTCGTACACATCCAAGGTTGTAAATTATACAGAATAAGTATCACATGCCATATGCTATAACCTGAACTTATTGAACCAAAATGATTAAAACCGTCACTTGCAAAGTTCAATTTAATATTACATGGACTGCTAGCAAATTCAAGAAACATATTATCAAATCACTCCATGCTTTCGAATCATCTAGATGCCATAGCATCCCATCCTTTACTCTTTTTTCATGTTGCCACACCATTTCTTCGCAATATTTGATGTCATATATAGCCTCTTCAATCTTGGTATAAGAGGAAAATGACGTAAAGTCTTTGCTGGAGTATTTTTATGTTTGAATTCTGATGGTATAATTCGTAGATGTTGCTGAGTTTTTATGACATAAAGGAACCGCCTCTATCACAAATATCTTTATTGACTTGTCTTTCCAAAACAACATGCAATCATTGGGATAAGCATGAATTTTTTTGATAATCAAGTGCACTAATAATTTTCGTTGCCTCATAAAAGCTCTTTGGAACTCCTTCTTCATCATGTGGAAATGATTCCCTTAGTAAATCAAGAAGCATTCCAAATGATTTGTCACTCCATCGATTTACACACTTCAATTGATATAATCGAATAAAAAATGATAACCTTGAGAACTTTTCACAACCATTGTATAATGGTTGTTCGGCTTCGCTTGATAACTTCTGAAATTGTACAAAGTTCTTTAGATCATATGAAAGATTAAGCTCAATAGGTTCATTATCAACTAAAGGATCTCCTGATATACCCGTTGCAAATGTATCTTGTAACAATCCATGCATGTTATCTTCCATAACATATGATGTATGGATAATATTTGTAGATCTCATTCTACTAGGTAATTCTTCATGTTGATCCCAAGTTTTATATTATACCATGAAACATCTCAAGAATAAGTGCATATAAACTTCTTCACTAGAAAGAAGATGTGAGTTAAGACAATCACGACAAGGGCATAGGAGAGGGGGAAAGACGTTTTAGATGCAATAAGCAAAATCAATAAATGATTTAACTCCGTCTTTGTAGGATTGATCCAATCTATTTCCAATCTCCATTCGACTTTTGTCATGCACGATATCCATCTATAAAGAATAACAACCAAAGATTGTCATACTATATTAGTATAATATGTTTAAGATAATATAATTTACGTCGCATTTATACCTTAGAAAAGTGAGATACAAATAGCATCTAAAAATCAATAAAAGCATGACTATGTTATTTAGTAAATGAATTTAGTTATCTCATATTTTAAAAGAGACAAAGTTAAGAACCTCAATGCAATCACAATAAACCAAAATTGTTAGAAGATATATGAAAACATAATCATGTATGTGTATATCCCTTCTAAACTTGTTTGTCGATTTTGTCCTTGCTTTATTAATGAGTTGTTAAATAAAACAATGGATGGAAATAGGGTAGTTATCCAGATTAATTGCAAATAATGCTAATATATGTATGTAATAATGCATACATCATGCATGTTTCCGACCTAATTTTTGACACAACCAATTTTAGGAGAAGCCAATCTACTATTAATAAAAAACAAGTACATAAGGTTGAATATATATCTAGATGTAGAGAGATAAATTTACCTTTAAAATAGTAGATTCAATTTTAATCCAGCTCAAAATCATTGAAGATTGAAGGGCCTATTATAGAAACATTAAATTAACACGGTGATTTGGTGCAAGAGAGCTTGTGAAAATGAAGATCATTACCCGTAGTGGAGTGATTAATGGATTGATTAAATCAACAGTATGATAATCTAAGTAAAAATATTTGCAAAAGCAAGGATAATCAAATAGTTTGTTAAAGTTACAAGGAGTTCAAATGATCATAATTTAAGAAGATAATTAAAATCACTCAATTATAAATGTATAGCACACAAACTATCCCACCTTATAATTTGAACGAGCATGATAATTAGACTAAATTATGCAAAACTTTCCTTTATTTTTAATTTTAGTTGAACTAGTAAGATACTTGGATAAACACACACATCAATCATCTATGAGACATACTGCATCAAACCTCATGGCTGATGTTTTCAATTTAATGAAGATTTCCTACTTTTAAGATACACCATGCTATTGGAAGAACATTGGGACCTCACCCTCGTCGAAAACATCAAGAAACATCACTCTTTTAAAAGTTATAAACTCTTCCAAAAATCTACATTTTTAAGAAAATGAGCATTTTCCTACGTACAGGAAGTCACAAAACAAGTTGTTGAAAGAGACACTGTATACCTGCGAGATCGATGTTACTTAAAAACATGTCTTAGTTTTGACAACTATGCGTCGTCAACTAGGTGGTTGGATGAAGGATCTGTTGGGCATATTGCACTCCAGCCCCAACTTGGGGGAGGGGCTTCTTGATATTTCTCCAGCATTTGGGAGCCCCAACGACTGTCCCCCTTTCCCCATTTCCAGGACAGACGGCTGACCCCCATTGTAGATTTGAAGAGCCACATTTTCTTCCCATTCCAGGAGCAACAACAGCAAGGGTTTTCGGAACCCATCTTCTCTGTCTTCCTCCACGAGAGCGAGAGAGAGAGACCGTGCTCGAGGGCAGCAGCAGCTCGAGCTTTGGCACAGCGGCTAGGGCTTGGAGTTGGGCGTGGGAGCATCGTTTGGACGTGCTCGAGAGGAGCAACCGCTTGGAGGTCGTTGCGGACGACCTCAAGGAGACGAGCTTCATGTTTGGGTCTCCATCCGGGAGCCCACAAGGGGAGTCACTTTATCCTTCTTGGTTTTAAGCACAATATTGGTATTTTGGATACCTAGGGATAGTTAGTTACTTGTAGAAGAACTATCCATTGTATGTGGTTTGTACCTTGGTTTTGTGGACAAGAAAAGCAGGAAGAACATTTGGCTCCATTTGACCGTAGTGATTAGTTGTCGGTCTTGTCCCGTGGTTTTTCCCTTACTCACATCGAGTAAGAGTTTCCACGTAAAATTCTTGTCTCTTGTGGTCATTGCTTGTTGTGGTTGCTTGTGGTTGCTTGTCATTATTGCTATTGAGTTCCCGTGTGGGGAACATATATTCTTGTTGTGCGATCTTTGCTGCAGGACAATTTTAGGGAGATATTCTAGGTTGTGCATTATCCCCCAACAGGATCTACACTAATAAGTTTCAGTGGTAAGGATGCCCTGGCTTGAAAGAATATCATCAAGATATCAAGAAAAAATAACCAGAAATATAACCTGTCAAAATCATCTCGATAGACAGCAAACCCCGAAAATTTGACAGTAACAAGAATGTGACGAAATTGGGTTCCCACTTCTTATGATATAAGATAAATTTTGATATTAATTACATTCTCAACTTTTTGAAGATACAAAGCACGAGGAACTTCAAATAAAAGAAAAGGATGAGAGTAACACAAATGACTTTGTGGATGGATTCCATGGAAAACTTAGATCTCGAGAATAACCTAGATTTCAAAAAGAAACCGTATCTGTCGTCATTTAAATCTATTGCACAGCTTAAAAAGGGAAAAAAGTTGACGTCATTACCTTTTAGATTGATATGCTTGCTAAGAAAAACTCCATGAGAAATGATGAGAAGATAGATATTGAGGGAGAAGATGAGAACAATGATGGATGAGTAAGAGTGGGAGAAGAGATTACTATTGAGTTTTGTTTGGGAAAAGCCGACATGGATCATTCTGAGTTATCATTTTTATTATTTGTTAAATATTTATTTAACAAATAATTTTCTAACGTGATTTTTGTCAATCGAATTAAATAAACTAGCATGGATCCTCGAAATGTTTTTTAGTGGCGTCAACTCTTTGAAAGATGTAGCAAATGTAAAATTAACATATAATATTGGACGATGGTGATAGAAATGGTTAGTGCTGACGAGAATTACGTCAATGATTGATGAAGGAGGATTTTCGTCGAGAACTTTCTGTCTCCGGAATAATATTTCCTGTAGTGAAGGAGAAGGCGACACATTGGGTGGAAGATTAATCTCCTTGGATACAAGTGTAAAATTGCATGGACATAATCGTAAGAAAAAATTATTTAATCAAGCTTTTATTTGTTCAGTTTATTTCATTGACGGTAAAACTAATAGAAGGCACGCATGATAACAATGTAAGAAGGTAGCTGCACAATTGATATTGAAAAAAAGGAAGAACATAACCAATATACCTGAATCCAAGATGGGTATAATTTTAAAAAAGGGTAAATTACAATTGTTGGGTATTAGTCCAGATCCAAGTGGGGCTGAAACATGTTTTGCCCTTTTGCAGGG
Organism: Ottelia alismoides; assembly: GCA_037367405.1. Lineage (NCBI taxonomy): Eukaryota > Viridiplantae > Streptophyta > Magnoliopsida > Alismatales > Hydrocharitaceae > Ottelia > Ottelia alismoides. Next base: position 315,447 of record JAZKJV010007051.1, read on the forward strand.
GTATATTTGAAAGTTTTCCAGCAAGTTGGGAGCCCCCATTCGGCTGCCCATTTTCAGGGATGAAATCCCCAATCGGGGATGCAATTTTCCAGTGCAATAACGGAGCCCCCATTCCAGCCCTATTCGTGAGAATAGGGAACGACGCCTCCCCTCTCCCCATTCCACCAAACAGCAACAGCGAGGGTTTTCTACGGGAAAACCCATCCTCCTTCACGCACGCGAGGGAGAGAGGCCGAGAGGGAGAAGGAGCAGCGACTAGGAGCTCCTTTCTAGCCACGGTTTGGACGGAGGTGCAGCGGCAAGTCAAGCCCGAGTGGGAGCAACCGGAGGTCGTTGGATACGACCTCAAGAGGGTCGAGCATTGGTTTGGGTCTCCATCCGGGAGCCCACAAGGGAAGTCAATCCATCTATCTTATTTTGAGCACACCTTTGGTATTTTGGATACCCATAGATAGTTAGTTCCTTATAGAAGAACTATCGTTGTGTATGTGGCTTGTACCTCAGTTTTGTGGGCAACAAAACCGGGAAGAACTTTGGCTCCATTTGATCGTAGTGGAATCATTGCCGGTCTTGCCCCGTGGTTTTTCCCTTGCTCATATTGAGTAAGAATTTCCACGTAAAAATCCTTGCTTGTTGTGGTTGCTTGTGCTTGTTTATCATTGTTGCTATTGAGTTCCCGTGTGGGGAACATATATTTGTTGTTCCATCTTTGCTGCAGGACAGTTTTAGGGGGATATATCTTGGGTTGATTGTGACACATATCCCCAATAAGTGGTATCAGAGTTCAAGTTTGAGCAAAAATAGGCAAAGATGATGAAAGCACTATGATTAAGTTCACAAGCAGCAACTGGCAGATTTGGAAGACCAAGATTGAAGATATCTTGTATTGTAAGGACCTCCACGATCCCGTGGAGGGAAAGAGCGCCAAGTCAGAGAATATGTCCGTGGACGAGTGGAGAAAGTTGAACCGAAAGGCCATTGGTACCATTCGGAAGTGGCTTGACATGTCAGTCTTTCATCACGTGGCTGAGGAGACAAATGCAAAGGAACTATGTGACAAGTTGTCCGAGCTCTATGATCAGAAGACCGCAACCAACAAGGCTTTCTTGATTAGAAAGCTTGTGAATTTGAAATACAAGGATGGATGCAAGGTGGCAGAGCACTTGAATGACTTCCAAAGCATAATCAACTAGTTGACCTCCATGAGTTTGACACTTGATGATGAGCTGCAGGCACTTCTCTTATTGGGTTCATTGCCAGATAGTTGGGAGACTTTAGTAGTCACCGTGAGCAACTCTGCGAAGGAAGCAAGTTGACCATGGCTATGGTCAAGGGCAGTCTCCTCAATGAGGAGATTAGACGTCGCTCTTCGGGAGAAGCATCCTCCTCTTCATATGTGTATGCAGTTGACAGGAGAGGAAGATCCAGCAGCAGAGGAGCGTCACAGGAGAGTCAGAAATCCAGAGACAAGTCCAAGAGAAGAGGAAAGTGTCACCATTGCCAGAAGCCCGATCACTGGAAGAGAGATTGCAGGGTTTGGAAGAGAGAGAAAGCTGAAGCCAAGAAGAAAGATCAGAAAAATGAAGATAGGAATGTAGCTGCAGTTGTGGCAGATGAAAGTGTAGATGAGGTGATTCTAACCATCCAGGATCAGTGCTTACATGCAGGGAGCGATTTGGAGTGGGTCGTTGACACGACCGCCTCCTATCATGTGACTCCACACAGGGAGTTCTTCACCACCTACACTAGGGGTGATTATGGGAGAGTCTTGATGGGTAACGAGAGTTACTCTAAGATCGTTGGCATGGGCGTCATCTCGATTCAGACGGATGTTGGGTGCTCAATAACATTCCAGAATGTAAGGCATGTTCCTGACGTACAGCTTAGCCTTATATCTGGTTCACAACTAGATAGTGAAGGCTACCATCTGAAGATCGGCGACAGCAAATGCAAGATAAGCAATGGTTCTCTCATCATGGCTAGAGACAGCTTGTGTCACACACTCTACATGACTAGAGTGAAGGTCATGGATGGCAGTTTGCATGCTAGTGAAGCAGGTAACTCAGATTTGTGGCACCGTCGGCTTGGCCACATGAGCCAGAAGGTACTACAAAAAAAGACGGGATTGGCGTGCACATAAATGCTCATAATGTGCACGCCTAGTGCACGCCATGTGCACGCCCGACTAGTAGGCAAGCACATGTGCTCGTTTAGGGCGTGCTCGCTTTTACGAGAGTCGCTACGGCTGGTGGGCGAGCACATTGGAACGCTATGTGCTCGCCCGCCAGTCGGACGTGCACAAATGTGCTCGCCGATGTGATCGCCCCTATTAAATAGGGCGATCAATCACGGAGCACCTGGCGAGCACATGTGCTCGCCCAAACTGATTTTCAGGAAAAAAAATTATACAGGTTCGACGAGGTTTTGCCATCTTGTTGAACATGTATAGCCTGTCAATAAACCACGGCAGGTACTTATCAGAGCTCCCTAAGCGTATATATAGTATAACAGTTCGTCAACTAAGATAACTAGCACTGACAAGTGAAAGTCACGCAATATACATGAACTTAGAAATAAACATTCAAATTTAACATCTAAATACTACAAATATATGTTTGAAGCAACAACGACAAGTAAATTACAACAAATTATATTATCAAAATTCATATAAATTAAAAGACGGGATAAAAGTTTAACAACAATACAAGTTAATACCAACAACAATTTACTTCTTCTTTGATCTAAAAAATTTAGACATTAAACCCTGCTATGATTTCTTTTTTCCTTCTCCTTTTCTTTGAACCTAGCATACATGCGTGCCTCTTCTTCAAGGTCGTTCTCCTACTCCCCTTCGTCATCGGATTCAACCTCTTCAGGTTGAGATGAATGCCCTTGCGACCTATATTATATATATAAGATATATATCTGTTACTTGCATTTTGTAGATATAGAAATATAAAATTATTACTCATTCTATAAGTAGAATACTTACATGTACGCCGTGAAATCTTTCGGAGCTTCGTCACCTGCTCCACCATCATCGCCATCTGCGACTCCATTGGAATTGATGATTGAGACGGATGTGGTTGTGTGTACGACGGATGGGAATATGCAGAATAGGAGTGACGATGTTCCTCCACATAATATGGAGGAAGACCTCCAAGCATCTGCTTCCTGTTCGCCACAACGTCCCTTTCCTCCAACACCTTATAAGATTTTCATTGTTTAATATAAAATTATATATTAGAAATGAGTATAGTAAGATAATATTTAACTATACCTGCTTCCAGATTGTTTTATCAAATGGATGTTGCTCTCCAGTTGGATCGACACCCCATTTTTCTGCAGATAGTGTCCAGTAACGATCCTGAAATACAAAGTTAAATATATATATAAATGAGTTATTATATATCATTCAATTGCAAATAAATTGATAGATTTACCAACAATTCTCCTGCTTCAGGAGTGGACCATTGCGACTCTCCTTCTCTCCCACTCATGTGGGACTTCGACTACTACTCTTGAAAAGAGGGTTCTCTTTCCAACCTAACTGCCTAAAAAAATTTAAGATATGATAACAACATTGCATTATATTAAAGTAGATCTTCAAAAATAAATTTTAAATTATAATACCATCTCTGCTCTAATCTGATTGTGGCTTGTCCTTCCCGCCGTAGATCTTCTTCCAAACTCTGCATCCGCAACGAATGCATCACAGAAATCCGCCCATCTGCAAGGATTATGTTAGGATTATTGATTATTTTAAAAAGTTTATTATAAATTATTTGACAAATACAATACCTATCCTCCGTACACCATATTGACGGGAACCTCTTCATCTCCTCAAAATTCATCTCCTCACATCCCGTCTTCCTATGCGAGTCTCTCCTTGCCTTGAAAAATAATAGCTCATTCTCTTTTCTACCAAACGAATAAAGGCTCTACGATAAGCCTCCTTCACCTGACCAGAACCAAGGCAAAATCTATTCTGAAAATTACAACAAATTATCAGATCCAAAAAACTTGATCAAAAATTTCCGTATCACTTCTTAGAAAATTTTCTTACCAGAAACATGTCAAACAGTCTCTCCTGTTCTACAGCAGGGATGCGACACCATCTAAATTGCATGGAAGTCAAGTGTGTCTTGATTATGTTGATTATCTCCTTTTCCACCTTGTTGCTATTCAAAAAATCCCTACATTTGCTAAAATTTTTAAATATGATACAATTTATAAATATTTGGAAAAATTTTAATGACAAAATTTATTAAAATTTTACCTCCAATCTGCCGTAACCTCTAACAAAGGATGGGACGCCGAAGTCTGTCCAACTGCAGCAGGTAAAGGTATGGAGGTGCTCGGACGTCCAGAAGAAGGAGAGACAGAACCCATCGATGTCCATGCTGGTATGGGGACAGGGACTGGGAATCCAGTAGGGGCTGATGAGGTAGATGGCTCTCCATAGCCGCCTACATAAAAGGGTGGCAGATGATAACCAAGAGACTCATAGTAGGCTATGACCCGGCGGACCTCGTCGGACTGTGAATCAAAAATAACATCCGGGGTGGGCTGCCTACTGGACGAAGGTGTGTCTAAGGAAGATGGACGATTGGATCTATGTGATCCATGCGCCCCGCCACGTCCAAAACCTGCCATGACTGTAATGATGATGTAATAGTTAATTACATAATTATTACTTAAGATTTTAGCTAATTTGATTATAATTGTGTAATAAAACTTACAACTAATCTTCAACATTTATTTCGATGGGATTAAAGGATATTTCTTCGTTTTCTAAGTTTTCTAAGTCATCATTTCTGGAGTCAGTATCATCTTGTAAGTTAACACAAAAAACTTCATTATCAGCCAATCGAATCGATTCGATGATTGAGACTTCTTTTGTTAAGTTTATTCGTTCATGTCTCGGTGTGAATGCTTCATCTATGTCGTCTTCATGATGAGTGTAATCATTAGAAATATAACCTCGAGAATTTATCTTCACAACAGTTACAGTTTCAACGCTCTTTCTCTTCTTTGATACTTGTGGGAGATAACATACTTGATCCGCTTGAGAAGCTAAGACGAATGGTTCAAATCTGCGTATAAATTTTCTTATTACCACTTCGATAATTTTATTTCTTATATTGAGTACTACACCTCCATTGGGTTCATACTAATCACACAAGAAGAGAACTACTTTATTCAAGCCTGGTATACTATATTCCACTTCTAGTATCTCCTTTAAAATTCTGTAATAATTCATATGCTCTTCCTCATAACAAGATCCGCGAACCATCACTCCATGATTCTGAGTTGTTAAATATTTACCGGAATTTAAGGTATGAAAACGATAACCATTGCTGCAGCAATAGTTGTAAGATCGGACCTTATAAACATGTCCTTCTTCAAATTATTTTAAAATATGAGAATAGAAATCACCACCGTCCAACTGTTTTGAGGTATTTAAACCAAGCTGGAAATTGATTCCTATAGGCGCTCAGAACTTCATCATCTGAATAAATAGGATTTTCCTCGATAATTTTCTTCCGAAATTCCCTAAAATTAGTAAGAGAAACATAAGAATTACTTGAACTTGAATATATACATAAAGTAATACAAATACTTACTGAACATATGATGTTATTTCCTCGCAATTGTCTAATACATATAACTCTGCAGTATCATTCTCCTGTTTCGATAAGAAACGTTCAGTTGCCTTTCCTATGAGCTGAGTGGATGGACGAAAGATACTGATACAAGGTTCTTACTCAGAGTAAATTATCTCATTCCTCCTAAATCTGTTGTGGATAGTCTTCACATCTTCTGGAAGATACCTTGCGCAGAATGTTGCGACTTCCTCATATATATATTGTGAACTTATAGGTCCTTCAACTTTACTTTTGATTCGGACCTTTCTTTTTAGAAAGAATATAAACCTATATGAAAATATGTTAACATTTTGTTGAAATAATAAAGAATGCAAGGAGATTATAATATTATTAATTACCTTTCAAATGTATACATCCAACGATATTTTACCGGCCCTCCTACTTTTGCTTCATATGGAATATGAATCATCAGATGCTCCATCGAATTAAAAAATGAAGGCGTAAATATCTTCTCCAAGTTACACATAATTATAGGAATGTTTTTATGAAGATAATTAATCTGCATGCGGTGTATACGTGACTAGTATAGCACCTGAAAAAATCTGCTAACATCTGAAAGAACATCGACAACGTTTTTTGGTAACAATCCTCTGAACACTAATGGTAGCAATCTTTCCATAAAAACATTGCAGTCATGACTTTTCATTTCCTTAAATGAAAACTTCTTCAAATCGACCAAATTGAAAAAATTTGATACATATCCGTCTGGAAACTTCAATTTGTTTGTCCGTTCGCAGATAAGCTTAACTTGATTTCTATCTAAGGTATACTTCGCTTTGGGAACTTCAACCCTTCCACTATCATGTTCCTTTATATGCAACTCTGGCCGATTGCATATGATTTGTAAATCACGACGAGACTTACTAAATCTTTTGATCGACCGGTTACATTCATAATAGTATAGAAGATGTTATCAAATACATTTTTCTCTATACGCATAACATCTAAGTTGTGTCGTATCAGTAACTTACTCCAATATGGTAACTCCCAAAATATACTCTTCTTAATTCAATTATGACTGTCACCAAAACAGGAAGTTTTTTTGTTTTATCTTCATTCTCTAAGACTGATTTCTCTAATTGTTCCAAGTTTGATAATATCGTATTGCCTGTCTTAAATGGTGGGGGATCTGAAAGATCAATTGTGTTCCTTTTAAAAGACTGCTTCTGTCTTCGATATGGATGATTATTTGGAAGAAACCGTCTGTGACAATAAAAAAACATGGTTTCTGACCGTGTTGAAGCTGGAATGATTTAGTACTCTCCATACAATATGGATAACTTTTACGTCCATGCGTACTCCATCCAGATAACATTTCATATGCTGGGAAGTCATTTATCGTCCAAAGCAGAGGTACTTTCATGTTAAATGTTTGAATCTTATTAGCATCATATGTATCAACTCCATCGACCCATAACATTTTCAACTCATATATAAGAGGACGTAAATAAACGCCAATGTATTTTCTCGGATGTTTAGGTCGTGGTACCAACATCGAAAGAAACATAAACTGTCACTTATTACATAACCATGAGGGTAGATTGTATGGTGTTGTCATTACTGACCAACAAGAGTAATCTTTACTTCTTCCATGACGATTAAACCCGTTTCTACATAAACCTATAACGCAATTCCTCTTTTCATCGTTAAATGTAGGAAAAGCTGACATCAATACTTTCCAATAATCAGACTCGGATGGATGCTCCATGTACTCATCGACTTTATGTTCCGCGTGACATGTCATGTACTTCACTATTTCTTTGCAATAATATAGTCGTTTCAATCTCGGAGTCAACGGGAAATAACGTAAAATCTTTCTCGAGATTTTTGTTCCACTATTACTAGCTGCCTGATGTTTTGGCTCATTACATTCAGGACACCGTTTTAAATGTTGGTGTTCACCATAATATAAAATATGGTAATTTATGCATGAGTCTATTTTAACTTCCGCTAAACCCATCTTCCGCATCATCTTTTTTATTTTGTAATAATTATCAGGTAATTTTGTATCTTCTGATAACATTTTCTTGATAATCCTCAACATTGCATCAAAATTACGATCGGTCATATTATACTCCATCTTCATCGATAGAAGATCCAAAACCGCAGAATGTTTTGAATATGTCTTGCAACCCAACCACAATGGCTCTTCTGCTTTTTTCAATAGCTCATAAAATTCTACATACTCTCCATATGGTTCCTCATCATCTAAAAAAGTAGCATTAAATTCTGGACCCGCAACGTTCATAACCATATCTGCAAAAGGATTACTATTGTCAGCTTCTTCCACATTATTCATACCAGGGTTTAAAAAACCAGACCAGACCGGTCGGTCGGACCGGTTGGACCGGGAACCGGCCCCGATCCAGTCGGTTCGGTCGGTTTTAGGTAATTAAATTAAAAAAAAAGAAAATAAAAAACCAGGTCAGATAGGTGGTCAGACCAGGTTGACCCGGGCGGTTGGACCGGGTTGACCCGGATTGACCCGAAATTGATGGTTTAGTATATTTTTTAAAAATAAAGGTTTAACTAATAAAATTATAGGGCTTTTATCACTTGTACCCTTCTTAAATTATATAATTTCAGTTACATCCCTCTCTTTTTTGGAATATAACTTGTGCCACTACTTTCTTGGGGTAATTTTCTAAAAGCAACTACAAATAAATTATTACAATATTATATTCATATATAATGCTAGAAAATGTGACTACCTTTTGTAGAGTTTTATTTGAAATAGACACTCATGTTTTTATGTTGACAGATTTGACATTTTAAATGATTATTTCATGGATATATAAATACATATTTACATATATCTATCTGATTTTATCGGTTCAAAAAACCGATTCGACCGATCGGACCAGTAAATTAAACTCGGTCCAGTTTTTTCTGAGTCGATATGAATGATGATGTCATGCTGACATCATCACCAGTCCGACCGGTTTGGATCGACGGTCCGACCCGGTTGGACCAAACCAAAGACTAACCAGTTCAATGTCCGGTCCGATTTTTAAAACCTTGATTCATACTGTCCTCGAAATCCTCACCATGCCTCCACCAAATCCGATATCCTTCCATGAAACCCATTGTATAAATATGTAACTGAGTTTCATCTTTTGATCTCTTCCTCATTAGACAACATTTTTTACACGGACACAAGATAGTTTCATCTGAATCCACGATACGGGAACCTTGTGCGTAAGAAAAGTGTATAAATTCCTGAACATCTCTTTGAAAGGTATCTGCTATACGTCTATCTACTACACGGTTGCACATCCACTCTCAATTTTTCATGTTGATCAACCTGAATTAAACAATTTATAATGTCAAATCTAGGAAAATATGTGAAGATATCTAAACGTATCCTATTATTGAGATAAAAGATGAGAAGAGAAGTGTATTAATTATATTATCACTTGAGCCCGTCTATAAGGGTTCAAACTTACTAAAAGTTGATCGTTGTCACAAGCATCTTTATTTCTAATGAAAATTCGGCAGCATAACCCTGCATCTCTCCCGTATACCTCATAAATCAATCGCAATTAACTTTCAAAATAATCATATTAGTGATTATTTCGATAGTAAACTATGATTGATTTGGTATACCGAAGAAGAAGGGGTTATGAACTGAATTTCCGTAAGAAATAAAGAGCTTGTGACAATGATCACCTTTTAGTAAGTTTGAATCCTTACAGAACCCCTTAGTCCGGGATCTCCGAACTAAGGAAAGCTAACATAAATGTAATAATTTAAGATCACTTTACGTCATACATTTGTACGTGCTACAAATGAGATTATAAAATAATCTTAAAATATTTATTCATTTATTAGCCGGTAATTACGTAAATTTGGCTGGTTAACGATGGGGATAGGGATAAGTGTGATCCTAATTTAGTGCCTAATACAGTGCTTGGGTCACTAATAGTTGATGGGCACCTGCAAAAAAATTCAACCCTGCAAACATCGAAATCCACGACCATTGGTCTGGGATAAACATCCCAAAATGAGTCCAATAGTGTTGTGAAAAAATAAAAAATAACACAGTTAGAGGTGATCAAATCCTCCAATGTGTTGCACACGCCTCCCGTTGTGCAGGGCCACACACCACCCGGTGTGGAGGGATGCACTGTGTGTGAAGGATTTTGTGCGATTTAATAGTCTAATTAGTGGTTAGCGTTTTTAGCCTTATAATCAACCTAACTATAAGTTAATGTGATATACTTGGTCACATTAACTAGAATTTAATGTGATAACAAATTATCACAAAAGAAACATTGGTGTATATCATATCTCATATCAACACGATATGAAATTGTCTAATTAATATTAATGATGTTCACCATATTTAATATCTACACTATTGAAATTGGCTAACTAATGTTATTCACAAGTTATACCTAATGTTAATCAAAAGTTATACACAATGTTAATTATTTAAGCACAAATATACAACATCATTGCAATATATTCCTATATCGTAATTTTAATCATTTTAGGAAAATTAACAATACTAACAAGCCTAGATGTTGTAATGGACATTTTATCATGTATACTTTACAAAGTCTAAACATAATGTTGGTTGAGACATTTTATCGAACACCTACATGGCATAAAATTATACATATTATTGAGACAACCACAATCGAAATAACAACATTATAGTGATCCACTATTATCCTAAACATGTAAAAAACATTTAAACTATCAAAACAATACATTCTATCCAATAAAAAATAAAAAATGAAACCCTAAACTATCGAAACAATACAAATTTCTAATGAAATCTTAAAAAAGAGAGAGATGAGGAAGGATTATACTGAATGTTAGATGTATATCTACTCGAAACACAAAAACGACGAGCACCGGTGTCGGGGTGGAGGGTTGGCGGGTCGCCGAAGGGGAGATTTGGGGGAGGGATGCGTGAGAATGAGGAAGAAAGGGGCGCTCGACGTTCTGTTTACGGACCTGGACGAGCACACTTACGTGCTCGCCAAGCCGTCGCCATGTGCTCGCCCAAAATTTCCCAGGTGTTAAAGTTATCCGTGCAAAAAATTTCAAGTGGGCGAACACATGTGAGCGAGCATATGTGCTCGTCCAAATTGGTAATCGAGCCGCTTCACATAATTCAAACCGGTGACCCCCATGGACGAGCATATGTGCTCTTCGTATGCTCGCCCAGGGCCGAGCGAGCACATGTGCTCGCCTAGTGGATGCAAAGCTGTGCACGCCAATCCTGCCTTTTTTTGTAGTGAGGGCTTGCAGCTTTTGAGCAAGAAAGAGTTGATCCCCTACCACAATGACATCACTTTGTCTCCTTGTGATGCATGTGAGGTTGGGAAGAGCAGGTGTGCACCATACAGAGCTAGATCCAAGGTGAAGGGAGACCTTCTACAGTTGGTTCATTCTGATGTTTGTAGTCCTATGGACACGGCCTCTTTGAGAGGCAACGGATATTTTGTCACCTTCATTGACGATGGATCTAGGAAGGTGTGGGTTTATGTGTTGAGATCGAAGGATCAAGTGTTTGATTGCTTTAAGAAATTCCATGCCATGGTTGAGCGCGAGACAGGGAAATTGTTGAAGTGTCTACGCACGGACAATAGGGGAGAGTACACCTCCCATAGCTTTCAGGGCTATTGTGCAGAGCACGGCATCAGGTATGAGAGGACAGAGCCAGGCACACCCCAACACAATGGTCTAGCTGAGAGGATGAACATGACCATTGTTGAGAGAGTTCGTTGTATGCTGAAGATGGCGAAGTTGCCCAAAACCTTTTGGGCCGAGGCGGTTCGCACGGCATATTACTTGGTCAACTGATCTCCATCGGTTCCTTTGGGTTTTCAGATTCCAGAGCGTGTTTGGACAGGGAAAGACCCCTCATATGCTCATTTGAGAGTGTTTGGATGCAAGACGTATGCATTGATATCCAAGGAGTAGCGGAAGAAGTTGGATGACAAGGTAGTGCCTTGTATTTTTCTTGGCTATGGAGATCAGGAGTTTGGATACCGTCTTTGGGATCCAAGGAAGAAGACAGTCACCAGACACAGGGATGTGATTTTCTATGAGAATCAGACGTTGGTTGAGGACACCAATGAGAGTGGTGATGCAAATGAGTTTTTCATGGATGATGATAGTGATGAGGACATGGAGTCCTCTCCAGTACATGGTATAAGTGGAGAGGATGTGCAGCTAGAGCAGCGTGAGCCAGATGTAGACCCCGTTGATGCAGGTCCAAGGGACTTGGGGCAGGGGGAGCAGCCTCATCCACTTACAGATGCAGCAGAGCCTCAGGTCAGGAGATCTGAGAGGACACGCCAGCCATCATCCCGTCACCCTACTTCCAGGTATGTGATGTTCACAGATGCAGGTGAGCCATACACCTTTGAGGAGGCACAGATGCACACGGACAAGGGTCATTGGCGCAATGAAATGAATGAAGAGATGCTATCTCTCAGAAAGAACCACACTTATGACCTTGTTGAGCTTCCTAAAGGAAAGAGAGCCTTGAAGAACAAGTGGGTCTACAAGCTGAAGTCAGATGACAGTGGCAAGCAAGTGAAGTACAAGGCCAGATTGGTAGTGAAAGGGTTCAACCAGAAGGAAGGAGTGGACTATGATGAGATCTTCTCCCCAGTGGTGAAGATGAACTCAGTGAGAATGGTGCTAGGACTTGTTGCTAGCATGGACCTTGAGCTAGAGTAGATGGATGTGAAGACGACGTTTCTTCACGGTAATTTAAAGGAAGAAATCTACATGGATCAGCCATAGGGTTTTCAAAAGAAAGGGAAAGAACACATGGTTTGCAGGTTGAGAAAGAGTCTTTATGGCTTCAAGCAAGTCCCGAGACAGTGGTACTTGAAGTTTAATGCCTTCATGATTCCAACCTGTACATGGGAAAGTAGGGCTTCAAGAGGACTACAACCGACCCATGTGTATATGTTCGTCGTCTTCCCAATGACAGGTTCGTCATTCTTTTGATCTACGTGGATGACATATTGATTGTAGGTCATGATTCCAACCTGATTGCAAAGCTCAAGAGGGAACTCTCCAAAGAATTTGAGATGAAAGATTTGGGCAAGGCAAGTCACATCCTTGGGATGCAGATTACAAGGGACAGGAAGAAGCATATGCTATGGTTGTCACAAGAGAGCTATGTTGAACGCGTGTTGGAGCGGTTCAATATGAAGAATGCCAAGCCTATCAGTACACCCTTTGCCACTCATTTCAAACTAACCAAAGAGTCATGTCCTTCTATTTCTGAGGAAAAAGCAGAGATGACCAAGATCCCATACCAGTCAGCAGTTGGGAGTCTCATGTAGGCCATGGTTTGCACTAGACCAGACATAGCCCATGCAGTGGGCGTGGTGAGCAGATTCATGTCCAACTCAGGCAAGGACCATTGGGAGGCAGTGAAATGGATCTTGAGATACTTGAGAGGGACCTCAAATATGTGTCTTGTTTTTAGGAGGTCAGATCCCAAACTTTGTGGCTACACTGATGCAGATATGACAGGAGATGTGGAGCAGAGAAAGTCCACTTCAGGTTATATTTTCATATTTGCAGGGGTCCATATCATGGAAATCCAAGCTACAGAAATGTGTTGCTCTCTCGACTACCGAGGCAGAATACATAGCAGCACCAGAGGCTGGGAAAGAAGTGTTGTGGCTACAACGCTTTCTTGATGAGTTTGGATTGGGTGACAGTGAGCCGGTTGTATTTTGTGATAGCCAGAGCGTTATAGACTTGAGCAAGAGTACCATGCACCATGCTCGCGCAAAACACATTGATGTGAGATACCATTGGCTGAGGGATGTAATTGAACAAAAGCAGCTCATGTTGAAGAAGATTCACACCGATGAGAACCCCTCTGACATGTTGAACAAGGCAATCACTCGTGACAAGTTTCAACTCTGTAGAGAGCTGAGTGGTGTCACCTCTTCTTGATCTCCATCACTGGGCCACACCTCCCCGTTAGGTCTGGAGGGGGAGGTTGTTGGGTATAAGTCCAGACCCAAGTGGGGCTGAAACATGTTTTGCCCTTTTGGAGGGGCATATTTGAAAGTTTTCCAGCAAGTTGAGAGCCCCCATTCGGCTTCCCATTTTCAGGGATGAAATCCCCAACCGGGGATGCAATTTTCCAGTGCAAAAACGGAGCCCCCATTCCAGCCCTATTCGTGAGAACAGGGAACGGCGCCTCCCCTCTCCCCATTCCACCAAACAGCAGCAGCGAGGGTTTTCTATGGGAAACCCATCCTCCTTCACACACGCGAGGGAGGGAGGCCGAGAGGGAGAAGGAGCAGCAGCTAGGAGCTCCTTTCTAGCCACGGTTTGGGTGGAGGCGCAACGACAAGTCAAACCCGAGTGGGAGCAACCAGAGGTCGTTGGGTACGACCTCAAGAGGGCCGAGCATTGGTTTGGGTCTCCATCCGGGAGCCCACAAGGAGAGTCAATCCATCTATCTTGTTTTGAGCACACCTTTGGTATTTTGGATACCTATAGATAGTTAGTTTCTTGTAGAAGAACTATCGTTGTGTGTGTGGCTTGTACCTCGGTTTTGTGGGCAACAAAACCGGGAAGAACTTTGGCTCCATTTGACCGTAGTGGAATCGTTGCCGGTCTTGCCCTGTGGTTTTTCCCTTGCTCACATTGAGTAAGGGTTTCCACGTAAAAATCGTGGTTGCTTGTGCTTGTTTATCATTATTGCTATTGAGTTCTCGTGTGGGGAACATATATTTGTTGTTCCATCTTTGATGCAGGACAGTTTTAGGGGGATATATCCTGGGTTGATTGTGACCACATATCCCCAACAATAATTTTAGTCCCCATCTATGGGTCCGATCCCAGAATGGGTCCCCATCTTTAAATTGTAATGATTCGGGTCCCAGAGCCGTTAACGTAATGAACTTTTGGGGATGATGACAAATATGCCCGTGTTTAAAAGTTGCAACCCAACCTCCATTCCCTTCTCGACAAGGGCATATTCGTTATGAATCACAAAATTTCTGTTTCCTGAACGGCCCTAGGAGCCGAATCGTTACAATTTAATGGGGACCCATTCTGAGATCGGACGCATAGATGATGACCCAAATTGTGATTTACCTTTTAAAAAAACCCACATAAAACAACCGAGCCCTATTAGCAAAGGATGCCACAATAATAAACCAAAAGCACTCAAGTTAGGATGAGAAAACATCTCCATCGTTGCACGTGGGACCTGTGGACCACTCTTAGAAGGCACATGAACCCATGCAGCATAGCATTTAGCAATGAGGCATAAGAAAGGTGAGGAGACACTGCTGTTGGCAGAAGAGACTGCAACACATCGTCTTGTCTTAGTGCTTCAGGACAAGAGAAGGAGAGAGAGAGAGACATCCACTTTGCCCTTGCTCTCCAAATGGTCATTAAACATTGATAAATAATCATGATTACAGTCTGCATATATCAAATCAAAGAAGTTAAATAAAGGGTACGTGTCAGATAAGGAATGTGTCTGACTGGATCAAGTTGCCCTTACTATAATTCTTCCAACTGTCAGTGATCATCAGGCTTATGTCCTTTGAAACAGCTAATCTCTCTCTGTCACAGCTAAACTAACTCCGCTAATCACTCTTAGCTTATCTCTCTTTCCTGATCTCTCTCAATCTGTCGCTTAACCTCTGCGCGTCCTTCTGCTGATTTCGCGGATTTTTCTCTCAGTGATTTCAGGAATCCTTCGATTTTGTTTAATTAGCATGAAATTACAGGTAAATAAGTTTCATCCAGAAGAATAAGGAGGTATTGATTCCTATATATTTCTCCCGTAATCTCAAGATTTACCTCGTCAATTCTCTAATAACTTTCCATGTTTGTCCCGTTTCTTTTTCCACGTTGTTTATTTAATACAAGATTAAGATAGACTAAGACTGTGTCAACGAATGCCTGTAAAACTTAAATACTATTTATAGACAGAACTGAGGAAGAGGTTAGACAGTCCTTAGTTTCCTGGAGACTGTTATTTGGCTATTTTAAGGTAGCTATTAAAACAGCTTTAATTACTTTTAAATTTGAACGATATCTTATGGTTGTATACCTCAGTGGAATCAAGCTTAAGTCTAATCCAATTTATCTGGTATAATATCACCGGATAAATATTTATTTGCATAGTGTCCTTTATGTTTTGGATTTTATCTCTCTTTTACTTGAACTTTGGTGCATTTTATCCTTTCCATGGCCGTTGATTATCTGATAACAATAACAATCATGATCAGGTTACGTATATTTCAAAAAATGTAAATTAGCTTAAATGTAAACAAATAAATAAATGTTATTCTGCAACTATCTTGTGTAATACATAACATTTATAGGGTTATCGTGGAAAAAACAACATTTTCAAAATCCCTCCCAACTTCTAGGGGTCTCAATATAAAACACCCCATATAAATCCTTCCCACTCCCTTCACCACCGCTCTCCCATTCCTCTGTTCTCATTCTACTCCTCTGTTCTTCCTCTCCTCTCCAATGTCGCTCCTCAACGATCTGATCAACCTCAACCTCTCCGATTCCTCTGAAAATATCATCGCTGAATACATATGGTATCGTTATCATCGTCCCCTCCTTCTCCTTTTTCCGGCGATATCCTTCTCACCCTTCTCCTTTCTCTACCCCTCCAGGATCGGCGGATCGGGGCTGGACATGAGAAGCAAAGCCAGGGTAAGATTCATGTCACCCAACTCCTGTTACGTACAGATCACCCATAAATGCCTGCCCTTTTCGATCCGCAGACGCTGCCGGAACCGGTCTCCGACCCCAAGAAGCTTCCCCTGTGGAACTACGACGGCTCCAGCACCGGTCAAGCCTCCGGCGAGAACAGCGAAGTCATCCTCCGGTGCGCCAACCCCATCTCCTCTTCTCGATCGCGTTCTTTTTTTTTGTTGGTTTTTGTTTTCAACTTTGTCCTTTTTTGGGTACCAGTCCGCAGGCGATTTTCAAGGATCCGTTCAGGAGAGGGAAAAACGTTCTGGTAATGCAATCATCATTGTTGGTTTTTCCTTCTTCTTCTTTTTTTTGAAGTTGGTAGTAATTTGTTTGATTAAAAAAAGGTGATGTGTGATGCGTACACGCCTGGAGGAGATCCTATCCCAACGAACAAGAGGTATAATGCGGAGAAGATCTTTAGCCATCCTGATGTGGTTGCGGAGGAACCTTGGTATGATTCTGTCCACTTCTGGAGTAGCAAAGCACTGCATTTTTCATTGTTTAATTTCAAATTGATTATATATATACGCCAAAAATGAGACGGAGTTAGCTCCGGGGCATACACATTTTTTCCATATATATTCCATATATATATATATATATTGTTGCATAATAGACTGGTATCGGGTTATGTGATTTTAATATCCTGTCTATGTTTGGGGGGCTAATACTTATTGTTATCCACATTGGTGGCAGGGGGCATGTGAGTGGGATCATGGAATTTTGTTTTGAAACCGGGTTTAAGATATTCCATCAGGTTTTTTTTTTCTGGATGTGGATAGGGGGGATAAGCATGTCCTATCCCATTTGACCTTTTATTGTGCCACATTTATCCATCATTGACGTCATTCCTGTGTCCACAATAAGGGGGACTTTGTCTTGTGATATAAAATCTAATGATGAACTGATTCCATGGCGATAATATCATCTATTATATCTCTATTTAGATTATTTATCATTCCTTTATCACTTCTTATCCATTAACCCTCTTCCAATCGGCTTTTGGTTTTTGTTGTAACTTTGTAACATGTTACACTAAGTAAAATTACGCGTTTTATATACTTAGAAAATATACTGATGTGATTATTGCCCTCGTTTATCAGTTTCACAACATTTTTATGAGATTCCGACTGTTAGAAGTTAAAGTAATGAAAAATATTTGTGTGTGTAAAACATATTGATGGTTGCTTTTGAAGAAAAAAATCAGTCAATGATTGTTCTTTTAGTGATATAATATTCTGGGTTAGATGAGCTCCAACTCAACCTTGGGAAAGACAAAAGGAACTTTTGTAGCCTTACATGGTTTTATCAGTTACAGTTAGGGCACGTTCAGTTCGGGAATAAGTGGGAATAAGGATGGGGAATAAGGAGAATAAGGGTCTATTCTTTGTTCAGCTGGGGGATAGGAATAAGGAGAATAAGGTGAAATAAAGGTAGGTAAGGTGGGATAAAGATAGGAATAAGAATGAAATAAGATAATTGGGAATTATCGTACCACTGGGAACCGTGTCGGGAGGAGAATTTGTCCCTTATTCCAGGGCTTATTCTCCTACCAAACTGGGTTAAGCTCAAAAATCAGTTCTGTTTATCTTATGTTAGCAGTTCTCCAGTGATTTGAAAATAATTGTATCGTGTGCGATTTTATTTGAAAGGCATTAGGACATTCTAGATATTTCTATATAGTTTCCATAATTATATTGGTTATTTTTGTATAGATCTAAAAAGAAGAGGTCTGCTATTAGATCTTAATTGTTTTCCTGGTTTTCTGTTATTTGAAAAGGGTGATTCATAGGCATTATACCCTATCAATTATTTATGACCAAAAAAATCTTTAATCTCATGATACTTAATCGCTATTTGCAAAAGAAATTTTGTTCTGAGCATACTGTCACATTTTTTAGTATTTATTCATATAACTTTATAAATTATAGCTATTCTGCTTAAACCATTTTCAGGTATGGTATAGAGCAGGAGTACACTCTCTTTCAGAAAGATGCCCACTGGCCTCTTGGATGGCCTGTTGGGGGCTTCCCTAGTCCTCAGGTTTTGTGGCATCTCTTAGTTGCTTCACCAGTTCTTCACATCACGGTCTAAAATTAAACTACAAATCTTCTAGCAAGTTTGAACATCATACAGTTTATGCATATTCACTGCAGGTGTGAATAACTGACTGTTTGTTGTCTTTTGCTAAATTAAGAACAAAATACTATGCAATGTGCATCTATTGTCTCTTGTTTTGAATCTCTTTTTTTGTTTTTTGCTTATGTAATAAGGGACCTTACTACTGTGGTACTGGAGCTGACAAGGCATTTGGCCGTGATATAGTAGATTCCCATTACAAAGCCTGTCTTTATGCTGGAATCAGCGTAAGCGGAATCAATGGAGAGGTTATGCCTGCCCAAGTAAGACTCCCATTCTTGTCCTAAAAAAGTATTTCCAAATTTTTGAAAATTTTTAGTTTTAGAAAACTGTGCAAAATGTGGAGTTGTTTTGATCTTTGAAGATGTTAATTATTTCGGATCATTTTATGTACTTTAAGTTTTTCCTTTTTCTGGCTAATTTCTTGCTTGAAACTAATACATACTCTGTCAGTGGGAGTTTCAAGTTGGCCCTGTTGTTGGAATCTCATCTGGTGATCAGTTGTGGATGGCCCGTTACATTCTTGAGGTAATTTATTCTGTCATGTTATTGATTATCTTATAATTTGTTTGCAAGTGTCAGAATTGCGGTCTGCTCCTTTTACAAGATATTCAATATACTTCTCTTTAAAAAATGCAGAGAATTACTGAAATTGCAGGAGTTGTACTTTCATTAGATCCTAAGCCAGTAAAGGTACATTGTCATGAACTGTCTCTCTTGCACATGATTGTATCAATTAAGTTTCTTTCAAGTGAGTATACGAGCTATTCCTAATATCCAGTATTGTAGGGTGACTGGAATGGTACTGGTGCTCATACAAACTACAGGTAAGTTTATATATACTATGCTGATAGCTTCCAACCTCGCAACTTGATCAAATATTTCATAAATGTTCAGCATTACCTATATTATGTCATGTTTCTTACAGTACAAAGTCCATGAGAAACGATGGTGGCATCAACGTCATCAAGAAGGCAATTGAAAAGCTGGGTTTGAGGCATAAGGAGCACATCGCTGCTTATGGCGAGGGCAACGAGAGAAGACTTACTGGCAGACATGAGACTGCAGACATTAACACATTCTGCTGGGTATGGAAAATAGCTTCCATTTTGCATGTATCTATCAGATTCTTCCATCGTCTTGACCCATCTTAATAGAAACAAGACTCACATTTAAAGATGTGAAAAATCGGAAAAAAGTTGGTTTAGTCGTTGCAGCTAGTTGGTTGACTGAAATCCAATTACTACAACTAACATGAGATATTTTGAGTTTTTGAACTAATTATGTCAATTCTTATATAGCTAACAAGGTTAATGAAACATTTTTGAACTCTTTCTGTTGAAAGATATTGATATGACCACCATTCCTTATTTTTACATTTTTGGGAACACAACTTATTGTGCAGTCTACCTCCATTTTGGAAATTGAATTGTATATAGTTGTATCAGTTGGAACTTTGTTACTCTTCTTAATCACCGGATTGTCTTTCTATTTATAGGGAGTAGCAAATCGTGGTGCCTCTATCCGTATAGGTCGTGACACGGAGAAAGCTGGGAAAGGTAATTCAGTTACTCCAAGTTCTTGTTTGATCTTCAAAATAATTTTGGAATGTCATTTGTGTGGCCAGTGTTTCGTGATCCACTACGATGGTATTGGATCAACAATGGTTCAACTGAGTTTGTGGCTTGATATATTGGTTACCATTAATCATCATCATAGCCAGGTATCGCATGTGTATCCTCGTAGATGATCTGACCTGCACAAGAAACTGAACCAATTCTCAGAAACATTAATCCTCATGATATTATCCATTGTTTTTCCCATGCCAATCCTCTCGACCGAAGGCGAATGCTCTATGCTGTAATTGATTGTGCAGGGTACTTTGAGGACAGGAGGCCTGCTTCCAACATGGATCCTTACATCGTCACCTCTATGATTGCGGAGACCACCATCCTTTGGAAGCCTTGATATGCTTGCTCTACACAATAAGTGGAAGTTGTCTGAGCTAGGCTACTGCCTTGTTGGAGATTTGGGATGAGCATTCTTCAGATAGACTTCTAGATTAGTGATTAGTTCTTAATGATTATGGTGTTCTGATTTCTAAACAATCTTTTTTGTTTGTTAATAAGAAATTTCTGTCACAGTTCATGTTTTGACCACTTTTATTAGGTGAATTTCATTGGTATCATAATCTTGTTTCTCATCATTATCAAGAAGAAAAATGGTTTTGTCGGATTTCCTGGTATTTGTGATGGGGATTGAAGTTTTTGGACATCAGAAGCGCGAATTAAATGTTAAATACACGTTATCGGCATTTTTGCTCAAAATTACAAGTGTATACAGAAAAAAAACAGAGTTATTCGCAAAAATAAAGCGTGTTTGATGCCGTGCATTTTTTGATTTGCCGAAGTACATCTTTATATTCATGGGAACCCGTTCATAAATAGTGAATTTAAGAAATAAAAGATCATACATCTAATTTTCTGAATTCTTAAAATGGATATACTAGTCTAAAAATAGATAAATAAAATAGTATTGATAGGAGAAGGGAATAACTTGCATTAGACGTACCCGAGGGCTCTCTTATATAGGAGAATAGCCTTCGGTTAATTACATGATAAGTACTCAGAGAAACTGAAATTACATAAGAAAGACATAACAATAGATTTATCTTAACACTCCCCCTCAAGCTAGAGCATATATATCTAGCATGCTCAGCTTGGAACAACACTTCTGAAAAAGGCTTCGAGATAGAGCCTTGGTGAAGATATCTGCCGTCTGATCTCCTGTAGGCACATGAGAGGTAGATGTGAGTCCTTTCTGTATCAAGTCTCGAGTGTAATGATAGTCCACCTCAATATGCTTTGTTCGTTCATGGAATGCAGGATTATTCGCAATGAATAATGCAGCTTGATTATCACATAAGAGTTGCATAGGAAGAGGAACTTCTATGGTAAGATCAGTCAACACCGATCTAACCCATATCATTCCCTTGGGCCATGGCTCTGTACTCAGATTCTGCACTTGATCTAGCAACTACAGTTTGCTTCTTGCTTTTCCATGAGACAAGTGAGTGTTCAACAAAAACTGCAAACCCTGAAGTAGACTTTCTGTCCGTGGGACATCCTGCATAGTCAGCGTCTGCACAAGTTGTTACCTCCAAGGATGCATCCCTACTGAATAAGAGTCCCGAACCGGGTGAGTTCTTCAGATATCTCAAAATCATATAGATAGCATCCATATGTGCCTTTCTGGGTCGCTCCATGAATTGGCTGACCTTGCTTACTGCAAACATAATATCTGGCCTGGTGATAGTAACATATAAAAGCTTCCCAACTAGTTCTTTGTACCTCATGCTATCAACTTCTTCAGTATTCTCATCATACAATTTCATACTTGGATCCATATGAGTAGTAGCAGGCTTGCATCCAGTCATACCTGCCTTAGAAAGAAGATCCATGACAAACTTTCTCTGGGTCATCACTAGACAACGATGATTCATGGCAAACTCTAACCCCAGGAAGTAGCGAAGAGTGCCAAGATCCTTGGTCACAAACTCTTTACCTAGGAACTTCTTGGCTATCTGAATGCCTTGAGCATCATCTCATGTAACAATAATGTCATCTACATAACCAAGAATGGCAACCGTACCTCTCCGTGTCTTCTGAACAAAGAGTGAATGGTCTGCAGTGGACCTCTTAAACCCTTGTTGCTTAATCAATTCTGACAGCTTTTGGTACCAAGCTCTAGGACTCTGCTTCAGGCCATAAATTACCTTATGTAGCCCGCATACTTTCTGGGACTCCCCCTCAGCAGTAAACCTGGGTGGTTGCTGCATGTAAACTTCCTCCTGAAGGTCTCCATAGAGAAATGCATTCTTCACATCAAGCTGAAATAACGGTCAGTCCTGCGAAATTGCAACTGCTAGTAAAATCCGAAGCGTCGAGTGTCTCGCTACTGGAGAAAATGTGTCCTGATAATCCATCCCATATGTTTGGGTAAAGCCACAGGCCACCAACCTTGCCTTGTAGCGATCCACGCTCCCATCTGCGTTTTGCTTAATGGAAAATATCCACTTGCAGCTTACAATCAAAGCACCTCGTGGAGCAGAAACAATAGTCCATGTCCCTTGTGACGTTAAGGCCGTCATTTCTTCTTCCATGGCCTGACGCTGCTTGCTGTCCTGTAAAGTCTCCATATACGTTCATGGTATATAAACTACGGAAAGTCCTACAACAAACTTCCTGTACTCATCTGAAAGATGATCCAAAGAGTCATGTGCAACAAGTGGGTATGTGGTACATTGACGTCGAGGCTTCCTCAGCGCAATAGGAACATCCAAATCTGCATCCCCTCTGTCCTCTACAGCAGACTCATCCTGTATATGATGTAAAACTCCAGTGCCATCAGTAGAGATAATGTTATCATGATATACCTAAGGCGTGCTGGATGATGTGGACGGCTTATGAGCAGAAGAGCTAGTAGAATACATGCAAGTGTAAACAATGGGTAGGAATCTTGGCTCAGGTGGTGGTGTTGGTTGTGGCGGAGGCGATGGTGGAGGTAATGGTTGCTCATGTTCAAATGCTGGAAGAGATGGAGGTGGAGGAGAAACAATATCGTCCTCATTGTTATTGGATAACCTGTCACCTGTAGGAGAGAAGTACATGATAGACTCAAAGAAAGTAACATCGGCACTTACATAATATCTCCTACTCACCGGATCAAAACATCTATACCCTTTTTGAGTACAAGAGTATCCAACAAACACAATTTGATAGCTCTTGGTGAGAGCTTATCACGACCAGGGGTATAATTATGCACAAAAGCCACAGACCCAAAGACTCGAGGTGTGAGGGAGAATAGGTCCTTCTCTGGAAACGTAATCAAGAAGGGAACCTTCTCTCCAAGAACAGTAGATGGCATATGATTCACCAAGTAGCACGCAGTGAGAACAGCATCCCCCCAAAAAGAATGAGGGGCATGACTGTGGATCATCAATATTCGTGTGACATCAAGAAGGTGGCGATGTTTACGTTCCACCACTTTATTTTGTTGCAAAGTGTAAATACAAGAAGTTTGATGAACAATGGCATGTGAACTGAGAAAATCCGACAAATGTAATGTTGAAAACTCCAAATCATTATCCGTGCAAATAACTTTGACATTGGTGAAGATATTATTAACTTCAATAATAAATTTTTCGAATAATAGCACCAGCTTCAGACTTTTGTTTCAACAAGAACACCCAAGATAGTCTGGAATAATCATCCATAGCAACCATATAATAACGATGTCTCTGAAGATCAGGGACACAACTCGGACCCCAAATATCAAAATGAAACATCTCAAAAGACCGACTACTATGACGACTCGGAAACGAAGACCGATGATGTTTCCCAAGCCGACATGCTTCACAATTCAATGCGGTACTGGTAGATATCTGTGGTAAGACATGACACATCTTCTGCAGAGAAAGATGACCAAATCATAGATGCCACAGAAATGGAGAAACAGATCTAGAGGGAATAGTAGCAAGTCCAGCACATGATGATATAGCAAGCTTATACAAGCCTCTCTGCTTACGGCCACTTCCAATCATCCCGCCGGTAAGTATGTCCTAAAACACAAAAGTAGAAGGGTTAAAGATGGCACGACAATGTAAATCTTTTGTAAGCTGGCTAATTGACATCAGGTTCATCTGAAAGTCAGGTGCATGTAAGACATTTTGAAGGCTCAAAGAAGGCATTAGAGTAATCTCCCCCTGACCAACAATGGGTCATCGAATCCCATTGGCAATGACAACAGATCGGCCTGGTGCAAGTGCTCTGTAGGTAGTAAACTGCATTCTGTCGCCACACATATGATGGAAAGCCCCGGAATCCATAATCCAATCTATCAAGTCCGAGCAAGTAGTACTGGTAAGCGCATAATGAGTACCTGAGGAGCTAGACGATGCTCTGGTAGAAGCGGCAGCTTTCGTAGAACCTGGAGATGGAGATGTAGGTGTAGTTATCATCTCACGAAGTCTAGAGATGATGTCATCAAATCGAGCATCTGGAAGAGGCGCAACTGTAGCCTCAGTCTGCTCAGCAACACGTGCAGTGGCTGGATATCCATGCTTGTGAAAGCATGTTTCCTCAGAGTATCCTGGACGGTGACAGTGATAACAGGGACCACGATGTCTGCCTCCCCCTCGACCACGAGGTCTACGACCCCGAAAATGTGATGATCCTCCTCTGCCACGAGTGGCAGCCATATCTAAAGGAGTAGGCTGTACTGTAGACGCCGATGCATTAGTAATCCTACTCAATCGCTTATACACCTCCTCCATAGGTGGAATAGTCTCGCCAGTCAGAAGTTGGGTACGGGCTGCATCGTACTCAGGATCAAGAGAGGACAGAAAAACTCTCGTCATCGTGGCATTTCAATATGCCTATTGTTGTTCCGTACTGGTTGTGATCAGCATGAAGCTATGCAATCTCTCGAACATGCCCCGCATATGAGAGAAATATGCATGGAGTGGTCTCCCATTCTGTTTGGTGGAGAAGATGTCGAATTGTAACTGAAGTATTTTACTCTCATTCTTCGACTGCCCATATGTAGCTGCCAATATATCCCACATAGCCTTTGCTGTTGGTTGATTCACAATATCATTAGCAATCTCCGTAGTCATCATCCCAGAGAGCCATATACGAGCATAAGCATCGTCTTTCTTCCACGTCGCATTCGCTCCAGTCTTGTCTTCCGGCTCTGAGTCTGTCAGGATGTGTTCCTTATCATGGCACTGCATCAGGGTATGAAACTGCATGGACCATAGTTCATAGTTGGTCCCGTCCATCTTTATTATTGGGGCCGGGCCTTTGAAGGCACCCGAAGATGTAAAGACGCCACCCTTGTTCTCTGACATGATTGAAGAAGAGCCACAGACCGACGAAGGAAAAAAATAGTCGGTCTACAATATCATATGAGGGATGGTTGTATGTGTAGACTCATACAACCATCCCTAATCCTCGTCAAGCGGTGAAACTAGTCAACCACAGTCACAGCAGGACAACCCGGAGTCGGTGGCTGCGACAACAATACCCGCGGGAGGTCGCAGGGATGCTTGGGGTCGTTGGAGGCAAAGGTGGGGGCTGCCGGTGGCGCTGGGCACCGCAACACCATGCGGGGGGCCGGCTGGTGCCGCACGGGGGTGGCTGGGGCCGCGCGGGAGGGCGGCGAGGTCGGGAGGCCCACTAGGGCGGCGGGGCCTCTGTAGCAAGCGACAACGACGCCGGGGGGGGGGGGGGGGTGTTCTAGGGTTAGGGTTAGGGTGGGATACCGGGACCCCGGTCTAGGACCGTTGCTCTGATACCATGATAGGAGAAGGGAATAACTTGCATTAGACATACCCGAGGTCTCTCTTATATAGGAGAATAGCCCTTGGGTTAATTACATGAGAAGTACTCAGAGAAACTGAAATTACATACGAAAGGCATAACAATAAATTTATCTTAACAAGTATGATAATGGAATTGAATTTGATACTACCCATTTAGGGTTTATACAAATCACATATAATATTTGGGATTTTGATCAATGGTACCACTATGAGATTTTGCAATATCAGTTATGTCATTCCCTTTTTTGAAATATCAGTTGTCGTTATATCACTTGTGCCCTTTAGGTTAGTTCTTTTCCATCCAACGCAAACATACCTTAACTTTGGGGACACAAGGGAAATTAAATTTAAAAAGGGTTGAAAGGTCTTTCCTCCCTGCCTCACCCTCTCCCTCCTCCCCCTTCTCAGCCCCAAGCTCCTCCTCTCCCTCTACCCCAGCCTCCTCTCCCTCCTCCACCTCGCCCTCCAACCACCTCCTCCTTCCCCTCCTCCATCCACAACCTCTTCTTTTCAGCTCTACCTTCTTGATTTAGCGTAGCCACCCAGAATCCCAGTTCTTCCCCGATCAACAGTTTCTTCTTCGATCTGAATTTGGAGATCTATAGCTTCGTCAACACATCAATCATCTCTGCAAGAACCAATCACATCCACACAAGAACCAATTGGACAACCTTCGAGCTCCTACAAACCGATGACCATCCTCATAGCCATCAAATTTGACCACCTTCAAGAATCTTAGCGAGTAAACTGATGACCATCCATCCTTCTCAGGTTAGCCAAGAGCTTCTCTCTCCATCGTGAGCCCAATGCTAGCGAGCCGTTATCTTTTTTTAATCCTCATCGCCGTAGCAAAAATGAGGAAGAGTAGCTGATCCAGATCTCTGACACGTAACTGAAGGTGAGGATTCATCAGCTAAAACTAATTAGAATCGCATGATTTTGGTAGGTGAAACCCCCCATACTGTTCGAAGAAGACGGAGGGGGTGTCAACCCTCTAGCAACCACATGTTGGAGGGGCTCACTGGAACACATGTTGCTCCCTCCATCCCAATTGAGACTTATTAGTCAAAGCTCCCTCCACCCCCAAGCTCTCAGAAAGAATGACGAAGGAGGAGGGCGGAGGTCGAGTGCAGCATAGGAGGATGGACCGGAGGAGGATGGGTGGAAGAGTAACCGTGGTTTTTAAAAAATCATGGTTAAGTTCAACTTATTGATGGCTAAAGTAATGGAAGGGCACAAGTGATATAACGACAAGAAGTTGAGGGCACAACTGATATTCCAAAAAAGAGAGGGGCATAGCTGATACTGCAATATTTCAAGGCGGCACAACTAATAAAAACCCTAATATTTGTGATGTAATAGTTTTAGCTAATATGTTATAAATATTCCAAGATATGGATGTAGTTGTTGTGTTGGTATTTAAGAACAAATGGAAATATGAAAGTTGATGTAGTCGGATCATTAGTATTAGATAATGCAGAACTTTTAAGGAGCTACTAAACAAAGTCTATACATAACGATGTACTCGTCTAATGAGTACTAATCAATGTCAATTTAAAAAGGGCATGCACATGTTAGAAGGTATAATATTGTGGCTATTAATGATGATTAGATATATATTTGTTGTTAGAATTTGCATCACATGATTTCACTATCGAATTACTTGTCGAGACCATTGCACTTGTCGGAGATGTCTTCATGCTCCCTTCGATAAGATAATGGTCGAAATATCGCGAAGAGCTTTTTTTTCTCTTCATATACTATTACTTATCATCATCAGTAATCGAACTTTATTTTTGTCAAGTAATATTTACATTATTTCAGGCAAATCTCATAATGACTCTAACTCGTATACAATGAGAATTCAAAACAATGTAGTATTATATATTCATAAGAATTAAGATCCTCATAGACTGTCTAGTGGTAGTACAGTGTGCCTACCTCTCAAAAGATCATGATTCAAATCCTCCTTTGTGAGGGTTGCGTTAGGTAGTCGACAACCAAAGTGAAAAATAGTCGAATCTTTCAATATGGATTTGAGCAAGAATCCATGTAGCCGACCTTACTTATAGTGGGAGAAGGTTTTTCCATTTATAAGACTTAAGATCCTCATAGGAATGCACTAGAAGAATATTAGGTGGTGTTCGATTCAGGAATATGCATGAATAAGGATGGAGAATAAGAAGAATAAGGATCTATTCTCTACTCGGAAAGAAAGATATCAATAAGGAGAATAATGTGGACCAATGGTAGGTAAGATTGAATAAAGATAGGAATAAGAATGAAATAAGGTGAAATAATGGAATGTGGATGAGAATAACCATACTCTTGGTAATCATGTCGGACGAGAAATTAATCATTTATTCCAGTGCTTATTTTCCAAATGAGCATGGCCTTAATGATTATGTAAGGGCTAGTCTGGAACTAATCCCAATGCAACCCACTTTAGATGAAATGTTTTAGGGATGAGCATTGGGCTGGGCCGGCCCGGCCCAGCCGAAGCTCAGCCCAAAAAGCCCAGCCCGACCCAAGCCCAAATGAACATTGGGTCGGGCTTGGGCCGAACATTTAGGTCCAAAATATTTTTGGGTCGGGCTTGGGCTTGGCTCGGCCCAGCCCGACCCGGCCCACGGGCCCGACCCGAAGAAGGCTCGAACCTTTCCATATCCTACACGCCTAGAAACTCTCACATGTTGCACGCACACTTTGTTCATGTATCCCGTCTTCATATAATGTTTATAAATCAAGAAAGTCAGGTGTGGGATATATGAGTTGATGATCATTGTATTTCAATTCGGAATTAATTTTCCTTAATTAGTCTATGGTTTAGATTCTGCTAGTTATTCTTGAATTTGTTAATGTTTTTTTTCCTATCAGAATATTTTCTATCAGAATATTTTCTATCATTGAACCTTTACCCAATATGAGCATTATGACCATTTTTTTAACATGCAGTGCCCGGTGCACATGTTGTTGTTAACTATGTACGTTTGATTCACTTTTTCAATTTGTAATGAGTGACGTTTATGGCATCTAACATTGAGTGCATTTGTATAAAATGAGAAATCATCTCCAGTAGAATTGAGTTTTCGTTGTTTCACGAGTATTATTGCATAGGTTTTAAACAATTTTGACTTGTCTAACTTGAATTAAGATTGACTTTAAACAAAAACTCAAAGTTAATAATCTATAATGGGTAGAGATGGACCGGCCCAACTCAAGCCCGACCCATAGGAATTGGGCCATGCCTGGGTTTGGACTGAACAAAAAAATTTGCGGGCCTAGGCTTTGGCCCAAAGCCCGAAGTTTTTAAACGGGCTTGGGCCTAGGCCCTTTAGGGCCCGACCCATGCTCATCTCTAAAATGTTTGGACCTTTACACCCTTGATCCAAGTATTTCAATATTACTATCCAGTTTCCATTATGTATGGTACTTAATTGTAAGATACATGTATCATTGTTAAGAAAAATGAAAATCGTGAAAGTCGAGAATGGTTCTTGTGTATCTTATCTATGATCACCGATAAAGATGGTCTGTGTTTAATCAGTTGTTGTAGATTTATTTGAGTGAAGAATGAATGGTTTAACTGTTTTTTTCTCTAGAGAAAGGTCATGTACATCGAATTTGCTTACAACACTTTTAAAAAAACATGCATTGTAATGGTCATGCTAATGGAGTTTATATACAAAGGTTTGGATTACTGCAAGTGCAATCACAGTTCAATACACATAGGGTATGTTTGGTAGGAGAATATGGATCGGAATAAACTCTCATTTCCCTCTTCCCTTATTCCTCCTTATCCACTATCTTATTCCATTCCA
This sequence comes from Ottelia alismoides, assembly GCA_037367405.1. Taxonomy (NCBI): domain Eukaryota; kingdom Viridiplantae; phylum Streptophyta; class Magnoliopsida; order Alismatales; family Hydrocharitaceae; genus Ottelia; species Ottelia alismoides. The sequence goes on from JAZKJV010007051.1 coordinate 345,194, forward strand.
CTTTCTCCTTCCCTTATTCCCCTCTTCCCTTATTCTTCCTTATCCACTCCCTTATTCTCCTTCCCCTCTTCCTTTATTCCTTTTCCACTAACTTACAAACATTATTCGTTATCCTTCATGTGCCAACTCAACAGAGAATATTATCTAATTATCCTTATTCCTTCTTATTCTTCTTTATTTTTATCGTTTCAGCCGAACATAAACAGCGTCTTTTTCCACCTTATCCCTCATCCTTATTCTTCCTTGTACCCCTACCAAACGAGCCCATAATAAAATGATGTCGGAGATTTAGATAATAGATGGAAATGCCTATTGATGGCTTATAAAATAGAAAGTTGGGGACCTGGAATATAACAGATTTATTTGTTAGAAAGGAATATATTGTGGTTGCATGAATACAATTTTCTTGGAGAGTGTGGACAATGTTCACAAGAGATGTTAAGGGCCACCAATCATAATCCTTTTACTTTTAATCTTCTTTGGAGTTAACAAGCACTACAATGAGCAATTAATTGAAGGAGAAAAATGAAATCAATAAATATTACTTCAAAATATGTGAAGATCTTGTATAGACATATGATAATAGGTGATGCACTTGACATTATACAATTTAATGAAGCTTCTTGTTTGCTCATATGTAATAAGAACTTGTTCTTATACGAGAACATATGTTTAAAATACGACATATTCTTCTCTACTTTATATGATTAAAAATTTCAAGCAACATATTGTACAAATTTCTGTACAATACTAGGTAAAAGATTCTAAAAAAGTAGAATTAGAAACAATTAGTATCCCCAAGAGAAAGATAAAATTTTAAATGTTAGAGATTACATGGATGGCCATCATCAATTATGCAGTTTATGTCACATAATAGAGATACATGAATATGAACTAATATGGTTCATAAAGTTGCTAAATGTATTATTTTCTATATAGTTCTCGGTTAGATATTTAAACACGTTTACATAATTCATCATATTCTCAATGAGTTGTATTTTTTTTATACCTTCACTTACTTTAATTTTGTTATAGATGAGAAGTTACAATTTAGTTCAAGATTTATTAATCCCTTTGTGTTATATAAATATGAAAATCATAAATATGAAGCTCCTTTAGATTTCAACTAGGTACAATAAAAAATTATTATTTTTATATTATTTATTTTTAAAATCGATTAATTGATTTTTCTAGCTCAATTTCAATTTTTAGATGCATAACAAGTTATAGAGAACTTTTAAGAAGGGGCATAATCCCTGTCTCGATAAAGTACATGAACTATTTGGATTTACGTGTATTCCAAATTATCAAAGCCACAATTGGACATGTGTGACATCCCGGGATTCGGGTTGCCTGTTTACACAATATTCACATTATTAAATTCACTATAGATCATATCGAGTTACGAAAATGGAGGGAAATTTTTCACGATTTGAATGATATTCACAATGATATAACATGCCATATCAAGACACATGTCACTAAAGAAACGATGCATTAATTCCCATATAGTACATGTATCAAAAGAGTATTTATTGTCTTATACATGTATCCCCGAAAATATGACAGAAGAGAAAGTAAGCACAATAGAAATACAACTATCTATACAAGAGACTATCATGTATACCGTTAAAAGAAAATCGCCATCTGACCACCAAAAGCTAAGAACCTGGTCAACCAAGCTAGTCCGTTGTAGGCGCCCTCCCTGTCATCTATGTTAGGGATAAGGCAATGCTAAAAATTGTTTATGTACAAGCAATAATTATTAAAATTAAACATGAATTTAGGTGGTTACAATAAAAAGAAGCAAGTAGACATGTAATTACATCGTATAATAATTTAGCTACTTGCATAGAAAGAATGTTATCTAAAAACTCATTATATTAATCACCTTTTTATTAAGATCAACACTTCACAATTTCATTTACTAACCATAAGATGATATCAGAGTAAAAGTTCTAGATATAAGTCATGACTTTTCCATTGATTTTATTTGTATGATGTGATACATCTTGTGAGATATAAATGATTGATGATGATTTCCATTTTCCACCGTCTAGCTGATGCTCTTCCTCTTTGCTCGTGCTCCGGTGAGCGTGGCGGCGCACCAACGATGATTCCAACGGTGCAACAACAGCAAGTGAAGATCTCCATCTTCTCCAACTTGCCCTTCCTCCATTGTTAGGGCTCAAGGTATAAGTCAAACATTCCTCTTGCTGTCATGCATGTAGCTTTTACACATTTTTGCTCCCATCTATTGTGATGTTAATGGCTAATCAGGCAGTAGATGGTGTGTTCTCTATCCATTTTAAATGGTATTGCACAGTTTGATTCGTTTGTCTTCGTTGTTTTTGCCTTTGTTGACATAGTAATCCTAACACGATTTAAAGGAATGGCATGGAGGCTAGAGTACTCCGATATTTTTGTGTTGTCTATCAGCTCGATTTCCGACCTACCATAGTCTTGGAGTTAATCAACACCAGATCTTATCATTGGAATCCTTTGCATTTTTTATTTTCTGTGTGCATGGATTCTTGTACTAGGGAAGTGAGACAGAGGAGTCCCTTAGGGGGCTTCTTCACCGCTTAATTGGCTACTGTTCTGCCAGTAGGTTTTGCCAGGTAAAAGATCGTAAAATGAAAATCATCTATATTTTAAAGTGATCCATCATTACATCCTATAAATGATAACAATGAAAAGGATATAACCTAGATCTGGATCACTTGCTCTGACATGATCTTATCATTAGTAAATGAAAGTATTAAATGTTGAGGTTGGGTAGGGTGAGTGAGAAGAGGTTAGTGTGCTAAGTTACTAGGTAACATTCTTTCCATGAAAGTAGTTAAATTATTTTATGATATCATTACCTGTCTACTTGCTCCTTTTGTAACCACTTAAACTCCTGTTTATTTTTATATTTAATGTTTGTACTCAGCAATTGTTTGTCCCTGACATGGATGGCAGGGAAGGCACCCGCAACATGGTAGTTGTTTATCAGGACTCTTAGCTTGGTGTTCAGATGACGATTTCTTTTGATGGTACATAGGACAGCCTTGTGTAGACAGCTATATTTTTATTATGTTTTCTTTCTCTTCTGCCATATTTCTGGGGATACATGTATAAAACATTAAATTTGCTTGTGATACATGTTTATTATATGGAAGTTAATGAAATATTTCTTTGGTGACACATATCTTGATGTCGCTTGTTATGTCAATGTGAATGTCATATGTCATTGTGAATGTCATTCAAACTCACAAAAAGTTTTCCATGTTTTTTCGTAACTTGATGCGATCAATCGCGAATTAAATAATACGAATGCCATGTGAATGGGTAACCCGGCTCCCAGGGAGCAACAACATGTTAGCAATTTGTATCCCAAGCCTTGATTTAGTAATGATACACACACTTATTGATAGGCACTTCCTTGATTTAGTAATGATACACACACTTATTGATAGGCACTTGTGATATTTCCTTATTGTTTATTGTAAGAACCACATATGTCAAAACAAACTACATCTCAATGAAGATCAATCTATTTACTTTGTTAATCTACAAATCAACGTATGCTTGTACCTACAATCATATAAGCTGAACCGTATGTACTAGAAAGCAAGTTCAAGCCTCAATTATAATTTTCATAGAATTGATTAATGAACTCTGATCAATCAACTTTTGCTACTGGACTGAACATGATCGATCTACCTGCTACAATTGATCGATCAACTATGACTGATCGATTAACTTGATGATCTTGATCGATTAAATTTTGTTTTTCGAATATGACCTTAGAATATGATTGATCGGTCAACTTGTACTTCTCATCAATTATATCTCAAATTTCAAATGAGCAATGACCATCTTACATTCAGAAAGTGACCGATCAACTTGATTCTTCAGATCGATCTGATCGATTAAAACCCACTGTTGATGATCGATTAAGTTTTATTCCTATTTGTTTATTTTAAATCATAAAACTTCTATATGTAGCTCCAACAACTATGAGATATTTTCAATGTCTACAAGTGCTATATGAGCACCCTTGCATGCCTTTAAAAAACACGCATTACATGTACATTGCATATTCTTTCTCTCTCACTATTGTCTACTACTATAATTCATTTTGTGAAATTTTTTTTGTGGATTATTATGTTTTGGGAGCATCCCATATTTATACTATAGCAATCTGAAGCTCTCAACTAGGTGTTTGCCATCTATTCTAAAAGATCTCCATGACTCATTAGAAATCTCTCTCTATAGTCATTCTATAGCTGGTGATTCGTTATGATGTTCATTTTGATAGTCACTAGTTGTGTTATATGATATATATTGCTTGTGCTAACATATTTACCTGTATAACATATATTCTCATCAACTGACTGTTCAAAAGTAAGATACATTTTGTACGTCTTTTTTGTAACCATTTTTACAAGAAGAATTCGTGTCTTATCCAAGTTTGCAACTTTGCTTGGTATTTCATCCAAGAATAATAAATGTTATGATGTTTGATGCAAGCTTGATGTTACCTTGATGTTTGATCCAACCTCGACATAACCTCCGTGTGTGATCAGATGGTAGAGACTTTGTTGCTTGGTCCAGGGCACGAACTTTGGTATGCGATATAGGGTTGTGAGTGTTTTGGTATTTGATTAAAAGACTTGTAAATTATTAAGTTATACATGGGAAATAAATTCGATACTAAACAAGTTTATCGTCATGATTAATTGAAATTCCTAAGTCGAGGACTTTGGTCGTGATTTTCTCCTAGTTTGGTTTCCACATAAACATCATCGTGCAAGTAGTTTCTTCTCTGGTTTTTTTTTTTGTCATTGAAATTTACATTACATATTTTATTTGTTCTTGTTTAAATACTATTCACCTTATGTAATAGTATTCTGATCCTAGATGTATCCACATTTTGTATTAGAGCCTCATTCCTATGGATGACATAACTAGACTCAGTATCATGGCCTCCATGAACAACAACACTAGCTTCAACATTCAATCTGCCGTAAGAGCACCTCCTTGTAATGCAATTAATTATAGCTTCCGGTAAGTGTGAATGCAAATATTTCTCGAGGCAATGGACTATAGCAATGAATGCTATATTTTGTGATATCATGAAAGAAGAGTTTAACTGTGTGTCTATGTGTAAGACAATATATGAGATATGGAACAAGCTAAGCGTCACACACGAAGGAACGAGCAAAGTGAAGGAAGTTCACATAAACATTCTGTAACAAAAATATGAGTTAATCAGAAATGGAAGAAGAAGAGACGATGGAGATATGTACTCAAGATTGACATGTATAATAATGGTTTGAAAAATCTTGATATAGCTATTGGGAAACATATGCAGGTAAAGAAAATTCTAGGATCACTAACCCTGAATGGAGCATCATGGCGACTATGAGTAAACAAGCAAATGACTCGGAGACACTCCTAATGGATGATGTAATTGATAAGCTCCTCTATGTTAGTACCGTGATTGCGTACTAATTGGATTGTTATTTTGATGATAACAAATGTTGTAATTATAAATAATACTGCATATTGCATGACAACTTCACTCCAAGTATGAATCACAAATGAGCAACATCATTGAGAATCTAACAAGGACGATAAAGCCATACTAAATGGACAAGATGGAAGTTGTTGACCATTGAAAGAAGAAGAAATATGACTTTCCTAATAGGCATATGTAAAATGTCTCAAATAAATATGCATGTGTATTGTGTAGGCATACTAAGTACAAGCAATCTTGATCGATCAATTATCTCTAATCAATCATCCTATTTGACTTGATCGAACATCACTGATCGACCAACCTACTTGATTAGATAGATCACCCTTGATCAAGCAGATACTTTTTGATAATCAATCACTTTTTGAATTCAAATCGCCAGTAAATCTTGATGATCGATTAATGTGATCAACATTATCGATCAACTTGAGAATGATCGATCACCTTTTTACATGATCGATTATATAAAGATATCTCGTTGATTTCTTTATAAATTTGTTTCCAATGTTTTATTTTACATCCCCTACCACTATAAATAAACCCTCGGACCTTTGTTGTAGACACACATCTCAACACATCATCTATAGCCTCTCTCATATCTTTATTCGAGGCAATCACTCTCACCCTCTACTTTAAGATCACATCGTGAAAGCCATTCATCTATAAGATGGTTTTGCAATTTCTTTATTTATTATAGCATGCATCTCTTATCCTTATAATTCATTACATATTTATATTTGAGGCTTTATAGGATGTTATACTTTTCATTTACTTTATTGATATAGTGTAACACTTGGTATTTAATCCAAGGTGCACAAAGAACTTGGTGTGTGATCTAAGTTGTAGGAAAAACTTCAGTGTATGGTCCAAAGCAACTGTAAGCGGTTGAGTTATTCGGGGGATATATTTCAAGATAGTGGAATAGTTGATTGACTCGGCTACAATTGAAAATCCTAAGTTAGGGGACTTAGATCGTGGTTATTATGCAGTGTGGTTTCCATGCTAAAATACTTGTCTCTTGTAGTAGTTTCTATTCTATGGATTTATTATTTATATTTGTGAATTTTTATCTGCTATAGTTATTTATCAGCCATAATATTTGTTTAGAGATGCAGAGGAAGTAACACTCTCATACGAAGTTGAAAAACAACATGAGAAGGAAATTGAAGTCGAAATCAAAAAGAAGAGAAACTTAGCCCTACAAGCAGGGTCAACTACATTAGAGGAAAACTTAGATGAATACGAAGAGTTCATGTTGACAAGGAAACTAAAGAAATTGGTAAAGAGAGACTCAAATATGAATGAAAGTGGTTATACTTGTTACAATCATAAGAAGAAGGTAACTTTCAAAAAGATTGCCCATTGAAAAAGAAAAGTCATGAGAAACAATATGAAGCGTACAGAAAGAGGGAAGGTGACAATGAAAGACCAAAAACATCATCAAGGTATCATTGCAAGTTTCTAAAGAGTAAAATCATGCAAGAAACTCGGGAGTCACTTGACTGAAGTGAAAGCGAATTTCATAACTGATGAATCCCCATTTATCACTCTTTATTCTTTTATTTTAGCCAGAAACCTTAGCCAAATGCCTTGTAAATACCTGTAAATAACATAAATTATCAAAATGCATACATCATGTAATTATGCATAATTAGCATGTTTTTGTATAAAAATAAAGGAATAAAGAAACACAAGAAACAGTGGGAAATATCTAGAATAAATATTGAGTGACCTAATCCCAAGGGAGGGCTCAGCATGGGCATGACCGCAAAAGAAACCAAGTAGAGGGAGATAGGGTCAATCATACAATGTACATAACCCTATGTATATAAATAATTTTATTTTCCTCTAAATAAAAAACAAAATGTGTTTTTGTTAATTTGTACATATTTATAAAAATAAAATAAAAATCAGAATAATAATAATAATAATAATCATTTTCCATCTTGTATATTTACCAAGTACATATGTATATAAACCTATTTATTTAACTAATGTAAATAAATCATAAAAATAAAATAAAAAATTTTTTTATTCCAAATTTTATGTTGTAAATAAATAAAATATAAAATTGGAATAATTATGGAAAAATAAACAATTAAAAATAAAAATAAAAAATACATATATGTATATACATATATATAATGATAATATAATGTAAATATGTTATTTATTTTTCAAAAAAATAATTAAAAATAAATAAAAAATACTTTGAAAATAAATAAACATTTTTCATGTTGAAAAGTTTTTAAAATAAAGTCATCTAGTATTTTTAATTGAATTTTCAAATAATTAATAAATGGATGCCTCCCATTGGTCCACAGGGGATGTTGACCCCCGGTCAACTGTCCCCCCAAGACCACACCTTGGCGGATCTGCTTCGCCGACCCGTTTTCTCCAATTTTTCGCGAGTCGATCCGACCACCATCAATCAAGACCCCGGGCTCCATTTACACTTGATCCATCCGAGACCCTCGCCCGGGGGAGATTTTAGGGATCCGTGCACCATTGCACCTTGCCCGACCCCTTCTTGCCGGACCCTTCATCATATAAAAAACTCTCCTCCGGCCGCACTTTCATGCCATCTTTGGCCTCCGCCTTTCATCCCAGGACCTCCATTACCCTCCTTAAAGTGACAGCTATCCGAGGGCGGTGTTGCAGTGAGGAGGGAGCGGCCCCAGCCACTGATCCGGCGAGCTTCTTCGCCGTGCGCTGCCGCGAGGTGCGCCCGAGCCTCTGGCCCCAACGAACCATTGAGGCAAAGATCCCAAGAGCTTCCCCAGCTTCAGCATAGTCAACCTCATCCACCAGGTATCTTCGATTCCCCCTAGGTTAGGTCAATTTCCATTTTCGCCCAAATCGCGCCGACGGCCTTTGCCGGCCGATTCCCCGTGCTCCGCTCATCCATTGATTGATCTGACCCCCGATTCATCTTCACGAGACCTCTACCCACCTGCTACGCCCCTCCGATCACCTTGGTTTGCCCCAGAACCAAGAAGTGGGCCTCCATCGTCGTCGCTTCGTCGGAGGCCTCCGTTCCGACCCATATGACCACCCATTCCACCCCTAACCGGGTCGAGGCACTTTGCCCTCGACCCAGGAGTCTTGCTGTGTTGTTTTGCAGGTCAAAGAGACCCATCTAAGGGTCCTCACATCCGAGCACAGGAGCTTCGCTCCTCCTTCGTCGCCAGAGCTCCCCGGAGCTTCCCGGCTTCATCGGAGGTGCCCACCAGCTGCGGAAGAGTCCGAGCTTCCTTCTCCACATCCCAACAGCCCAGGAAGAGGTCTAGTGCGCACGGATTGAACCGGCGATCTTTGCCAGAGTCGAGTTCTTCCAGGACCTCCAGCTACCGTCCGATCAGCCCCTCCGCTCCAGTTCTGATCATCGCCGTCCATCTGCGGAGCTTCAGCCACTGTCTGATTCACCTGGGGCTTGATCCGGATCGTTCATCGACGAAGGGGTACCCGACGCGCTCAGCCATCGGATCTACACGTGGCACCCCCTCGTCCGTCAGATCATTAATTAAGGGGTAATATCACTTAGGCCCTTATCATTTTGCTTTTTGTCGTGTAGTCCTGTAAATATTAGTTTACATTGTTTTTATTTTTGAAAATTTGCAGTTAAGACTCTAGGTTTTTGTATTTGCAATTTAGTCCTTGTTTATGTGAGTCACGTGCATCGACACGTGAGTTTGAGGATATTTGCATTTTCAGCCTTGTATTTTCTGTATGTTACTGTTCGGTATTTTATAAATAGGAATTACACTTATACCCCTCCGAGTCTGAGCCACGTGCTACGTGCGTGTTTTTGTGGGCTTTTTGCATTCCAGGCCCTGCACTTTCTTTATGTGTTATTGATTGGTCCTGGAAATATGTTTCTTTGCACTAAGGTCCCTGATTGCTGTGTGCCTTGTTTTTATTGAATAAAATATCAAATTAAATCCAAATTAGGTGAAATTTAGACACGTTGCTCCTGCCACTGTGTAAAATTTCCCTAATTTTTTGGAACATTTTAGAGCTTTTTACAATTTTTAAAAAAATCCAAAATACACATTTTTTTACTGTATGAATTTAAAAAATTATAGAAAAATATAAAAATTTGTCTAAAAATTCTAAAAAAATTAGGGATAATTAGTTTTGGTGTTTTCTTACTTCTATCCAATTTTTAGCTTATTTAGATTTATAAAAACTATAGAAATTGAAAAACCTAAAAAAATTTAAAAATATCATTAAAAATTCTATAAAATTCAAAAAAATGCAGACTCTTCTTCTGTAGTTTAGTTTTTATATATATTTTTCATAAAAATTGTCTCCAGATTTTTATAGATCAATTATATATTTTTAATTGATCTTTCAAGTCTGGCTGCACATTGAGTTCATGTTTTCCTCTTTCTCTATTTTTAGAAAATCAAATAAAAATTATAAAATCTCCAGAAAATTACCAAAAACACTTAAAAAATAAAAACACAAAAACAATTTTGTTTTAATTTTTGGAGTATTTTTGAGTGCTTAAATAAATTATTGTTGTTGCTTATTTTCTCGTTTCCTTATAATTAAAAACGCAAAATTTTTTTTTAAAAAAATTAAAAATCAACCAAAAAATAGTTTATTCTTTATTTTTGATTTTGACTACTTCGTAGGCTGCAAGACCAACAAGGGCTCCCTAAGTCCGACCCTGGTCGCTATACCAGGTTAATAAAATTAGCGAGGATCGCTTGTGATTTGTATTGTTTTATCCCCTGTTTAGTGGTTCTTATTTTTCTTGATTGACCGAGTCTTCTCGATCTGGGTCGCAACGACCCGAGAGCGATTTCAATCTTACCCGGATCTTGAGATCTCTGCATTATTTTATCAGTCGATCAGAATGGCGTTGTTGCCGGGGAGCACGGCTTAGTAGTCTTGTTTTTCATTTTTATTTTTATTTTTGTTTTTCGCGGCTTTTTCTATGGCTTTTCGGTTTTCCGCGGCTTTTTGTTTACTTTTTATTTTATTTTATTTTATTTTATTTTGTTTTTGTTTGTTTTTTTTGTTTATTTGCATTTTTTTCATATATTTTCTTTTATTGCTTTTCTTTTATTTGTATAATAACTGTTTCTGATACATCTCTGTTTGACTTTTTGCGAGGGCCTGAGGACCGAGGCGGCTTTTTTGGAAGCCGAAGCAACCGCGGGAGTCGGAGGCGGCTCTCTTCTCTACGGAGTAGCAGGAGGACGCAAGAAGCCGATCAGGAGTGCGGGAGCCGCGGAATAGCCGTGGATTAGTTTAGCTTAGATTAGTTTATTTTTAACCAAATTATATTTTTGAAATAACACAGGACTCAAACTTGGACTTGTGGTGATTACGGGGTCTGTTTTGCCGAGCACCGGTGTGCTCGGGGGACCTCACCGCAGTTTTCGCCGGTTTTGTTTTCTGATCGTTTATTTACTGCTTATTTGATTTTCGCATTTTTTAGCCTTAGCTTAGGATTTTCTGTGATTGCGCCGTAATAATTAGGGTCCACACACTTACCTATCTACCTGTACCTATTAGATCGTAACTGGACCTAAATAAAAATTAATAAAGAAAAAGCTACTTGGTCACTTGAGGGGTCCCGAGCCGCTAGAGGTCGTATACAGCGCTGGCAGGACCCGCTGTGGCGAGCACCGATCGGCATCCAAGACCGTACACCGACCCCTCCTATTGACCACTTAGTCATCGGTTCTTCACGTTTAGAAATTGCTCTGCCAAGGCCGATTCTTTTGCATCATATAGGTAGTTTATATTCTGTCTTTATTTTATGCGTAGAACATTTTGCATGTAGACTGCTGGAGTCAGGTACGCATTTCTTACTCTGCATGCATCATTGATTTCCGGCGCACCGGCTTTTTTGTCTTCCCCCTGTTTTTGGACTTAAAATAATCAGGAGAGCCGAAAAATTCATTAGACGTTGTTTGATCTGAAAAATACCTAAAAACAAAAACTATAAAATTTGGGACTGCTAAATAAACTCGACCCTAAAAGACACTTCACCTAAAAATCTGTCTTGGGGAGAGCAACCCCCTCATTGTCTGGTTTGTATGCGCGAGAGAGTGACCCGCACACTAGGCTAGAGCCACATCCGAGCCCCGATCAGACTACCAGCCTTTTATACGGGACAGTCTGGTAGGCGGATTGGATTCCTATCAGGTCACGTAACCGCTCTGCTATCCTGACATGATCACCTAATAAAATTGAAAGATAATTGACCGAGCTCTTACGGTCTTCAGCTCAGTGTGGAGTAGGTGAACTCGGGGTTTGTTTGCTCATCTTGTTTGTTTTCTAGATCTCATCCGCCCGACTCGTCAGATCAAGATGATGGGTAGGAGGTCTCTTAGGCAGCCTTTGGCTGCACCGCTTTTCAGCACTCCATCCCACTCATCTAGGTTGGATCATGAGATATCAGACCCGCTCTCCGAACTCGAGTTCGATTCCGCCCTGTTCCCCCTTGACCACCCTTCTTCTATTCCTAAGATGCCTGTGCCAGATGCGAGACAACAGACGGTTGATATTTCGGCACCTGAGTTTGGGTCTTTTGCCTTTGTAGAGACCATGGTCGGCAGCAGCGATGACCACACCGGAGGAACCGACCAGAGCAGACTTACGTCCTGGACCAGGGTGCGATTAACACCACCCTGATCGCCTCCCTCGAGATGATGCAGCAGCAGATTAGGGATCAGGGGCGTTCATGATTGAGATGAGGAGAGAAATGGAGCAGATGAGAGCCGATCATGAGCAGCGCGGGCCCGGAGGAGACGGACCACAGAGACCCGATGAGCCGGCAGTAGCAACAACAGCCACAGCAGCCGCAGCAGAGCCGAGGCCGATGCGGGAGTTGCACAACCCCAGATCGACACTGATACACCGGTGGGTGGTACTTTCAGCGATCGTGGGGGACTTCAAGTTCCCCCCGGACACACTTCAGCTACTCTCCCGTTTCCACGGGCTCGCCACTGAGGAGCCCCATTTACATCTCTAGGAGTTTGAGATGATCTGTAGTACAGTCCACGATCGTCAGGTGGACGAGGACACCATCAGGATGATTTCTTTTCCTTTCTCCCTGGCAAACAGAGCAGCCAACCGGCTGAAGCACTTAGGGAGATTCGTATATATCTGGGAGCAGCTCCGCACCAAGTACTTGAACAAGTACTACCCACTCAGGCGGACCAATGCAACGAGGGCCTTGATCAGCAACTTCTCCATGCTCCCCAACGAGCAGTTTCACGAGGCATGGGAGAGGTTCAGAGAGCTGACCGACAGATGCCCGCACCGCGACATCACGAAGCCGAACCTAGTTCAGAGCTTCTTTTGTGGGTTGACACCAGAGCTGCAGGGCCTGGTGAACGCTTCTTGTGGCGGTTCCTACTTCGCCAAGGATGAGGATCAGGTCTGGGCCATCTACGAGGAGATGGCCGAGAACTATACAGTGTTGTCCCAGACCCGACTCGACACTCAGAGATGTCCACAGCCACAACCACAGACCGTGTAGTACCAGAGGATAGCACGGGTCGATGCCAGACCTTCCACTTCGTCCGCGGCAGCCGTACAAGCCGAGTCCATAGCCGCAGACATGGGTATCATCAGCGAGAAGCTGGACCGGATTGAGTTGATAGAGAAGAAGCAGTGCCAGAGCATATCTCAGATGGATCAGATGGCACAGACGCTGAGTGACCTGAAGACACAGCTCATGTGTCTCCAGGAGGTACAGATGGCTTCTCAGCCCCGTCTTCAGGCACGAGGAGATCCGAGCAGCAATGGTAGCTCGTCCCAGCGCTCCAGTTAGTCTAGACAGGTTCACCTTATACAAGCAGAGCCTACCAGCAGCCACAGTCGTACTGCCAGTCACCACCATCCCCAGACACTCAGATGGTGGTCTACCAGCCGGATCCGCCCTTGGCAGTACTCCCGCCACCTCCCTATGAGCCGGAGCCGTTGATGGATGTCAACGGGATTTGGTACGACTGACCCCAGCCCGGTATCTGACGAGACCATCCCGGATTCCGCTGATCGGCCGGAGGCACCAGTTCCCAGTAGCAGCCTCCAGTTCAGGGTGGCCAGTACGGCCAGCAACGTGAGTAGCACCAGCAGCCCCAGCCCCCAGTTCACCACCAGCAGCAGTCATCCCAGCACCACCAGCAGTATGGTCCTCGTCCCTATTAGCAGGAACAGTCTTGGAGGCGAGATCAGCCTCAGTAGTATCATCCACAACAGTACCCCTCTCACCCGCACCAACAGCAACAACCTCACTACCAGCTAGGCCACCCGTCAGGTTCTCATGGGCCAGCCTATGAGAACCCCGTCTTAGACGACCTAGCCCATCTCATGACCGAGCAGCATGCTACCTTTAGACGGGAGATGGATGAGTTCCTCCTGGAGATGCGGGAGATTGTGAGAGGGAATGCCGTCATCCCTGCCCAGATTGAGCCGAATCCGAACAACCTGAAGAGGAAGTCTGAGCAGGTAGAGTTCACAGAGTTTACCACTCCTAGTGATTCATTTGGTGATATGTCTGCATACATGTTTGATGCTGATTTGTTCCACTTAGGAGCTGTAGGATGCTAGCAGGCGGCGCCTTGTCTGAGCGACGTTCCCACACCACTTCAGGAGCGTCAGGCGAGGAGGAGCGCGATACTGATGCCGCAAGAGATGATGACGGTGGTGTTGACGCCACCATGGATGTTGATCCAACTGACGGTATTGAGGACATCGCTTCACCAGTTGGAGGAGGTGGTACTGACGCCACCACAACTGTCGAGCTAGAGTGCGGTACTAATGCCGCGAGTCGACATGCCGATGATGGTACTGAGGCCACCATTCCCAGTTCTGCTAGTCCTATTATTTTTCCGTCTGTACATGTATCTCAGGACGTTTCTAGAAATAAAGGAAAGGGTTTGTTATTTTCAGATCCACATGTGTTGCTTGATGATGTTTGTGTGGATTCTGCTGTTCATGACATGCCAGGCACTCTCCTAGTCCTTCATCTGAGAAGGACCCAGTGATCCCCTTTCCACGAGCACTCCACATGGCAAAGGGGAAGAAAACAGAAAATCAGAAAAAGAATCACCAGATAAAGTTCAGCCAGCAGATGATAGATAGATTCCATATACAGCTGACTCTTCAGGAGGCCTTGGAGCACATCCCTCTACTCCAGATATCACTCAGAGACAGGACCATAGTTAGGAGGAAGAGGAGGAACCATCAGTCTGAGATCCATGTGCTTACTCGAGCCACTTGTTTAGCGATACAGAACCGTCTGCCTGCCAAGAGGCCAAATGCAGGAGCCCCGTATGTCAGATGCCACATCCATGAGTAGAGGTTCGATCGCACTCTATTAGACAATGGTTCTTCGATCAACCTACTTCCGGCAACCCTTCTTGACCGCTTCTAGTTGGGCACTCTACGACAGAGCAGGACGGTCCTTTAGTTTGCTGATCGATTTGTCAAGAGGCTGAAGGGGTTGCTGAAGAATGTTGTTGTCACGATTCAGGGCCTGAAATTCCCCGTGGACTTCGTTGTGTTGGACAGGGAGATCCCTAAATCTGTGACCGATACCCCGATCATTCTAGGACACCCGTTCTTGGCCACAGCCAAGGCAGTGTCCGACCATGATAGCGAGAAGGTGTACTTTCGCGTCGAAGGCGAGAGTATACAAATAGAGACGATCGAGGAGACTAGAGCCAGAGATTTAGCTTTCTCAGAGCCGACTTCCGATTCAGAGCAGATGACAGAGGCAGGGCGAGACATCCACCAGGATTGCGATTTTGTGATTACAGATGATGAGGCAGTTTAGGCAGATCCAGTCGCACATGCCATCCTCTCACCTTCAGAGTTTGCTGATGCAGAGATGCCAACAGAGGAGAGCTTGGAGAGCGCATTCTTGGTCCAGGATACTTTTCAGACAGCAGAGCCGGTTCCCGACCGCGAGACAGATTGTTGTGAGTCTGATACAGATCCCTCGGAGTCAGATATTGATTGGGCAGAGTTTGATGATTTTATACCATGTCTGACTTCCACTGAGCCTACAGCTGGGGAGGATGTTGATTCCATGCAGAGCAGAGACAGTCCAGCAGAGCAACCTTTTCCAGATACAGATTACGAGAGAGAGTTTCCGTTCTCCCACGCAGATTTGGCAGCATTCACTCAGACTTTTCAGAGGCCAAATCCGCCAGCACCTACTTGTCTAGAGCTGAAGCCACTACCGTCGTCGCTGAAGTATAGGTTCCTTGCGGGTGAGCATGAGATGTACCCAGTCATTATCTCAGCAGATTTGACTGGAGAGCAGGAATCCCGTCTGATGGGGGTTCTTGAAAAGAACCGCAAGGTGATAGGATGGAGTGTAGCCTATCTCCAGGGGATAAGTCCGGCCCTGTGCTCCCACCATAGCTATCTCGAGGAGGAGGCAAAGCCGTCGCGTGAGTTCCAGCGGCGGCTGTACCCGAATCTTCGAGAGGTTGTCATGAAGGAGATCTCGAAATGGTGGAGCGCCGATTTTATCTACTCCATCTCCGACTTCAAATGGGTCAGTCACTTGCATGTGGTGCCCAAGAAGACGGGCATCACTATAGTTGTCAGCGAGTCTAGAGAGGAGATCGCTACCCGGGTATCCACTTCTTGGCGGGTATGTGTGGACTACAGATGATTGAACCAGGCCACCAAGAAGGATCATTTCCCCTGCCCTTTATTGATCAGATCATTGAGAGACTGGCAGGGAAGAGCCATTATTGTTTCTTGGATGGGTACTCCGACTATAATCAGGTGGCCATCGCGCCCGTGGACCAGGACAAGACCAACTTCACCTGTCCCTTCGGGACATATGCTTTCAGACACATGCCATTTGGATTGTCTAATGCTCCGGCGACCTTCCAGCGATGCATGTTGTCCACCTTTTTGGACATGGTGGGGGAGTGCTTGGAGGTCTTCATGGATGATTTCTCGGTCTACGGCGACGGATTCGATTCTTGTCTTGACTGCCTAGATCGAGTCCTTCAGCGATGCATTGAGGTTCACCTTGTGTTGTCTTGGGAGAAGAGTCACTTCATGGTGACTCTAGGGATAGTGCTTGGCCATATCATCTCCAACAGGGGCATGGAGGTGGATCCGGCCAAGGTGGATGTCATTAGAAAACTCAATCTACCATCCAACTTGTGGCAATTACGATCTTTTCTGGGGCACGTCGGTTTCTACCGACGCTTCATTCATGATTTTAGTAGGATTGCCCGACCGTTGACTGATCTGCTGACGAAATACACTGAGTTCCTTGTTGATGATAAGTGTCTATCGTCGTTTGAGACTCTCAAGAGTCGTGTTGTAGAGGCTCCTGTTCTCCAGCCGCCTGATTGGTCTCTCCCATTCGAGATCATGACGGACGCCTCCGATTTTTTCGTAGGGGCCGTGCTGGGACAGAGGAGGGATGGAGTCCCATTTGCTATTCACTACGCTAGCCAGACATTGGATGCCGCGCAACGGAACTATACCGTTACTGAGAAGGAGATGGTAGCTGTAGTTTTCGCCCTAGATAAGTTCAGATCTTACATCATTGGATCTAGAGTGACCATCTACACTGATCATACTGCCATCAGATACCTCTAAGCAAAAAAGGATGCCAAAGCCATATTGACCAGATGGATCCTTCTACTCCAGGAGTTTGATATAGAGATTAAGGACAAGCCTGGAGTCAAGAATGTGATGGCTTATCTCTCCCGATTAGAGCATCTTAAGGATTTTGAGCAGACCGAGCCTATTTGTGAGACCTTCCTAGATGAGGTGATCCTTGCTATCGCCTCTCTCCCGTGGTACGCTGATATTGTGAACTTTCTTGTTGCTAAGAAAGTCCCACAGGATTGGCCCAAACAGAGACTTGAGACCTTCCTTGCGAAGGCCAAGTTCTATCACTGGGAGGATCCCGTCCTTTATCACGAAGGAGGGGATAGCGTCTGGCGTAGGTGCATTCCTCAGGAGGAGCACCACAACGTCCTCACTTACTGCCACAAGCTTGAGGCAGGAGGACATCACTCTGGGAGGAGAATGGCACAGAAAGTGCTCCAATCCGGCCTATGGTGGCCTACTCTCTTCACGGACTCTGGAGTTCGTGAAGAAATGTACTGACTGTCAGAGGATGGGCACTGTGGACAACGTGATATGATGCCAATGCAGCCCATTCACTTCTGTGAGGTTTTTGACGCATGGGCATCGATTTCATGGGTCCATTCCCTAGGAGTCAGGGATTTGAGTACATTCTGTTGGCCGCTGATTATGTTAGTCGTTGGGTTGAGGCCATCCCCGCCCGATCCGCAGATGCTAGGACTATTTGAAGATTTTTAAGGAAGCATATCATTTCACAGTTCGGGGTACCTCGAGTGTTGATATCTGACGGGGGGTCTCATTTCGTCAACGACAAGGTAAAGGCCCTTGCTAGCGAGTTCAACATAGACCATCGAGTTGCCACTCCATACCACCCTCAGACGAATGGTCTTACTAAAGTGTCGAACAGGGAGATCAAGACTATATTGCAGAAAGTCGTCCGTCCTGACCGAAAGGATTGGTCACAGCTTTTGGACTCGGTCTTGTGGGCATATAGGACATCTTTCAAGACTCCTTTGGGTACATCTCCCTTTCGCCTCGTTTATGGAAAGCCCTGCGATTTACCTGTTGAGCTGAGACATAGGTCACTTTGGGTTGTTACTGATATACTTTTGGATCTAGAGCATGTAGGAGATCAGAGGAGGGTAGAGTTAGCAGCCCTGGAGGAGCTTCGTGATACAACCTTTTCGAGCAGCGTACAGTACAAGGAGAGAGTGAAGGAGTGGCATGATTCTCATATCAGCCACAAGCAGTTTGAGCCAAGACAACGAGTATGGTTGTTCGATGCCAGGTTGAGATTATTTCCAGGGAAGCTACATAGCAAATGGAAGGGACCTTACTTGGTTAGAAAGGTACTCGACAACGGGAGTATCGATATATCTGAGTTGTCTTCTGAGAGTACCTTTCGTGTTAACGGTCAGCGGCTCAAGCCATATCTAGATCATGAGCCGCGGGTCGTTGACGTTGCCCCGTTTCACTTTGCGTAAGATGTGGTCTCTTGACTCACATCTATTGCATCTCATGCCTGATTATCACTATTCTTCCGACTTGTATATATCCAGTTGTCCATATCACACTATTCTTCAGTCCAACACCCCATTTACATCTTTGACGTTGCTATACTTAGGATGCACTTTACCCTAAGTATAGGGGGGTGTAAGACTTTTGAGTTTCTTTTGATTCATTTTTACCTCTGTTTTGCTGCCTATACTTAAGGATATTTTACCTTTAGTATAGGGGAGGTAGACCCTGTACATTCTCACCCGGCTTTCCCTTCGTGTACAGTATGCTTATACTTAGGGATATTTTACCCTAAGTATAGGGGAGGTAGACCCTGTACATTCTCACTCGGCTTTCCCTTCGTGTATAGCCTGCTATACTTAGGATTATTTGATCCTAACTATAGAGGGAAAACCCGAGATCCTTTTGCATTCCTATTCTTTCATTCGTCGTTTTATATAGCATTCCTTTTCACTTCACGATACTAAGCACGAGTTATGTCTTCTTCATCGCTCTGGACTCTGAGGACATCCTTCAAGCTAAGTATAGGGGGGTGTGTATATATTCCATATATACTTTAGCCATAACTCGTACTTTGTGTGAGTGTGTTAATAAATAAAAATGGCTAAAAACCTAAAATCTAAAAATCCATAAAAATTGAAAAATTTTCCTTGTAAATAAAAATTCTTTTATTACACATACATAGCTAGTGTACAAATTTTTTTTGTAAAAATATTTGTAAAAACTTTTTGTGTAAATAGCTTGTAAATATTTTGATATCAAAATTATGTATATAGTACAAAATTTTTGTAATATGTTTTGAAAATCAAAAAGTTGCAAAAACCTTGTGTAACTTTGTGTACATATTTTGCAAAACTTGCATTCATGCATACATCCATGTTTTCAAAACATTTTTCAAAAATTTTGCACATGTGTAAATGTTTTGTAAATAGCATCTTTGTAAATACTTGTATAGTTTTTCCTGGATCATACTTGATATTTAAACTATCCTAGAATTAAATTGGAAAATGGAGCTTGATTAAGATCTTAACCCACCTAATTATAAGAGGAACCTTATAGGGCTTAGGGTTGAGACTTTTCAGGTCCATGGTAACTTCATTCTTTGAGTCTACTAGGCTATGATCATATGTCATCTCGATGAGCCTAAGTAGAGCACTTAACAACACATACATGACTCATATAGACAATGGCTTGACTTGGACCCGCACTTTACACCGAGCTCTCTACGGATGAGGTGGTGAGGAGGCAGTCTTTCTTGACTTGGGGTAGCATATGAGGGTAGTATTTCTAGGCAGAACCTCTCTTCTTATTATAGTGAAGGAAGTGTGTCTCAACTTGGTCTGGTTGCCATGAGGTCTAACGACAGGAGTTGTGGGTTGCAATAATGCTTCAAAAGAGGGATAGTCTACTGGCTCAAGAGGAAAAACTCCTTATGTATATATATTGCACTTTGTAGATATGTTGTACATATGCACATCAAAAAAATGTAAAAAGAAAACAACTCCAAAATAGTGGTGGGTCTGATAGAAAATGATAATCCCACCGGAGTGTATATAGTGCAATAAGCAAAGCTTGAGACTCATGTTCCATCTTATGTAGCTTGCAGCAGGGAGACTTAGCTACACTGGTTAAACTCCCAGGAATACATGGCTACACTGGCTATGATCCATTCTCTTATTCCCCCTCTTTTTGAGCCGGTTGAACTTGAACTTAAAAGGGAATACCCTGCTCCTCGAGGAAAGAGTGGCCAGACTAGGGTAATAGAGTTACCTTGTTGGGGAGGGTTGTCATTTTGCTACTTCTGAGGTGGAGAGCTATACCTCACTTACACTGTACAAGGAAAGATTCATGGTCTTCAGGGTTTGTGTATGTAGACTTGTTCTGATTTGGATTATTGAGGAGTCTTGACTATAGATTAGTGGATCTTAGAGGCTGTTGAGTATTAAACCTGAGTCCAAATAAGGTTCTAATACATTAATAATCCAAAGATCTGATCGAGCTCCATATTTCAATTTAATGAAGGCAAGTTTAATAATCAGCATGATCCTTGCATTCCTCTCTTTTTCTTTTTCTTTTCTTTTTCACTTCTTTTTCAAATAAGTGTTTGGTAAGGGACTAACAAAGTTAAGTATAGGGGGGTGATGAATCCCCATTCATCACTCTTTATTCCTTTATTTTAGCGAGAAACCTTAGCCAAATGCCTTGTAAATACTTGTAAATAGCATAAATTATCAAAATGCATGCATCATGTAATTATGCATAATTAGCATGTTTTTGTATAAAAATAAGGAATAAAGAAACACAAGAAAAAGAGGGAAATATCTAGAATAAATATTGAGTGACCTAATCCCAAGGGAGGGCTCAGCATGGGCCTGACCGCAAAAGAAATCAAGTAGAGGGAGATAGGGTCAATCATACTATGTACATAACCCTATGTATATAAATAATTTTATTTTCCTCTAAATAAAAATAAAAATGTATTTTTGTTAATTTGTGCATATTTACAAAAATGAAATAAAAATCAGAAAAATAAAAATAAAAATAATAAAAATCATTTTCCACCTTGTATATATACCATGTACATATGTATATACAGCTATTTATTTAAATAATGTAAATAAATCATAAAAATAAAATAAAAATACCTTTTTATTCCAAATTTTATGTTGTAAATAAATAAAATAAAAAATTGGAATAATTGTGCAAAAATAAACAATAAAAAATAAAAAATACATATATGTATATACCTATATATAATAATAATATAATGTAAATACGTTATTTAGTTTTCAAAAAATAATTAAAAATCACTAAAAAATACTTTAAAAATAAATAAACATTTTTCATGTTGAAAAGTTTTTAAATAAAAGTCATCTAGTTTTTTTTAATTGAATTTTCAAATAATTAATAAATGGCGGCCTCCCATTGGTCCACGGGGGATGTTGACCCCCGGTCAACTGTCACCCAGGACCACACCTTGGCGGATCTGCTTCGCCGACCCGTTTTCTCCAATTTTTCACGAGTCGATCCGACCACCATCAATCAAGACCCCGAGCTCCATTTACACTTGATCCATCTGAGACCCTCGCCCGGGGGAGATTTTAGGGATCCGTGCACCATTGCACCTTGCCCGACCCCTTCTTGCTGGACCCTTCATCATATAAAACCTCTCCTCCGGCCACACTTTCATGCCATCTTTGGCCTCCGCCTTTCATCCTAGGACCTCCATTACCCTCCTTAGAGTGACAGCTATCCGAGGGCGGTGTTGTAGTGAGGAGGGAGCGGCCCCAGCCACTTATCTGATGAGCTCCTTCGCCGTGCGCCGCCGCGAGGTGCGCCCGAGCCTCTGGCCCCGACGAACCATTGAGGCAAGGATCCTAGGAGCTTCCCCAGCTTCAGAATAGTCGACCTCATCCACCAGGTATCTTCGATTCCCCCTAGGTTAGGTCAATTTCCATTTTCGCCCAAATCGCGCCGCCGGCCTTCGCCGGTCGATTCCCCATGCACCGCTCATCCATTGATTGATCTAACCCCTGATTCATCTTCATGAGACCTCTACCCATCTGCTACGCCCCTCCGATCACCTTGGTTCGCCCCGGAACCAAGAAGTGGGCCTCCATCATCGTCGCTTCGCCGGAGGCCTCCGTTCCGACCCATCTGACCACCCATTCCACCCCTAACTGGGTCGAGGCACTTTGCCCTCGACCTAGGAGTCTTGCTATGCTGTTTTGCAGGTCAAAGAGACCCAACTGAGGGTCCTCACATCCGAGCACAGGAGCTTCGCTCCTCCTTCATCACCGGAGCTCCCCGGAGCTTCCCGGCTTCATCAGAGGTGCCCACCAACCGCGGAAGAGTTCGAGCTTCCTTCTCTACATCCCAGCAGCCTAGTAGGAGGTCCAGCATGCACGGATTGAGCCGGCGATCTTCGCTAGAGTCGAGTTCTTCCAGGACCTCTAGCTACCGTCCTATCAGCCCCTCCGCTCCAGTTCTGATCATCGCCATCCATTTGCGGAGCTTCATCCACCGTCTGATTCACCTGGGGCTTGATCCGGATCATTCATCGACGAAGGGGTACCCGACACGCTCAGCCATCGGATCTACACGTGGCACCCACTCGCCCGTCAGATCATTAATTAAGGGGTAATATCACTTAGGCCCTTGTCATTTTTCTTTTTATCGTGTAGTCCTATAAATATTAATTTACGTTGTTTTTATTTTTGAACATTTGCGGTTAGGACCCTAGGTTTATTTTATTTGCAATTTAGTCCTTGTTTATGTAAGCCACGTGCATCGATACGTGAGTTTGGGGATATTTGCATTTTCAGCCCTGTATTTCCTATGTGTTACTGTTTGGAATTTTATAAATAGGAATTACACTTATACCCCTCCGAGTCTGAGCCATGTACTACGCGCGTGTTTTTATGGACTTTTTGCATTCCAGGCCCTGTACTTTCTTTATGTGTTATTGATTGATCCTGG
This sequence comes from Ottelia alismoides, assembly GCA_037367405.1. Lineage (NCBI taxonomy): Eukaryota > Viridiplantae > Streptophyta > Magnoliopsida > Alismatales > Hydrocharitaceae > Ottelia > Ottelia alismoides. Next base: position 368,316 of record JAZKJV010007051.1, read on the forward strand.
AAATATGTTTCTTTACACTTAGGTCCCCGATTGCTATGTGTCTTGTTTTATTGAATAAAATATCAAATTAAATCTAAATTATGTTAAATTTGGATACATGGCTCCTACCACTATGTAAAAATTTCCCTAATTTTTTGGGACATTTTTGAGGCTTTTTACTATTTTAAAAAAAATCAAAAATATGCATTTTTGTTACTATCTGAATTGAAAAATCAAAGAAAATATAAAAATTTGTCTAAAAATTTTTAAAAATTAGGGATAATTAGTTTTGGTGTTTTCTTGCTTCTATCCAATTTTTAGCTTATTTAGATTTATAAAACCTATAGAAATTGAAAAATCTTAAAAATCTCATAAAAAATATTAAAAAACTATAAAATTCAAAAAAATGCAATCTCTTCTTCTGTAGCTTAGTTTTTATATATTTTTCATAAAAAATGTCTTCAGATTTTTATAGATCAATTATATATTTTTAATTGATCTTTCAAGTCTGGCTGCACATTGAGTTTCTGTTTTCCTCTTTCTCTATTTTTAGAAAATCAAATAAAAATTATAAAATCTCTAGAAAATTACCAAAAACACTTAAAAACACAAAAACAATTTTGTTTGAATTTTTGGAGTATTTTTGAGTGCTTAAATAAATTATTATTGTTGCTTGTTTTCTCGTTTTCCTTATAATTAAAAACACAAAAAAAATTAAAAAGAATTAAAAATCCACCAAAAAATAGTTTATTCTTTAATTTTGATTTTGACTACTTCGTAGGTCGCAAGGCCAACTCGTGCTCCCTGAGTCTGACCTTGGTCGCTATACCATGTTAATAAAATTAGCGAGGACCGCTTGTGATTTGTATTGTTTTATCCCTTGTTTGGTGGTTCTTATTTTTCTTGATTGACTGAGTCTTCTCGATCCGGGTCGCAACGACCCGAGAGTGATTTCTACCTCACCTGGATCTTGAGATCTCTGCATCATTTTATCGGTCGATCAACAACCTAGATAATGAGGAAGTGCTGCTCAGATTAATGTCACTCAACGATGAGGTAAATTCTTATGAACCTACTATTGTTTAATTTAAATATGCTTTAACTAAAAGGCATGACCTAGCTATTAAGTTGAATAAGGGAAACAAATTGCCTAAGGTTAATGCATGCACACTATAACGAGAGGATGAATCTAAAGGTAGTCAACTTAAGGGTAACTTAGAGAAACTTATGATAGATCTATACATTAAACCAAAGATAGATCTAACATACTAAAGAATTGAAGCACTAACCGGAAGCCGTCGCTTAAGGAATTGAAGTCCAGATGATGGGATTTCCTTCTCCTTCTCAACTCTTGCCCAATGCGCTTGAGTAATGGATCCTCAATCATTCATTAGTTGAGGAAGAGGGGACCCAATACATATTTATAAAACATGATGGTTACCTATCCATTAAGATAACCACCAAAAGCAACCTCCCAATGATGCATCCTTTCATAATTAATCATGAGCCACAAAATAAGAAATAAAAATAAAGTTGGCAACTATCATATATGATAGTTGCATGCATATAATTTCTTACATTCTCCCACTTGGCTCATTTAGCAAATTTGTTGCTTTACATTTGTCAAGTTAAGCTCTATTAATATGAATCTTGGTGGCAGATACCTTTCAAGCAGATATATCCTTCCAAGCATTACAATACTAATAGTTTATTTAACGTGACAAATCTTTATGTGTTAATATCCAGATATTAATACGGATCCTTTCTTTATGTCTGTTTATTAATTGCATGCTACTGAAATATAACATACAATAAACAAAATATCATCATACCAAACTTATGGTGTACACAGATGGATGTATTGATATTATTACAAGGTACTAGATAGGTCCATTTCAGTTACATGATTGATGAATACACTAGGCGGCAAATCCTTTGTCATAGGATCCACAATCATGTACTTAGTACCTATATGTTCAATCAATACTAAATGATCTCTAACTATCTCTTTAACAACAAGATATTTAATGTTGATTCTCATTCCGACACGTGTATACTTGTTGTTGTTAGCGAAAAATACGGCTGCAGAATTATCACAATGAATCTTTAATGGTCTTGAGATTGAATCCACTATCTTGAGACCCGCAATGAAATTCTTTAGCCAAAGTGCTTGTGTAGTAGCCTCGTGACATGCTATGAATTCAGCTTCCATGGTATTTGATGTGACAAGTGATTGCTTCACACTTCTCCATGAAATAGCACCTCCAGCAAGCAGAAAATGTATCCAGAGGTAGATTTTCTATCCTCCTTACTATCTGCATAATCCGAATCCGAATAGCCAATGACTTCTAAGGAATCTGAATGTCGGTAGATTAATATAAAATCCTTAGTTCCTTACAAATATCGCAAGACCTTCTTTGCCGCTATCCAATGATCCATGCCTGGATTGTTTTGATATCTACCCAACATTCCAACTGCAAAACATATATCTGGTCTAGTACATGTTTGGGCATACATTAGACTCCCAATGATAGATGTATATGGAATGCCCTTCATATGTTCTTTTTCTAAATTATTTTGGGGACATTTGAATGAGAAAATTTTATCTCCTTTTACCATAGGTGCTGGGGTAGGAGAACAATATTTTATCCCAAATCTCTCTAATAACTTTTCAATATAGGCCTTTAGAGACAATCCAAGTACTCTATGAGATCTGTCTATATGAATTTCAATGCCAATGACATATTTAGCATCGTCCATATCTTTCATTTCAAAATTATTAGAAAGAAACATCTTTGTATCTCGCCATCCCAAGGTCATTACAAGCAAGTAAAATGTCGTCTACATAAAGAACTATAAAAGCGTATTTACTCCCACTCATCTTAAGATATATACAATTATCAACAATGTTCTCAACAAAACCAAATGAAGTTATTGCATTGTTGAACTTAATGTACCATTGACGAGATGCTTGTTTTAGTCCATATATACATTTTCTTAATTTACAAACCAAATGCTTGCTATTATATAAAATAAAACCCTCAGGTTGTCGTATGTAAACATGTTCATCCAAGTCTCCATTAAGAAAAGCTGTTTTCACATCCATTTGGTATAACTCTAAATCATAACGAGCTACTAATACCATGATTATTTGTAATGAGTCCTTTCGTGATACTGGAGCGAAAGTCTCATGGTAATCTATGCCCTCCTTTTGAGTAAAATCTTTAGCCACAAGTCTGGCTTTATATCTCTCAATGTTACCTAATGAGTCTTTCTTAGTTTTAAAGACCCATTTGCAACCAATAGATTTCGCTCCTTTGGGTAGCTCTACCAAGTCCCATACTTGGTTTGCACTCATAGAATCCATCTCCTCTCTTATGGCATTATACCATTTAGTAGAATTAATTCCACTCATGGCTTGTGAAAATGATATTGGATCTTCTGAAATTCCGGTGTCGTAGTCACATTCTAGTAGGTATGTTATAAAATCTGATGAAATTGTAGATTTTACTACCCGACCATATCTAGTTGTAACAACACCTTGTTAAACAGTTGGTGTTATGTCAACTTGATTTTCAGGTAGTGGAGGATTCACCATTGGTTCAACTAAAGGAATATCTTGGACTTGAGGGACAACAATATCTTGATGTTGTGTCTCATCCAAGATATCGTGTTGAATATTTTGCTCCTTCCTTTCTAGTGGTATAACAAGATCCGGTAATTCATCAAGTATGATGTCTTTAATTACCATCCTGCTCCCACTTTTCTCGCTATTTTCCAAAAAAATATAGCATTCCTTGGTTCTACAATACTTGATTCCCTATTTGGACAATAGAATCTATAACCTTTAGAGCCTTCTGAATAACCAAAGAAGTATCCACTAGTGGTCTTTATATCCAATTTTTTTCATGTGAGTTATAGATTCTAATCTCAGCTTGAGAACCCCAAACGTGCATGTGTTTCAATCTTGGTTTCCATCCCTTCCAAAGCTCAAATGGAGTGGATGAAACTGCTTTTGATGGGACTCTATTCAATATGTACACAGCTGTCTTTAGAGCTTCACTCTAAAAGGATAATGGTAATGAGGAGTTACTCATCATACTTCGAACCATATCCATTAACGTGCGATTCTGTCTTTCGGCGACACCGTTTTGATCTGGCTCACCGGGCATTGAAAATTGATGTTCAATACCTTCACCTTTAAGAAATCACGCAAATGGTCCAAGTTTTTGTCCTCCTCCAACATACCTACCATAATACTTACCACCTCTATCTGATCTCACAATTTTAATTTTCCTTTCTCATTGTCTCTCTACTTTTATTTGATAATCCTTAAAAGCATTTATAGCTTCTGATTTTTCAAATAAAAGATAAAGATACATGTAACGTGAGAAATCATCTATGAAGGTGATGGAGTATTTTTGACCACTAAAACATTCTGTAATAAACGGATCACATACGTCAGTATGTATAATTTTTAAAAGACTAGTACTTCTCCTTGATCCTTTAGCATGTTTGTTGGTATGTTTAACTTTAATACACACCACACAAACACTTAATCAGTAAAGTCAAGAGCATCAATTACTCCATCATTTACTAATTTTTTAATTCTTTTAATGGAGATGTGACCTTATCTTTTATGCCATAACATTGATGATCGATCACTAATACATTTTCGCTTTTTACCAACAACATTGTAAACAAGGAGATTGCTTTCAAAATGCGAATCTAAATGCATTTTGTACAAATTATCAACCAATTCACCTGTGCCAATTAACTTATCATTCTTGAATATTTGGAAAAGTAATTTATCAAATAAAAATTTGTATCCAAGTTTACAAAGTCTAGATATAGAAATCAAATTTCTAGAGAACTTGGGTACATAAAAAAAATTCCAAATCAAGAACATAGCCAGATTGTAAAATGAGTCTTTGCGTCCCAATCACTTCTACATTTGAAGACATGCGATTTCCCATAAATACGCTTTGCTCATTTTCCATTGACCTCCTTTTGCTCAGAAAGCCCTGCATGGAGTTGGAAATATGAATTGAAGTTCTAGAATCAATCCACCAAGTATTAGAAGGAACATCAATGAAATTAGATTCATGACATACTGATGAGCGTTCCGAGCGACTAAGGGTAAAGGTATCAATCGGTCGTTGCGACCTCAATCACTCAGACGTGTGCTCACTCAAGAAAAAGTAGACCACCAAGATAGATAAAGTCAATCAAAAATGCGATAGCGGTCTCGCTATTAGATTAACCTGGTATAGCGACCAGGGTCGAACACAAGGAGCACGGGTTGGCCTCTCGGCCTACGAAGTAGTCAAAAAGAGAAATAAAATAAAAGAGGCAAATATTTTTGGTGGTTTTTAATTATTTAATATTTTTTGGATTTTTAATGAATTAAGAATATAGGAAAAGTAAATAAACACACACTTCAACAAATTATTAAAAGCAATAAAAATCAACCACAAATTCAAACAAAAATATTTTTATGTGTTTTATGCTTTTTAGTGTTTTTGGTGAATTTTTGAGAATTTTCTAATGTTTATTTAATTTTCTAAAAATCAAAAAGTGACTAAAACAGTAGGTACTGTCCAGCCAAGCTACAAGGGCCTAGATAAAATATCTAAAAGCCCCAAATTAGCTGGGAGGTAATTTTCCTGTAAAGAGAATAAAACAAGGAAAATTTAAGCACCTATTTTATTGTTTTTGGATTTTTAATTGATATACTAGAATTTTTATAAGATTTTGAGTGTTTTTCAATTTTTAGTGGTTTTCAGTAATGAAAAATAGCCAAAATTGGCTAGAAAATCAAACACAACAAAATACACAGTAGACAATTTTTTTGTAATTTTTAGACACTATTTAATATTTTTTGTGATTTTTAAAGTCAGACAGTGAAGAAAATAGATTTTTTGAATTTTTAAAAATATCAAATGAAAACAAAAATGTCCTCAAAAATCCTCGAAAATTTTACACTATGGCAGGAGCCATGTATCCAATTTTCGTTGGACTCCAATTTTCGTTGGATTTGGAGGTAATTTGCTATTTTATTCAAAAAATAAAGAAGGGGCACAGTGCACAGGGACCAAAGTGCAAATACCCAAGAGTCTGGGGGGTCTGGTGCAATTAACCCAGTGAAACACGTGCTACGCGCGTGTCTGGGGCACTCAGGGACCCATCTGTAAGAAAAATTAGTTCCAAGGGCTTATTGGTAACAGGTACCAAAAGTCCAGGGACCTATTCGCAAAATACCCAAAAATTCACGCACATGCTCAAATGTATCACGCACAGGGGTATAAATGCAAATGGTTAAAAACTTTCATTCAATTGATAACAACCAGAACTACAGGGCCTATATTGCAAATAAACCAGAGAGTCACGTGTCGATGCACGTGTCATACAACGCACAGGGGTATAAATGCAAACCAAACAGAGTATGGGGTCCTCTATGCAAATAACCCTAAAACTAAACAACTGGATTAACTAATTACAGGACTAACTACGAAATAAAATAGCAGAGGGGGCCTAAGGGTAAATTACCCCTTTATTACGCGGACCGCGCGATGGACGCCACGTGGAGGAATCAGCGGTGAGGATCGGCTGGCGCTCCAAACTGGGGTCCTCGAAGTGATCTGACGCTCAAGGTCAAGCCACGTGGTGTGATCAACGGTCGTGGCTCTCTGTGGCTTAACCCACGAGCATCGGGCGGCTGGGATCGGCCCTCTTCAGATCTGACGGTGAAGGCGGCTCCTCGAAAGGACGGTCCAGATAAGAACTGGAGCAGGAGGGCTGATCGAACGGCGTCTGGAGGTCGTGGAAGAACAGGTGGCCGGCGAACTTCGCCGGCCCAGTGCGAGCGCTCCTGACCTCCTCGCGGGGCGCTGATGATCGGAACAGATCGGGCGTGGGCCTCCGCGACGGATGGGGGTCTCCGATGACCCAGCCGAGCTCCGAGGAGCTCGGGCGAGGTCGGCGGAGCTGTGCCTCCTGGCTGAATGTCGAAGGACCTCAGGTGCCCTTCGTTCGACCTGCAAAGCAATCCATAAGACTCGCGGGGCGAGGGCAAACTGCCTCGACCCGGTTAGGCGGGGTGACGATGAACGGTGGGTCGCAGCGGATGAGCTCCGGTGAAGTGGGGACGGTGGAGCTCGAATCCCAGCTCCTGTGCGAGCTGGGTTGGATGGGAATGTGGAGAAGGTGCGCGGGAAGGAGGCGAAGGCGATGATGAAGCCCGATGATCGATTGGGGGTCGGTTGTGGACGGAATCGGCAAAATACGGCGGAGCGGCGATTTAGGCATAATCGAAAATCAAAGAAAAAGGGAGGTCTAAGGGACTACCTGGGCGGAGGAGTAGACTGTGGATGAGCTAAGTAAGCTCTGGGTCGTTGCCTCGAGGAGCGTCTCCCTCCGAGGCCCGATGCTCCTACTGGTGGCGGAGCAACGGCGGCGAAGCTCGCCGGATCAGTGGACACGCCTCCTCTCCTCGCTTCAACAACGCCAAACATGAGCTGTCACTCTCACGAATACGCTGGAGCTCACAGGGGTGGATTCGAATGGCCAAAGATGGATAAGGAAGGTGGCGGAGCTGGGACTATATACTCCTAGGGGTCCGGCTATCGGGAGGTCGGGCGAGTAGCTCAGTGCGCGGATCCCCAAAATCCACCCCGGGCGTGGATCAGGGATGATCAAGCTCGGATTAGAGCCCGGGGTTAACGGATTCAGGAGTCGGATCAAGTGTGCAAAATGGCGAGAAATCGGGTTGCGGGCACGGATCCGAGACGGGGTGGTCCTGGGGGGGGGGGGGAGTTGACCGGGCGGTCAACACTTCCCAGGACCAATAAGAAAGGGCCACGTGGCTGGATTTTGCAATTAAAAATAAGGGTAGCAAATGGCCGATTTAACAAAAAGTTAAAACATGAAATCTTTTTATTTTATTTTTTTTCTATTTTTAGTGATTTTTAATAATTTTTTCGAAATAAAAATAAGGTATATACATAATATGTAATATATAGGTATATGTACACTATATAGGGTTTTTAATTTTGATTTTTAATTTGTTATTTTTATAGAATTTTATTCCCATTTTATATTTTATTTATTTATATTATAAAATAGGGAATAAAAAGGTATTTTTATATTATTTTAGTTATTTATATACATAGGTAAAATAAATACATATATACATTTATATACATGGTATATTTACAATATATTTTTGTGTTTTTAATTTTGTTATTTTTATTTTGTTTTTGTTTTAATTGTTTTTATTTAATTTATTTACACTATATAATATAGGATATGTACAAAAATTTTAGAAATTAATTTTATTTATTTATAAGAATAAATAAGGATGATGGTGGTTCTATGTATAATGTGATCATGTACAAGTTATGTTTTTGTTTTCTTTTTAATTTTTAAATTTTTGTTTTGGTTTTATATTTAAAAAAATATACAAATATTTACAAGCCTACTTAAGTCTATTTTTGTGAGGAAAATATTTTATTTTATTTACATAGGTATTTACACACATGAGCCCCTATCTCCCTCTAATTTGGCTTTTATGCGGTCAGGCCCATGTTGAGCCCTCCGTTGGGTTAGGTTGCTCAATATTTATTCTAAATATTTCCCTCTTTTTCTTTTTAATCTTTATTCTTTTATTTTTGCATAAAAACATGCTAATTATATGTTTTTACACAATGCATGCTTTTGGTAATTATTTGTATTTACACATATCTACATGCATTTGCAAAGGTTTTTGTAGCTAAAATATAAGAATAAAGAGTGATGAATGAGTATTCATCACCCCCCTATACTTAACTTTGCTAGTCCCTTAGCAAACACTTATTTGAAAAAGAAGTGAAAAAGAGATAAAGAAAAAGAAAAAGAGAATGTACATGGATCAAGGCTGATTATTAAACTTGCCTTCATTAAATTAAGGTATGGAGCTCGATCAGATCTTTGGATTATTAATGTGTCGGAACCTTATTTGGACTTAAGTCTAAAACTCAACAGCCTCTAAGTTCCACTAATCTATAACCAAGACTCCTCAATGCTCCAGATCAGAACAAGTCATCAATCACAAACCCTGAAGACCATGAATCTTTTCTTGTCCTGTGAATGTGATGTCTAAGCTCTCCACCTCAGAAATGGCAATTTGACAACCCTCCCTAACAAGGTAACTCTATGTCGTCAATCTGGCCACTCTTTCCTCGAGGAGCGGGGTATTCCCTTCTAAGTTCAAGTTCAACCGGCTCAAGAAGAGGAGGAAGAAGAGAATGGGTCAAGGTCAGTGTAGCCAAGTACCCTTGGGAGCTTGACCAGTGTAGCCAAGTCTCCCTGCTGCAAGCTACATCAGGTGGATCATGAAACCAAGCTTTGCTTATTGCACTCTATATACATACTCCGGTGGGATTATCATTTTCTCTCAGACCCACCACTTTTTTGGAGTTATTTTCTTTTTGCACATTTTTTTTTCAAGTGCATCTATACAACATATACATGTGCAGCATATATACAAGGAGTTTTTCCTCTTGAGCCAGTAGACTATCCCTCTTTTGAAGCTTTATCGCAACCCACAACTCCCGTCGTTAGACCTCATGGCAACCAGACCAAGTTGAGACGCACTTCCTTCACTAAAAGAAGAAGAGAGGTTCCGCCTAGAAGCACTACCCTCATATGCTACCCCAAGTCAAGGAAGACTGCCTCCTCACCATCTCATCCGTAGAGAGCTCAGTGCATAGTGCTGGTGTCCAAGTAAGGCCATAATCTATATGAGTCATGTGTTGTTGTTAAGTGCTCTACTTAGGCTCATTGAGATGACATGTGATCATAGCCTAGTGGACTCAAAGAATTAAGTCACCATGGACCTGAAAAGCCTTAAACCTAAGCCCTATAAGGTTCCTCTTAGAAATTAGGTGGATTAAGATCTTAACCAAGCTCCATCCCTCAATTTGATTCCAGGCTAGTTTAAATGTCAACTATCATCCAGAAAAAACTATATACATATGTACAAAAGATGCTATTTACACAAGTTTTTACAAACATGCAAAATTTTTGAAAAATGTTTTGAAATCATGAATGGATGATGCATGAAGTGCAAGTTTTGCAAAAAGATATTTACACAAATTTACACACGATTTTTGCAAACTTTTGATTTTCAAAACATTTTGGAAAAAATTTGTACTATATACATAATTTGACAAGAAAATATTTACACAAACTTTACACAAAAGATTTTTGAAATCATTTTTACAAAAATACTTTGTACACTAGCTATTTATGTGCAAATAAAAGAAGTTTATGTACATGAAAATTTTTAATTTTTGTGATTTTTAGCCATTTTATTTATTAACACACTCACACAAAGTACGAGTTATGGCTAAAGTATATATGACATATATACACACCCCCCTATACTTAGCTCGAACGATGTCCTCAGAGTCAAGAGCGATGAAGAAGACATAACCCGTGCTATGTATAGGGAAGTGAAAAGAAGGGCTATATACAAGGACGAATAAATGAAATAGAAAAGTCAAGAGGGTCTCGGGTCTTCCCCCTATACTTAGGATCAAGTAATCCTAAGTATAGCAGGCTGTATACTAAGGGAAAAACCGAGTGGAGAATGTACAGGGTCTACCCCCCCTATACTTAGGGTGAAATATCCCTAAATATAGGCAGCAAAACAGGGGTAGACAACAACAAAAGAAATACCCGAAGGTCTCACATCCCCCCTATACTTAGGGTAAAGTGCACCCTAAGTATAGCATAATCACAAGATTAAGAAAGGGATGTGGGACTAAAGGATGTAATGATATGGACATCTGGATCTATACAAGGCGAAAGATCAGTGAAACTCGGGTGTGAGATGTCTTGGATGTGAGTCAAAGACCACATCTCACGCAAAGTGAATAGGGGCAAGATCAACGACCTGTGGCTCATGATCTAGAAATGGCTTGAGCCGCTGGCCGTTCACTCGAAAGGTACTCTCAGAAGACAACTCAGATATATCAATGCTACCGTTGTCGTGTACCTTTCTAACCAAGTAGGGTCCCTTCCATTTGCTCTGTAGCTTCCCTGGAAATAAACGAAGCCTCGCATCAAACAGCCATACTCTCTGTCCAATCTCAAAATGCTTGTGGCTGATATGAGAATCATGCCACTCCTTCACTCTCTCCTTATACTGTAGGCTGTTTGAGAAAGCTGTATCTCTAAGCTCCTCCAGGGCGGCTAACTCTGCCCTCCTCTGGTCTCCCATACCATCTGGATCCATAAGAATATCTGTAACTGCCCAAAGTGACTTGTGCCTCAGCTCAACAGGTAAATGGCATGGCTTGCCATATACGAGGCGAAAGGGAGATGTGCCCAATGGAGTCTTGAAAGACGTCCTATATGCCCATAAGACCAAGTCCAAAAGCTGTGACCAATCCTTTCGGTCAGGGCGGACGACTTTCTGCAATATAGTCTTGATCTCCCTATTCGACACCTCAACTAGACCATTCGTCTGTGGATGGTAAGGTGTAGCAACACGATGGTCTATACCGAACTCGCTAGCAAGGGCCTTCACCTGGTCGTTGATGAAATGAGACCCCCCATCAGAAATCAGAACTCGTGGAACCCCGAACCGCGTGATGATGTGCTTCCTCAAAAATCTGCAAACTGTCCTCACATCAGCGGCTCGGGCGGGGATAGCCTCAACCCAACGACTAACATAATCCACGGCCAACAGAATGTACTCAAATCCCTGACTCTTAGGGAATGGACCCATGAAATCGATGCCCCATGCGTCAAAAACCTCACAGAAGTGAATGGGCTGCATCGGCATCATATCACGCTGTCCACAAGTGCCCATCCTCTGACAGTCAGTACACCTCTTTACGAACTCGTCAGAGTCCTTGAAGAGGGTAGGCCACCACAAGCTAGATTGGAGCACTTTCTGTGTCGTTCTCCTCCCAGAATGATGTCCTCCTGCCTCAAGCTTGTGGCAGTAAGTGAGGACGCTATGGTGTTCCTCCTGAGGAATACACCGACGCCAGACGCTATCCCCTCCTTCGTGGTAAAGGATGGGATCCTCCCAGTGGTAGGACTTGGCCTTCGCAAGGAAGGTCTCAAGCCTCTGCCCGGGCCAATCTTGTGGGACTTTCCCAGCAACGAGAAAGTTCACAATATCGGCATACCACGGGAGTGAGGCGATAGCAAGGATCGCCTCATCTGGGAAGGTATCTCGAATAGGATCAATCTGCTCAAACTCCTCAGGCTGCTCTAAACGGGAGAGATGATCCGCCACCACATTCTTGACTCCATGCTTATCCTTAATCTCAATGTCGAACTCCTGGAGTAGAAGGATCCATCTCGTGAGTTTGGCCTTGGCATCCTTCTTTGCCATGAGGTACCTGATGGCAGTGTGATCTGTGTACAAAGTCACTCTAGATCCAATGATATAAGATCGGAACTTATCTAGGGCGAACACTACGGCTAACATTTCCTTCTCTGTGACCGTGTAATTCCGCTGGGCGGAATCCAATGTGCGGCTAGCGTAGTGGATAGCAAATGGAACTCCATCCCTCCTCTGTCCCAGCACTGCCCCTACGGCAAAATCGGAGGCATCCGTCATGATCTCGAATGGGAGAGACCAATCAGGCGGCTGGAGGACAGGAGCCTCAATAACACACTGCTGGAGAGTCGCAAAGGACAAAAGACACTTGTCATCGACAAGGAACTCGGTGTCTTTCGTCAAGAGGTCAATCAACGGCCGGGCAATCCTGCTGAAATCCTGAATAAATCTCCTATAAAATCCAACGTGCCCCAGGAATGACCGTAACTGCCTCAAATTGGACGGCGGTGCGAGTTTTCTAATGACATCAACCTTGGCCGGATCAACCTCCATGCCCCTGTTGGAGATGATGTGGCCAAGCACCGTCCCTTGAGTCACCATGAAGTGACTCTTCTCCCAAGATAGAACCAAATGGTACTCAATACATCGCTGGAGTACTCGGTCTAGGCAGTCAAGACAAGAGTCGAATCCGTCGCCGTAGACCGAGAAATCGTCCATGAAGACCTCCAAACACTCCCCTACCATGTCTGAAAAGATCGACAACATGCACCTCTGAAAAGTCACAGGGGCGTTGCATAGCCCAAATGGCATGCGTCGAAAGGCATATGTACCAAAGGGACATGTAAAGGTGGTCTTCTCCTGATCCTCAGGAGCGATGGCCACCTGGTTGTAGCCCGAGTACCCATCCAGGAAGCAATAATGGCTCTTCCCTGCCAGTCTCTCAATGATCTGGTCAATAAAAGGCAGGGGGAAATGGTCCTTCTTGGTGGCCTGGTTGAGTCTCCTGTAGTCAACACAGACCCTCCAAGAGTTGGGTACTCGTGTAGCAATCTACTCTCCTGACTCACTGATCACAGTCGTGATACCCGTCTTCTTGGGCACCACATGCAAGGGGCTGACCCACTTGGAGTCGGAAATGGGATAAATGAAATCTGCACTCCACCATTTTGATATTTCCTTCATCACGACCTCTCTCAGGTTGGGGTTCAGTCGCCGCTGGAACTCACGCGACGGCTTCGCCCCCTCCTCAAGATAAATATGGTGGGAGCACACTGATGGACTAATCCCATGGAGATCTGCTACACTCCATCTGATTGCCTTGCGGTTCTTTTCAAGAACCCCATCAAACGGGATTCTTGCTCTCCAGTCAGATCGGCGGAGATGATGACTGGGTACATCTCAGGTTCGCCCGCAAGGAACCGATACTTCAGCGAAGTAGGGAGCGGCTTCAGCTCTGGACAGCTGGGTGCTGGCAAATCTGGCCTCGGAAGAATGTGCGTGAATGCTGCTAAGTCTTCCAAATCTGCCTGGGAGAAAGAATACGAGCTCTCGCAAACTGGATCTGGAGGAGGCTGCTCAATTGTGCTGTCTCTGATCTGCTCTGCCTCTACCTCCTCCTCATCTGTAGGCTCAGGTGGACTCAGGTCTGGCATCTGGTCATCACAATCTGCCCAATCAGACTCTGGATTTGAGGGATCTACATCAAATAAGGTGGCATCAGTACCACCGTCACACAAGGTGGCCTCAGTACCACCATCACTAACAACCGTGTCGCGGTCGAGAACCGGCTCTGCTGCCTCTGTAGTATCCTGGACTAGGGCTGTGCTCTCCAAGCTCTCCTCTGCTGTCATCTCTGCATCAGTGGTGTCTGGAAATGAGAGGATGGCCTGTGCTGAAGGGTCTGCCCATCCTGCCTCATCATCTGTGATCACAAAATCACAGTCCTGGTGGATGTCTAGCCCGGCCTCTGTCAGCTGCTCTGTATCTGTGCTAGTCTATGACCATTCTCTCTCTCTCTCTGGCTCTGTAGTCCTCGACCGTCTCTATTTGTATACTCTCGCCCTCGACGCGAAAGTATACCTTCCCTCTATCATGATCAGTCACTGCCTTGGCTGTGGCCAAGAACGGACGACCGAGGATGATGGGGGTATCGGCCACTGAATCAGGGATCTCCATGTCCAACACTAATAAGTCCACGGGGAATTGCAGGCCCTGAATAGTGACGATAACGTCTCGCAACAACCCCTTCGGCCTCTTGACAGATCGATCAGCAAACTGAAGGACTGTCCTGCTCTGTCGAAGAGTGCCCAACTCGAAGCGGTCGAGAAGGGCTGCCGGAAGGAGGTTGATAGACGATCCGCTATCTAATAGACTACGGTCGAACCTCTGCTCACTAATCTGACATCTGACATACGGGGCTCCTGAGTCTGGCCTCTTGGCCGGCAGACGGTTCTGGATCGCGAAGCACGTGGCTTTCGTCAGCACATGTATCTCTGAATGATGGTTCCTCCTCCTCCTCCTGACTGTGGTCCTATCTCTCAAAGATCGCTGAAGAAGGGGGATGTGCTGCAAAGCCTCCTGAAGGGTCAGCTGTATGTGAAATCTATCGATCATGCTCTGGCTGAACTCCTCCTGCTCTCTCTTTTTTGGGTCTTTTTCTCTTTTCTTCCCCTTTCCCATCTGAAGGGCTCTAGGGAAGGGGATCACAGGGTCCTTCTCAGATGAAGGACTAGGAAAAGGCCTAGACGGCTCGACGGCCGGATCCGCACATACATCAATCACCACAGTGGGACCAGAAGAAACTAAACCTTTTCCTTTATTCACAACAGTGTTCTGAGGTACATCAACAGAAGGAAAAACAACATCTCTATCAAAACGAGCACCGGTGGCCTCAGTACCACCCCGGGTTGGCTCTGCTACTGGACGTCTCGCGGCCTCAGTACCACGGGCTGGCTCGGCAACTCTGGTGGCATCAGCACCCCCTCCTTGAACTGATGAAGCGACGGCCTCAGTACCGCCGGTGGAATCAACATCCTTGGTGGCATCAGTACCACCATCATCATCGTGTGCGGCCTCAGTATCGCTCTCCTCCTCCTCATCTGGCGCCCTGGGTGGATCCTCGAGTCGTCGCTCAGATGAGGCGCCGCCTGCTGGTGCTCTACCGCTCCTAAGTGTAACAAAATCAACATCAAATAGATCCGAAGACATATCATCAAATGGATCATTAGGAGTGGCATGCTCAGTGGAAACTACCTGCTCAGATTTCCTCTTCAGGCTGTTGGGATTCGGCTCTATCTGTGCAGGGATGGCGGCCTTCCCTCTCATCAGGTCCCGCATCTCCTGACGGAACTCGTCCATCTCCCGTCGAAAAGTAGCATGCTGATCTGTGAGGATGCGGGCTATGTCGTCCAAGGCGGGGCTCTCCTGGGAACCCGACGGGTAGCCTCTCTGGTGCTGAGGCTACTGGAACTGGTGCTGCTGGTGCTGAGAGGGGTAGGAGGTAGGATGCTGCTGCTGGTGTGGCTGGTGAGCCTGCTGCTCACGTCTCCAAGACTGTCCCTGCTGCTGGTAGGGACGAGGAACGAAGGATGACTGCTGGTGTGGCTGGTAGGCTGGGGGCTGCTGCTGGTGGTGATCCCTCTGCTGGCTATACTGCCCTCCCTGACCGGATGGCTGCTGCTGGGGCTGGGTACCTCCACTCCCCCACCTGAATCCGGGATGGTCTCGTCGGATCCCAGGCTGGGGACAGTCATACCAAATCCCGTTGACATCCATCAACGGCTCTGCATCGAACTGGGCTGGCGGGAGTACTGCCAGAGGCTGATCCGGCTGGTATACCACCATCTGCATGTCTGGAGATGGTGGGGACTGGTAAGAGGGCTGCTGCTGCTGGTACGGCTCCGCCTGTACAAGGTGAACCTGTCTAGGCTGCTGAAAGGAGCTGGAGCGCTGGAACGAGCTGCTGTTGCCGCCGGTATCGCCTCGCGACTGAAGACGGGGCTGGGAAGCCGTCTGTGCCTCCTGGAGACACATGAGCTGGGTCTTCATGTCGCTTAGAGTCTGTGCCATCTGCTCCATCTGCGTGATGCCCTGTCACTGCTTCTTCTCGATCAGCTCCATGCGGTCCAACTTCTCGCTGATGATACCCATATCCGCAGCGGACGACTCTGCCTGTGCTGCTGCAACTACGGATGAACTGGATGGACCGGCATCGACCTGTGCTATCCTCTGGTACTGCATGGGTCCTGGCTGCTGCTGGGGTCTCCCCTGAGTGTACAACCGGTCTGGGACATCACCATATAGTTCTCGGCCATCTCCTCGAAGATGGCCCAGACCTGGTCGTGATCCTTGGCGAAATATGACCCGCCACAAGAAGCATTCACCAGCCCTGGAGCTCTGGTGTCAACCCGTTGAAGAAGCTCTGCATAAGGTTCGGCTTCATGATATCATGGTGCGGGCATCAGTCTGTGAGCTCTCGGAACCTCTCCCATGCCTCATGGAATTGCTCGTTGGGGAGCATGGAGAAGTTGTTGATCAGGGCTCTCGCTGCATTCGTCCGCCCGAGTGGATAGTACTTGTTCAAGTACTCGGTGCGGAGTTGCTCCCAGATGTAGACGAACTTCCCCAAATGCTTCAGCCAGGTGGCTGCTCTGTCTGCTAGGGAAAAGGGGAAGGCAATCATCTGAATCGTATCCTGGTCCACATGGCGGTCGTGGACAGTACTGCAGATCATCAAAAACTCCTGGAGGTGGAGATGGGGCTCCTCGGTGGCTAGTCCGTGAAAACGGGGAAGCATCTGCAGGGTGTTCGGGGGGAACTTAAAGTCCCCCACGATATCCGGCACCACCACCCAATGATGCATCAGTATAGATCCGGGGTTGTGCAACTCCCGCATCGGTCTCGGTGGTCCTCCTGCCGCAGCGGCTGCCGCTGCGGCGGCGGCGGCAGCTGCTGCTGCTGCTGCTGCGGCTCGTGCCTCTGCATCTGGTCTGTCCTCAGGCTCGCTCTGATCTCTCTCTGCTCTGAGTCGCTCCAACTCTCTCCTCATCTCAATCATGAAAGCTCCCTGATCCCTAAGCTGCTGCTGCACTGTCTCTAACGAGGCGATCAGGGTGGAGATGATCGCTCCCCGGTCCATCACAATGTGCTCGGTCCTGGAACGGTCCTCTGAACTACCGGCCATGACGTCTGCAAAATCAAATGAGCCATACTCAGGTGCTGTCAAATCTGTGAGTCTCTCCTTTGGCTCATATCTCTCAGAACCGAAAGAAAGGGGGTCGAGGGGGAACTGGGCGGAATCGTACTCGGGCTCGGAGAACTGGTCTAGGCTCTCGCGGGCCAACCTAGATGAATGGGTAGACGTGCCAGAAAGCGGTGCAGCCAGAGGCTGCCTAAGAGAGCGTCTACCCATCATCGTGATCTGGTCGAGTAGTGCGGATGGGATCTGGAGAAACTATGATCAGAATGCAAACCCCCGGTTCACCAACGCAACGCGAGCTGAAGACCGTAAAAGCTCGGTCAAATTATCTTGTCAATTTTTATCAGGTGAACACACAGATATCAGAGCGCTTACGTGACCTGTTAGGATACCCGATACTATCCCAACCGACTGGCCCGCACGGAAGAGTCGGTAGTCAGCTGGAAATAGAATCGGAGGGCTCTACCTAGTGTGCGGGTCACTCTCTCGCGCAATCAAACCAAACAAGGAGGGGGTTGCTCTCCCCAAGATAAATTTTTAAGGTGAGCGTCTTTTAGGGTCAATAGTTTTAACCAGTCCCAATTTTATGGTTATTTTTAATGTTTTTCAAATAAACAAACGCCTAACGAATTTTTCGGTTCTCCTGGTTATTTAATCCAAAACTGGGGGAGAAGACGAAAAAGCCGATCCACGATAAATCAATGATGCATGCAAAGTCAGAAAGGCGTACATGTCTCCAGCACTCTACATGCAATATGATCCGTGCATAAATGTAAAGACAGAAATTAAACTACCTAAATGATGCAGCGATGAAAACCTAGTCCTAGATAAGCAAGTCTACTCGCAGAACCGTCTAACTGGTCACCGTCCAACAGGCCAAAGGTTCGGTCTTGGTCTACCCCTCCTATGCCCGACAAATCGGGGGTAGGAGAAAGCGCTTTGTGGGGTAGACTACAGTACGTAAGCCATGAAGGAAAATGAGTCAGTTATTTTTATTAATTGATTTTTAGTAGGTCCAATTAAGCGTACTATAGGAGCAAGCAAATAATTAAGTGTGGGGACCCTACTAATTACGGCACAAGCAAGTATAAAATCCTAAATCTAGGGGCTCGATCAAAAACCGCGTAAACACCGGAAAAGGCAGCTAAAAATAAAAGAAAACAAAGCCGCGAGAAAAGCCGCGAAAAACTCCTAAGGGTCCCCCGAGCACACCGGTGCTCGGCGAAACAGACCCGCTAAGTCAACCAAGTCCAAGTGTCCAGTCTCTGAGTACCTGTATTATTACAATAATAATCAAATAAAAAGAAAAATAAAACCTAATCTACTCCTCTCCCACTCAGCTCTCTCTCTCGCTCTCTCCTGCGGCTCCGTAAAGAAAGGAGCCGCCTCCAAGTCCTGCGGTTGCGTCGGCTCCTCGAAAGTTGCCTCCACGGTCCTCGGGCCCTCGCAAGAAACAGAGACAAGTGGTCAGACCAAAATAATTAAATAATAAATGAAAAATAGATGAAAGGAAAATGAGGGTATATTTGCAAAAATGCAAAATAAAATAAACACTCAAAATAAAACAAAAATAAAAACAAAAGAAAAGAAAATAAAGCAAAATAAAACAAAAATAAAATCTAGACAAAAGCCGCGAAAAAGCCACGAGCTCTGAAAGAGCCGCGAAAAGCCGCGAAAACAAAAACGAAAAATAAAATAAAAACTACTAAGTCGTGCTCCCCGGCAACGGCGCCATTCTGATGAGCGTTCCGAGCGACTAAGGGTAAAGGTATCAATCGGTCGTTGCGACCTCAATCACTCAGACGTGTGCTCACTCAAGAAAAAGTAGACCACCAAGATAGATAAAATCAATCACTCAGACGTGTTTTATGATTTTTAGTGTTTTTGGTGAAATTTTTGAGAATTTTCTGATGTTTATTTAATTTTCTAAAAATCAAAAAGTGAGTAAAACAGTAGGTATTGTCCAGCCGAGCTACAAGGGCCTAGATAAAATATCTAAAAGCCACAAATTAGTTGGGAGGTAATTTTCGTGTAAAGAGAATAAAACAAGGAAAATTTATGCACCTATTTTATTGTTTTTGGATTTTTAATTGATTTACTAGAATTTTTATAATATTTTGAGTGTTTTTCAATTTTTAGTGGTTTTCAGTAATGAAAAATAGCCAAAATTGGCTAGAAAATCAAACACAACAAAATACACAGTAGACAATTTTTTTGTAATTTTTAGACACTATTTAATATTTTTTTGTGATTTTTAAAGTTAGACAGTGAAGAAAATAGATGTTTTTGAATTTTTAAAAATATCAAATGAAAACAAAAATGTCCTCAAAAATCCTCGAAAATTTTACACTATGGCAGGAGCCATGTGTCCAATTTTCGTTGGATTTGGAGGTAATTTGCTATTTATTCAAAAAATAAAGAAGGGGCACAGTGCACAGGGACCAAAGTGCAAATACCCAAGAGTCTGGGGGGTCTGGTGCAATTAACCCAGCGAAACACGTGCTACGCGCGTGTCTGGGGCACTCAGGGACCCATCTGTAAGAAAAATTAGTTCCAAGGGCTTATTGGTAACATGTACCAAAAGTCCAGGGACCTATTCGCAAAATACCCAAAAATTCACGCACATGTTCAAATGTATCACGCACAGGGGTATAAATGCAAATGGTTAAAAACTTTCATTCAATTGATAACAACCAGAACTACAGGGCCTATATTGCAAATAAACCAGAGAGTCATGTGTCGATGCACGTGTCATACAACGCACAGGGGTATAAATGCAAACCAAACAGAGTATGGGGTCCTCTATGCAAATAACCCTAAAACTAAACAACTGGATTAACTAATTACAGGACTAACTACGAAATAAAATAGCAGAGGGGGCCTAAGGGTAAATTACCCCTTTATTACGCGGACCGCGCGATGGACGCCACGTGGAGGAATCGGCGGTGAGGATCGGCTGACGCTCCAAACTGGGGTCCTCGAAGTGATCCGATGCTCGAGGTCAAGCCACGTGGTGTGATCAACGGTCGTGGCTCTCTGTGGCTTAACCCACGAGCATCGGGCAGCTGGGATCGGCCCTCTTCAGATCTGACGGTGAAGGCGGCTCCTCGAAAGGACGGTCCATATAAGAACTGGAGCAGGAGGGCTGATCGAACGGCGTCTGGAGGTCGTGGAAGAACAGGTGGCCGGCGAACTTCGCCGGCCCAGTGCGAGCGCTCTTGACCTCCTCGCGGGGCGCTGATGATCGGAACAGATCGGGCGTGGGCCTCCGCGACGGATGGGGGTCTCCGATGACCCAACCGAGCTCCGAGGAGCTCGGGCGAGGTCGGCGGAGCTGTGCCTCCTGGCTGAATGTCGAAGGACCTCAGATGCCCTTCGTTCGACCTGTAAAGCAATCCATAATACTCGCGGGTCGAGGGCAAACTGCCTCGACTCGGTTAGGCGGGGTGACGATGAACGGTGGGTCGCAGCGGACGAGCTCCGGTGAAGTGGGGACGCTGGAGCTCGAATCCCAGCTCCTGTGCGAGCTGGGTTGGATGGGAATGTGGAGAAGGTGCGCGGGAAGGAGGCGAAGGAGATGATGAAGCCCGATGATCGATTGGGGGACGGTTGTGGACGGAATCGGCAAAATACGACAGAGCGGCGATTTGGGCGTAATCGAAAATCAAAGAAAAAGGGAGGTCTAAGGGACTACCTGGGCGGAGGAGTAGATTGTGGATGAGCTAAGGAAGCTCTGGGTCGCTGCCTCGAGGAGCGTCTCCCTCCGAGGCTCGGTGCTCCTGCTGGTGGCGGAGCAACGGCGGCGAAGCTCGCCGGATCAGTGGACACGCCTCCTCTCCTCGCTTCAACAGCGCCAAACGTGAGCTGTCACTCTCACGAATACGCTGGAGCTCACAGGGGTGGATTCGAATGGCCAAAGATGGATAAGGAAGGTAACGGAGATGGGACTATATACTCCTAGGGGTCCGGCTATCGGGAGGTCGGGCGAGTAGCTCAGTGCGCGGATCCCCAAAATCCACCCCGGGCGTGGATCAGGGATGATCAAGCTCGGATTAGAGCCCGGGGTTAACGGATTCAGGAGTCTAATCAAGTGTGCAAAATGGCGAGAAATCGGGTTGCGGGCACGGATCCGAGACGGGGTGGTCCTGGGGGGGAGTTGACCGGGCGGTCAACACTTCCCAGGACCAATAAGAAAGGGCCACGTGGCTAGATTTTGCAATTAAAAATAAGAGTAGCAAATGGTCGATTTAACAAAAAGTTAAAACATGACATCTTTTTATTTTATTTTTTTCTATTTTTTTAGTGATTTTTAATAATTTTTTCGAAATAAAAATAAGGTATATACATAATATGTAATATATAGGTATATGTACACTATATAGGGTTTTTAATTTTGATTTTTAATTTGTTATTTTTATACAATTTTATTCCCATTTTATATTTTATTTATTTATATTATAAAATAAGGAATAAAAAGGTATTTTTATTTTATTTTAATTATTTATATACATAGGTAAAATAAATACATATATACATTTATATACATGGTATATTTACAATATATTTTTGTGTTTTTAATTTTGTTATTTTTATTTTTATTTTGTTTTTGTTTTAATTGTTTTTATTTAATTTATTTACACTATATAATATAGGATATGTACAAAAATTTTAGAAATTAATTTTATTTATTTATAAGAATAAATAAGGATGATGGTGGTTCTATGTATAATGTGATCATGTACAAGTTGTGTTTTTGTTTTCTTTTTCATTTTTAAATTTTTGTTTTGGTTTATATTTATAAAAATATACAAATATTTACAAGCCTACTTAAGTCTATTTTTGTGAGGAAAATATTTTATTTTATTTACATAGGTATTTATACACATGAGCCCCTATCTCCCTCTACTTTGGCTTTTATGCGGTCAGGCCCATGTTGAGCCCTCCCTTGGGTTAGGTTGCTCAATATTTATTCTAAATATTTCCCTCTTTTTCTTTTTAATCTTTATTCTTTTATTTTTGCACAAAATATGCTAATTATATGTTTTTACACAATGCATGCTTTTGGTAATTATTTGTATTTACATATATCTACATGCATTTGCAAAGGTTTTTGTAGCTAAAATATAAGAATAAAGAGTGATGAATGAGTATTCATCACATACATGACATAGATGTATTACTTTCTTGGCGAGCTATTCCTTAAACTTGATACATTCTTTTTTAACATGCTCAGGTTTCTTGCAAAAGAAGCATTTTACCTTCTTAAATTCATTTGGCTTCTTTTCTGGATGTTTCACATCCCTTTTCCATTTATTCTCTTTTCTACGAGTGACCAAATGGATACTCTCAACCTTCTCTTGCTTGAGCCTATTTTCCTCTTGTACACACATCACTAACAACTCATTTAGAGTCCAATGATCCTTATGTGTGTTGTACGAAATCTTAAATGACCCATATTGTGAAGGTAAAGTGTTGAGAATTAAATGAACAAGTAAGGGCTCAGAGATATCAAGTTTAAGTACTTTAAGTTGAGCAACAATGTTGCTCATTTCCATTATATGCTCTCTTATCCCAGTGCAACCATTATACTTCATAGAAGATAATTTTTTTAGGAATATGCTTGCCATAGCCTTTTCTGAAGTTTTAAACTGTTTCAACAGACTCTAAAAACTCCTTTGCAGTCTTACATTCAGGAATTGAACCCCTGATATTCTTGCTATATTAGTTTGCATGATCATTAAGCTTAATCGGTTGGATTTCTCCCACCGTTCATACAAATCCTTGATACCTTGACCACTTTCATCTGTAGGCTTCGTTGGTTCCTTAATGCGAAGTGCATAGTCAAGGTCCATATATCCCAAAGCAAGAAGAATCTTCTCTTTCCATTCAGAAAAATTATTCCCATGTAGAATCAGAACAGAATTTAAGACATTTAATTGAGTAGACATGAAAGCTGAACTATCTGCAACATTCATAACAAGACTGCAACAATAAGCAATAACTCAAGCATAAATAAAACATAATCCAAAATAGTAACTTATTTAATATTTTGAAAAGTCAATGTACTATCATTACAAGACTTGCTGTGGCTAAAGAATTGTAATATATAATTGATTTTTTATTGATGAGACAAACAAATTCCGAATATCCATCAAATATTCCATACATGTGGGCATTTAGAATAATTTATGAATATATTATCTTTCTCATTCCACCATGTAGGTGCAATTTGATGTCATTAGTTCAAATAATTGAACTCTACCACTTAATGCAATTATTGTTATCTTAGATGCTGCGGCTACTCAAAGATAATTAACCAATAACTGCTTATTGATCAAAGTAACAATATGTACAATACAAAACGATCGGAAGCTGTGGCTACTCCCCTCGTTATGATTGTACAACTCATGACATCAAAAGGAGTTAACAATATAATAAACAATCGGAAGCGAAGAAATACCATGACAGAATATGACAATGTAGTGTCAAGATTATGGCAATCTATGTCAATAAGTAGACAAACAAACAAAAAAATTCTAAATGCATAACAGAATGCATAAGACACTGGATATAGAAAAAATATTCAACCCATTTGATATAACCAAACGTATCATCATATATCTTTTTTTAAAAAAAATCAGCCGTATTTTGAAAAAAAACAACTATTCTAGAAATAATGATGTAATACCAACATCATTCAATAGCAATAACCAAAGATAGAAAAAGCAGCTGCACGACGAGAAATAAAAAAAACTCGTTAGAATACTAACGAACATCTTAGTGGTGGATTAAAAAAACACCATCAAATAAAAAGATTACAACTTCTGTGACAATAAAGAAGCATATGAGTGTTAAGCCCAATCAATTGACAACGATATCTAGTCAAAACGTCAACCTATGGAAATATTAATAAAAGATCGTAAAAATAGATCCGATAACTTGATCAACACTTTAACAAATTACGAAAACACCAAATCCAAAATGAAATGTTGCTGGACATGGAAATGAATGAAATCAACGCATCATATTGAGTAAAAAAAGCAGTTCCATTTTTTTTACAGGAACGATCTAAGGAAACAACTGCATGGAGTAATAACAAAAGTACCAAAAAATGAGACATTTGTCAAAGTCAAGATACAAGATCTGATCAAAACAAACCTTGCTCTATACCAGTTGATAGATCTATACATTAAACCAAAGATAGATCTAACATACTAAAGAATTGAAGCACTAACCGGAAGCCATCGCTTAAGGAATTGAAGTCGAGATGATGGGATTTCCTTCTCCTTCTCAACTCTTGTCCAATGTGCTTGAGTAATGGATCCTCAATCATTCATTAGTTGAGGGAGAGGGGACCCCAATACATATTTATAAAACGTGATGGTTACCTATCCATTAAGATAACCACCAAAAGCAACCTCCCAATGATGCATCCTTTCATAATTAATCATGAGCCACAAAATAAGAAATAGAAATAAAGTTGGCAACTACCATATATAGTAGTTGCATGCATATAATTTCTTACAACTTAGACATGAAACACACATAAAACAACAATAGCATGAACACGAAATTAATCAGCTTAAGAATAACATAGAAGATCTAGAAAGTAACATAGAGGAATTGAAAATTAAGACCAGAACTCTAGTAGATGATCTAGCCAAGTTTACTAAGGACCAGATAAATTGTTAGGAGCATCTTATAAATCTAAAACTAATTTCGACATTGGTCATGATCATTGTAGTGAAAAGAAACTTGACACTAGTAGCATCAAGAATTTAGTCAAAGTTAATCTTAGTTTAAGTATGGACAAGATGGGTAAGAAGCCTTGGACTCATCCTAGGAACAAAGCGAACACTCCAAGAACCAACACGAAGTCGGTACCAAATCATTCATTCGATCTTTGATCTTTGTTTTGCACAAAGTAGGAACACTGGATAAACGAATCACAAGGATAGCATCTATGGAATCAGGAAAGAGAAAATCCATCCAATTGACAAAATCAACTAGAGATGGAGATACAACTAGCACATGACCGAGCACTCTTTTGCAAGATATTAAGCAAAACAAAAGTGGCAAATGGATCATGGAAAAGGGATGCTCCAAACATATGATGGGAGGTTCCTACACGTTTATCAACACCGAACACAAATAAGGTAGGATAGTAACTTTCGACAACAACCACACTAGTATAAACATTGGCAAAGGTATGATTAGTAACTCTCTTATGTTGATAAGGTAAATCTTGCTGTAGGTTTGAAGCATAACTTGTTAAATTTTTCTAATATCTATGACAAATGTTTTAAAGTCATTTTCTAAAAACTATTTTGAAGTAATAAAAGAGGTTACAAGAAATGTTTTCATAACGGAGATAGGAAAAAGAATCTAGATACTTAGGTTTCGATGAATATTCATAATTATACTACTTATTTGCTTCACAAGAAGATCCCCTACTCCAGTTAAAATATCAGATCACATTTACATGAACTTAAACAATGGTCTTAGTAAAACAACCTAGTTAATTGACTTCTAAAGCTCTGTTCTATAAGAAGAAAGATGCGTTCAACATGTGAATTAGAAAAGATACACAAAGCCTCTTTTAAGAGAAAAAAGATCATTAGCAATACTAGATATGTAGAACTTTTTCACTTAGATTTATCTGAATTACAACACCTAAAAGTTTAAGTGGAAATTGGTAGTGTTTTGTAGTTTTTGACAACTACTCGTGATATACTTGTATTCTATTTCTTACAACTAAAATTTTGCTTCT
This sequence comes from Ottelia alismoides, assembly GCA_037367405.1. Lineage (NCBI taxonomy): Eukaryota > Viridiplantae > Streptophyta > Magnoliopsida > Alismatales > Hydrocharitaceae > Ottelia > Ottelia alismoides. Next base: position 394,602 of record JAZKJV010007051.1, read on the forward strand.
CAGAGTTCGAAAAGTCCGCAAAGTAGATTCAGAACGAACAAGGTATCATAATCACGAACTCAAGAAGTTATCATGGTGGTGACTTAGAGAAGTATAAGTTCTCAAGGTACTTTACAAAAGGATGTGATTAAGCATGAGTTTTCAACATCCATAATAACACTTCAGAATGGTATAGTTGAACACAAGAATTGGATACTACAGAAATGTGCTCACACTATGCTATGTGAATCCAACCACTTATGTTAGTTTTGGTAAAGGTTTTAAGTAGTGCATGTTATATCTTAAATTGAACTTTAATTTGTATTGGATTAAAGAAGACATCCTATGAACTTTACTTTGATCGTTCACCAAATCAGGCTACTTTCAAAATTTTATTTCTAAATATTTTGTTCTTAATACTAAGGATAGTCTTGATAACCCCAAATTTGATCAACATATCTTTTTAGACTACTCATCATGGAACAAATCATACATGATATTTATAAAGAAAACAATCACTGTTGTGGAATCATCTAATGTTTCGTTTGAGAAGATCTTTAGCAATGTGCATTCACTAAAGTTACTTAAGAATGGAGTAGAGCTAGAAGTTCAAGACCTTTCTAACACACCTCAAAATGAAAGCCCTCAGAGTTTGCCAAAGGATATCAGTTTTGCAAGAAACCATCCTAAAAAACTTATGATTGGATATGGATATCCATGCATTCAAACAAGATCACACTCAAAATACATTCACAATGCCTGCCTTTGTGGTGAGCCAAAAGCATGAGGTATGCAACGGTGAATCGTGGTTAATGGAAATGCAAATAGAACTAATTCATTTAAAAGGAATAAGATATAAGATTAGTACCCAAACCCAAAGTTCACCCAATAAGTGGAATTAGGTGGGTGTTCAGGAACAAATTGGATGGATTGAGAAACATTATTATGACAAACACTACCAGAAAAAGCATGTTTGGCAAGCACGTTACACTTCACCCTATCCTCACCCAAACCTCGCCTAGTCTCACTAGGAGAGTGGGTGAGCACAGGTGCTCACATGGATGTCCTCAGTATTACGTTGGACAATAGGTTAGTTGATGGTGGACCAATGCCCACCTGCTCCTTGCTCGTAGTGGCAAGAGAGCATGATATCACTGCCTAAACTTGGCACACAAGTTAAAATGATAGAAACAAGCTGTATATAAAAACTTAAAATAAAAAGATTCTAAATGTTCATACACTACAAGAAATTGTAGATAATTTGTGAATGTAGTGTTGTTTTGCTCCGTCGTCTTTCGATCCTAAAGCACACTTCTGTTGATGAGGAATAGCGGTCGTAGACATAAGCTAACCAACTCCTGACATGAGTTTATAATCGCTTGATCCAAGATATGACATTGGCCTTCTCAATAGCGTTACTAAAGACAGAGGAGAAGTTCTAGCCGCTCCCCCCTTTGCCCATCTTCATGCACCGCCCGTATACCTCCTTGCCATCCTTCTCATCCATACTAGGCCTTCCAACTAGTAATGAAAGCTTCGTCAGAACTATATTAAATAAACTTTGAAATGAGCCTGTAAGGAGCAAGTTCCCTATCTTCATAGCTCAGGTATTATGGTCCTACAATGCTCACAAAGGCCCTATGTGATTGCAAGTGATTGCAATACGTGCACTCGTATGGATGGAGCTGCAAATATAGTTACAACCACATTGTGGTCACAATGTACTAGCCTCATGCAACCACTCTGGTCTCCCATTCTCGTAAAAATGGCTGCCAATATTTTAAAAAAGGCAGCACATGCGAACATAGAGGAGACTACTTGTAGTCGTAAAATCTGTTTCCATAATAAAAAAATCAGTTCATTCAATTTCCTCTCGTCTTTCTAACACAATAATCACCTATATGTATATGTACAAGAACACAATAATCACATAATACTTGTATCTAGCAAAGATCACTATCAATGAGTCACACACAATCCACATTCGAGTATGCCATTCATAAAGACGTACATTCAAGCACGACACAAAGTATATACAAGTTGACAAACACATCCTCGAATTAAAACCAAAGTAACAAGTTCAATCATTAATACAAAGTTACATGTAATTGATGAACCGTAATCCCGCCTCTTTAATAATGGATACTTGTCATAGTATAGGAGGCGGAATACAATTCGTCAAAAATCACAATTTGGAATATGGGGAAATTTTAACTTGGTAAGTGTACCAAGGTCGAACTCATGGAACAACGGTTTTTAATTGTGTAGTTTTAAGTTAATTTAAATAATTAATTAATTGTAATATTAATCTCTATATCAGCAAACACACAAAGAAAAAAAGCTGTAAAATAATACAAATGTAAATAAACAGAGAGAAAGTGGATGACACGATCTCTGATTTTTTTTATCTTTCAATTCTCAATAAAAACGATCAGGTTAATCCTCAATTAATCAATCACAGATCCACATGAAGGTGTTAAGAATTATATTCAGTTAAATCCAAACCACAAGTAAAGAAGATCAATACATCAACGAATGAACAACCTTGCAAACAAAGAGATCAAGAATAATTCTCAAGAAGATTTATCCTCTAATTTACTTGATTTAATTCTTAATGAATAAACTAAAATATCAAGGAAATAAATTGATTGATTCTCCTTGAATAAGCCCCTCCAATTTAGGCTGATTTTTCCTCAAAATATAATAGCACAAATAAGTCAATTTGAGCCTACAAAGATCAAATGAATCCTCAAGTGATGTTCCAAATAAGTTGAGTTCTAGTCTGTTCAATAAAGATATAGAATGGAAGAGCATATGACAAGCTTCAAAATGACATAAAATATGCTAAAAATGGAGTTCAAAAAAGAAAGTATGATAAAATGAAGTTTCAGAGACTAAAATGCAATAAAATATAGGGTTTTAATATCAAAATGGCCTAGGGGCATATCTCTAAATATCAAAATCCCTTGGGGTGTCCTATGCAATTTACCCTTGGATGGGGCATTTATATAAATATTAGGAGTTTGGAGAGCATGCTTGTAAAATATCACAGGTCACTTGCCTGAAGCGGATGACTTGACTTTGGTGTGAATCTTGGAGCGTGCCGAGTCTTAGCCACAAAATGTCCCCCTCTACTCGTGTGAGGCACTTGGGAGAGCTGAGGCTCAAGTGATGCACTAGGTCTGGACGTTGAGCCTCCATGTAGCGTTATGAGGTGCTCTGACGATGCTTAGGGCTCCCCAAGCTTGGAGATGTAGGTCGAGTCTCGGGTTGGAATTTCGACCATCGGATCTAAAGTGATATGATGTCCGAGAGGTGACGTGAGGGCGAGCAGTAGCGATCCTGTACAGGGGTCAAACGAGCGGTTGGGGTTCCTCACTCACAGGCAATGCTGGATCAAAATCCAATGGTGCCTGCTCTTCGTTCTTCCTCCGTGGGTGGTGGAGATAGAAGCGGGGCTCTGACGAGCTTCCACGAGCGCCACTGTGGTTCTGTTGGATGGTGAGGAGTCCTATAAGCTAAAGGACATCCTAACGATGGTGTTGGTGGTGCGTCATGGTTGCTACGTTGTTGAGGTAGCCTGGTGGTGTCGGTTTGTCAGAGGCATAGGAAGTGAACGGAGCAGCATGGCATCATCCAACCAGTGAAAAAATGGGGTCCCTACAAGAATTACAAATATGGGAAAGTCGAAGGAGACAAAATGGAAATCTGAATCGAGTGATGTATGGGAGGGACCTGGAGCTCCAGGTCTTTGCAAGGCCTAGAGGCGAAGCTTCATGGAGGAGGTTGTGGAGAAGAGGAGGGGGATTGGTGATGTGCCAGCGAAGAATAATGATTCGTAGTGGAGCTAGTCAGCCCCTTGAGGGGGGGTCGGTGGTGTTGTGGAGTGAAGATGATAAAATAGTGAAATCAAACGGGGTGGCAGTAACTTGAGGTGGAGCTTAGCGGAGGCAGATGAAGTTGGAGGTGGAGAAGATTAGAGGGAGGTTCTCCTGAAGAGAGGGAGATGGGTCTCCTCGATGGTCTTCGCTCGAAGGGCCCGAAGAACAAGAGCTCTGAGCTATGCTTCTAGAAGGAGCAGCAACTCGATCGGAGATGGGTCAAGGATCACACCTGACTACCTCCTCGTCGTAGCGCGATGGAGGTCACACCAACGGTTGTCACTTGGGCAGATGAATGGAGCTAGAGGAGAAGTAAGCAAGAGGTGGATCGGGCCACATGGTGGCTCGGGGCGACTTGGGCGTGGCTAGATCCCACTAAACCTGGAGCTAGTGATGCAAACGGTTACGGATATATCCGTATCCAATCCGTCACCGTATCCATTTTATACAGATTTTGACATCCGTATGCGTATCCGCTTTAAAACGGATACGGATACAGATATCGTTTTGATATCTGCAAACATCTGTATCCGTATCTGTATATCCGCTTTCGTATATAAATATAGTCATAAATTTATTTTTAACCCTATATAACATAATCATATACATTATACTACCATATTTGTATCATTTTTATGATACAAAACACATTTAGTAAATTTATATCATGTGTTTCCATTCAATTCGTATATATTTAAGTCGATTCTATGGGGTATTTCTAACATTACTTGTATGTGATCAGTATCCGTTTTACATCCGTATCCATTTTTTAAGGATATGGTAAGATAGTTTTAATATCCGTCAATATCCTTATCTGCATCTGTATTCGTATTCAAAAACAGATAAGGATATGGTAATACTTATATCTGTATCTGTATCCGTCTGTTTGCATCCCTACCTGGAGCTCCTCGGGCGAGCAACATGGAGCTTCAGGCATTGTTGGATTGGCACTGGGAAGGAACCACCCAAGGTGCATGTACCTCTTCAAAGATCCTCCTCCATCATCTTGTGGCGGTGCAAATGGAGCTCCGATGAAGAACCTAGAGCTCCACCTTACTCCTCATTGCATTCTGAAGCTCCAAGAAGCTTCCTGGAGGCTTGGCGGTGAAGCTGGAGCAGGAGAAGGAGCGGAGCTCTTCGGAGGTCATTGTCGACGTTCGCTCATCGAAGGTGGAGCTCTAGAAAGAAGATCCACTTGAAATCTGTCAATTAAAAACATTAGACCTACATAAAGGATAGGTACGGATAGCTGAAGCTTGTGCAGTGCATACTGAGGTGAGCGGAGGGCGGTAGAGCGGAGAAGAGGGTCACTCTAGTTGGGTTCTATTTTGAATTGTCAGAGAAGAATGCCAAGAGTGGTGTGAGGTATTGATGAACCTCCATTTCATCATCTTTATTCTATCATTTTGGCCTCAAAAACCCTAGCAAATGCATGTAAATACCCTTAATTCCTGTATTTTAGCATTCATGCATATGTGTGTAAATAAGTGTATAAAATACGGTTTTTAAAGCCAAAATTATAGAATAAAGAAAAGAAAAGAAAAAAATAAAATATTGCAATATTTTATGACCCGAAACCCCGAGACCTAGGCATCTCGATGACTAGGTCGACAAGGAATAAAGTATGGGGAGATAAGGGCCAAAATACAATAAAAATTCCTTTTATTTTATTCATTCTTTATTCATTTTGGGACTTATTTTTAGTTGCATTTTTTATACTTCAAATAAAGAAACTTTGTACATGAAAGTTTTAGATAATTAAATATAGAAAAATACAAAATTGATTTCATACAAAAATAATGTCCAGATGAAAAGTTATGATCTGAATAAGTTTCCAGAATCTCAACTTCCCAGACCTGTATCTCTCAAAGAAATATATCAAAATCACTTTTAATAGTATATAATTTTCAATAATCTATTTAATGAAGGTGGTTTCATATTTTTTTGAGTTACAGTTTGAAAGTTAGGTTTTGGACCCCTATTATATACTTATACCGATTAAAATATTCATTTTCTTTATTATTCATTATTTTTATAATTTTATATTTTTATAATTTTGTAAATATTATTTATAATATTTGTGTATATTAAAATAGGAATAAAAACATCACTAAAACACAAAATTAAAATACTTGTATAAAATACATAGGTATAATACCAATAAGTATACCTATATAATTAATACTTCTATTTATTTAATTATACAAAATACATCAAAAAAATAAAATAAAAATATATTTAAGGGTATAAAAATAAGTTATAAATATATAAAATAATAAACAAAATTAATAAAATTAAATATACAAAATAAAAATAAAATATTAATATATATATACCTATATAGGCCATAAAAGGTAACTTATAATTTTAAACCTCAAAAAAATAAATAAAAATCATAATAATATAATTCATATAATAATAAATATTTTTCATTTAATAACCTAAAATAATTAAATCATTTAGTATTTTTAAAGGAATTTACAAACTTTTTTCCAAGGTTTTTCCTGGTTGGTCCACGTGGACCAACCATATTTGTCCCTTGGTTGACCTTGGTCAACTCTCTGACCGAGTTCTGGCTCTGTATCAGACTGTGTTTTTTAGTTGTTTTCTCTTATTTTTGGAGAATGCATCCCTTTCGTCTCGATGCCTTCTGCAATTTTGCTCCTCGATAATCCAGCATGCACGCCCTATGCTTGTCTTGGGCGGTGCATCGCTGCATATTCTGACATCGCTCGTTCTTTGAGCCATTTTGTCAACCCTGTACAAAACCCTCCCGTCACCTCTTCTCGAATTAAACCCCATTTTGACTCGTTCTTCTTCTCCTTTCTTGTTCTCCTGTCAGCTGGTGGTGACAACGCCAGCTCTAGCCAACTTGGGCAGTGTTTTGACGAGTCATTGGGTGAGTTCCACCCACCTCCGGTGAGACACCATCGTAGAGGTTCTTCACCTCTGATTACTGACCATTGAGGAACATTTCCCCTTATTTCCATTGCATTTTGTTAGATAGGGTTCGTTTTAGCGAAGATTTTTAGTTTCAATCACACTTTTGGTCAACTAATCTCAATTTTTGTAGTTCGCCGGACTTGGTCTCCGATGAATCTCCGCCGAACCTTCGCCGTGTGTTTTTCTTATCGACCGACCCATCCACCGCTACCACTTTCATCCCCTTCGCTTATTCTACGCTCCACCTCCTCTCATTCAACCAGATCCATCATGGATCTGGACCACGGTGCTCATTCTCCCCCTCCGCCGGAGCACTGCCGCTCTCCTTCACCCGCACACCCAGCTACACCATCAGGAGCTCCATGTCCCTCTTTTGTTGCTGCTACCAACACCTGTAGGATTTGGAGACAATAAGGATGCCTGGAGGGGATTCTGAGGGTTGGTCGAGCTCTTGGAGCTCCACGGCTCCGCCAACCTCGTATGACCACTCCGAGCTTCGTCGGAGTATTTTGGCACCTCCAGACGAAAGAACGAGCTTGCAGGAGACATCCGGTCGTTTTGACGCCTCAGCAGACCACGAAGGAGGAGGATGGGTACGGGGAAGCTCGACTCGCCTGAGTTCTTCCCCTTTCTTCCATCGCTGCTTTCCGCCGTCAAATCTAGGTCGAGTACTAGACATCACAGCAGTTGTTCGATCAACCCAGCCACATCCGTACGACCAAGGGGCCAGGATCTAATCCTAGCCATTTATCTGCGAAGGGGTATCGCGCAAGGAGGGCGCGACGCGTGGCAAGTCATCGCACATCAACTGTCGGATCGCCAGGCTGAGGGCATTTTATACTTTTAACCCCGGCCATGTTTGTATTTAATGATTAATCTATAATCTTTCGTCTGTAGTTTAAATATTTTGTAGATTTTTGCAAAAGCAACCCTGTAGTTCTGATATTTGCATCGAGGCCCCTGCCCACGTCACCTCACGTAACTTACGCACGTGGGGTTGAGATATTTTGTGTGGGGGCCCTCGTGATTTTTATTATTTCTGTTAAGTCTTGAAACTTTTAAATGCAGTTATAAAACTTTAGAGATTTTGCGAATTGGCCCTTAGGGTTTTTGTTAATTGTTGATTAGTCCCTACTTGTCACGTGTTCTAGCACGTGTTTTGTGGAAATTTTGCATGTCTAACCCTAGGCTTTTTGTGATTTATATATAGTTCACAAAAGTTTTTAATGCCTTATACATTTGTGGAAAAATTGCACACAAGCCCCTAGACTTTTGCATAATTACATAAATGCCCCTACTAGTAGTGTAATTCCTTTTCATTTCTAGTATTTATCTCATGCATCTATAAAACCCTAAAAATCCAAAAAAATACATAGCTTCATGTTGCATTGCATTTTCATGCCATATTTTTATTTTGCATTTTTGCATAATTTTAAAAAATTTTTAAAAAATCAAAAACATGCATTTCCATCCCTATTTGCATTAAAAAATTCATAAAAATTATAAAACATTTTTGAAAAAAATATTTTGTGTATTTTTGTGTGTTTTATATTCAGACCAAAAATCACTAAAAAAATATACAAGAAAACTCCTTAAAATTACAAAAATCCAAAAACCTTTAGAAAATATCAAAAATCCATAAAAATCCTAAAAATATAATTTTTGTCTCCTAATTTTCTCTAGTTTATTATCTTTATTTTAAAATTAATTTAGAGAATTTTTGTTATTGTTTACTATTTTTTATCTCCATTTTAATTTCGGAATTTTATTTTATTCCTTATTTTGAGTATTTGTGACTTTAAAAATACAAAAAAATAGCAAAAATATAGAAAATCACAAAAATATTAGAAAATATAAAAAGTACAACAATATTTGATTTCCTATATTTTTCTTATTTTTACCTATTTTTGTAAATATATTATATCTCTCTTTCCCTTATTGTATATATATATATATATTTTTAAAGAAAAAGAAAATAAAAAATATATAAAAAATAGAAAAAAATACAAAATTAGAAAATTAAAAATAAAAAAATAAAAAATAAAAAATAAAATAAAAAAATATAAAAATTAAAACCCCACAAAAAATATCACTTATATAGACAAATACATCACGTTAATTTTGGAGCATTGATTTTGCCCAATCTATCTTGCTTGTTTCCTGTGTTCGACCTCTACATGATTGCACACTATACACATCCGTTGTAGAGTTATAATAAAATTTAACTCCATATAGTGTTTTTCATTGTTTGATCTCTGTTTTGGTTAATTGTTGTTGAATTCCGGATTTCGTGCGAGGTCAACTCAACGACTGCTGATTCACCTTGTGAGTCAACATGACCTCCCGATTTTCGTGTTCAACAAACGGCACCGTTGTCGAGGAGAAACAACGTATACATTGGATTTCTTTGTGATTATTTGTCTATATTTTTGTCCCATTCATTGTCTCATTTATTGATATATCTTGTTGAGCTGTCTAACCTCCTCTCTTGGTTGGCTTTGTGCGAGGTACCACGGATCGAGGGAGGCATTCTACTCTAGGCGCTTACGCACCCACGTGAAGCCGGCTTTAGCTTTCTAGCCTTGCACCAAGGACATTTAGAGATTTTCGTAGATTTACCTCTATTTATTTTATTGCAATTATTTGTGTAATTTGAAGTGAGAGAGTGACTCTTATATTTGTAATAAGTTGGACTTGGACACTTCGACACTTTACGAGGTCCATTGCCCGAGGGATTATTCTCTTGGGGGCCTCGTTGGTTTTGCGTGATTTTTCGTCGTTTTCCCGATTTTACTATCTGCTTGATTCACGAGGATTTAGCCTCTAGACTTAGGAGTTTTTGTTGATTGTGACGTAATTAGCTAAGGCCCTACACCTAATATCTTGCCTGCACCTATATATCGTAATTGGACTTAGCTAATAATTCATTTTAAAAGCTCATTGACTTGGATTAGAGACCACGTGCCGAGAGAGGTCGTATACAACGCTTGCAGGATCCACTATGGTGGACACCGATCGACATCGAAGACCAGTCTCCGGTCTCTCTTCCTAGTTGATAGCTACTTGTGCTTCACGATCAACAGAAATTGCTCATTTAGGGATGGTTTCCTCATGCATCATATAGGTAGTTTATTTCTTACCTTTAAATTTATGTGTGGATCACCTTGCATGTAGAGTGCTGGAGCAAGGTACGCCTTTCTAACTTTGCATGCATCATTGTGTTTGATCATGCATCGGCTTTTCCGACTTCCTCCCTCGCTTTATTGGACTCAAAATAACCAAGGAAATCGGAAAATTTGTTAGGCGTTGCTTTTATTCAGAAAATACTAAAAAGATATAACCAAATAAAATTGGGTCTACTAATGCAAACTTGACCTTAAAACTCACCTCACTCAAAATTTTTGTCTTAGGGAGAGTAACCTCCTCATTGGTTGATTTATCTACAGCGAGAGAGTGACCCGCACACTAGGATAGAGCCATACCTGAACTCCTCTCAGACTACTGCTCTAGGGTTAGTCGTTCTCCAGTGAGGATCTCTCTGGTAACCGGTAATGCGGACCATGACGTCCTTAGCAGAGTGAATTGATCGGGTAGCCGGTAAATAGTACGCAATTCATACTGACTAGGAAAGATCTAGCCTTAGATTAAGACAGTCTCCTAGGAGCATCGGGTTCCTACCAGCTCGCTTAATCACTCTGATAGATTGATTGATCGCCTAAATAAAATTGAAAAGATAATCGACTGAGCCTTTATGATCATCAGCTCAGGCGTTGCATAGGTGAACCGGGAGTTTGATTGCCAATCTTGTTTGCATTCCTGATCTCATCCACCCTTATCTCCAGATCACAATGATGTTAAGGAGATCCCTTAGGCTGCCTCTGGTGGCACCGCTATAGAGCACTCCTCCCTATTCATCTAGGTCAGCTTTGGAGAGTTTAGACCCACTCTCCGAGCCTGAGTTTACTTCCACCCTGTTCCCCCTTGACCACCCTTCTTCTTTTGTCAGTCCTGAGGTGTCTGAGCATAGTGAATCACAGACTTCTGTACATTTGATGGCACCTGAGATGGGTACTTTTGCCTTTGCAGAGACCCAAGATATGGCCAGCAGTAAGGGATGCCCAGATGAGCAGGGACAACCTTCGTATGTGTATGATCAGACTGCCATAAACAATTCACTGTTAACTTCCCTAGAGACCATGCAGAGACAAATCAGAGATCAGGGAGCTTTCATGGGTGACATAATGAGAGAGCTGGCACAGATGCGAGAGGACAGAGTAGACAGACCCGAGGGCAGTGGAGAGATATCACAAGCAGGAGCCGGAGGAGAAGGTCACCAGGAGGACCGGCCGGACTGAGCACCAATGACCATGAGACAATTGCACAACCCTGGTGTAACTCTCACTCACCGATGGATCCTGCTTCCTTCCATTGATGGGAACTTTGAGCTTCGCCCCCAGACATCCAGTTGTTGCCCAAGTTTCATGGGCTGGCCACCGAGGAGCCTCGTATCCATCTGTAGGAGTTCGGGATGATTTGTAGCACTGTCCACGACAGACTAGTGGACGAGGACACGATAAAAATGAATGCCTTCCTGTTCTCATTGGTTGACAGAGCAAACTATTGGCTGAAGCATCTAGGAAGGTACGTCACATCATGGGAGCAGCTCTAGACCGAGTACTTGAACAAGTACTATCCACTCGGTCGGACCAACGCAGTGTGGGCCATGATCAGTAACTTCACTATGATCCCGAATGAGCAGTTCCATGAGGCTTGGGATCGATTTAGAGAGCTCGTTGACCGGTGTCCACATCACTGTTGACAACGAGATTTGCGGGTTCGGAAAATTAATGATGGTAAAAATAGTAGTGTCGCCGTCGCTGCTATCCCCAAAATCCCGTGACAAACAATTTTTTTTTATTTTTGCTACTTATTAACCTGTATAGCGGACAGGGTTGAACTCAGGGAGGCTACAATTCCCGAGGGTTATTCAATTAATCTAGAATCAAATAAAAGAAAACAGGAATCTCAAAGGACAACTATCCTTGGTTTTTGTGATTTTTTTACCTTTTTATTTTTTAAAATTTTAATTTCTATTTTTTTATATTATCTGATTTTCAAATTTTTAGTGATTTTGATTTTGTAATTTTTTTAATTTTCGAAAATAATAAACAATACGAACAAGGTCAAGAATATGCACACCAACTCTTTTTGTAATTTTTCAATTAGTCAAAAATGCTCAGAAAAATATAAAGAAAATATTTTTGTGTTTTAAAAGTTTTGAAATATTTTTGAGATTTTTTGTGGAATTTTCAAATGTTTTTGTATTTTTCAAAAAATCAAAAAGTGAGAAAATAAGAAAATGTGCACATCCTAGAGTAAATTGCAACTTAAAAATATTCTATGTGCCCAAAACTCTGGACAATTATTTTTATGATAAACTAGAAGCAAATATCTACAATCAAGAACTGAAATCACAATTTTTGGATTTTTGTAGTATTTTTTTATGATTTTTAGAATATTTTTGATATTTTTCAATTTTTTGGGTTTTATAAATAATTAATGCGTGAAAATTGGTCAGAAATTAAAAGACAATGAAATAAAACTATCCTAATTTTTTTGGAATTTTTGAAAATATTTTCGAATTTTTATGATTTTTGGAATTTCAAACAGGGTAAAATAACACATTTTTGATTTTTTAATAATACCAAATGAAATAAAAATGCAATGAAAAAATTATGCTAAGAAAATATTCACATCAGAGCATAGCACAATTTTTGCAAGATTTTTGGACTAATAAAAATATTTATTTCATTCAAAGAGAGCAATCAAATTAATGTTCTGCAGTTCAGGGACTAAAATGTAAAAAGTTTTGTTTTTGAATCAAATAAATAAAAGAAGTGAAAAAGAAGAGGAAATATGCAAATTACCCATTGAGGATGTGCTCTGAGTTAATCTGACAAGGGCTTTTCTGCATATTGGAGAACTTCAGGGACTTTGTTGTAATTTTCCCAATGATGGCGTGCCAATCACGTGATCTGAACTGGTAGGGCTATTTGGCTATTTCGATAACTTCCAGGGTAGAAGATGCAAATTTTCTAAGATTTTTTATAACATTAGGGTTTGTTCTCTTCCTTCGTACTCAAGCTAGCAAAGGGGCAAAGACAAGGGGCACCCACCGCCTCTTCTCGTTTCTCTCTCTTCTCGAGCGCCGGCGGCGAAGATGGCTAAAGGTGGCGCGGCCCTCTACGGACCTCGGCAGGCTGTTGGAGCGGGTATGCATGGGTGGATCTGGAAGATGGCGGCTACTAGAGGTTAATGGCAGCGGGTGGAGGATGTCGAGGCGGTTGCGGCGTCGCTGGTCGGTGGTGGGATGCTTTAGGGCTCGCGCGGCTGGGCGAGCGGAGACAGAGGATGCAGCAGAGGGGTGCTCGCGCGGCGGCTGGTGACTTGAGGAGTAGCTCGGTGGCGGTGATGGAGGGTGTCAGAGGCTGCGGCGATGACGCGGACAAGCGGTAGCCGCCTGGAGGTTCGCGCGGCGGCTGCGTACGCGGAGGTCGATGAAGTTAGGCGCCGCCGCCTGGTGGCGTTGGCGAGATGCTGGCGACCGGAGATGGAGGCCGATGGAGGAGGGGCAGCGGTGCCTAGGGAGGAGGCGCGACCGGCAGATGCGGTCGCGGGTGGCGATGCGCAGGAGGAGGGAGGAGCGGCCCGGCTTCCCTCAACACATTTTTTTTATTTTTTTATTTTTTGTTGTAAACAGTGAATAAAAGAAGAAAGAAAAAAACTTTTTTATTTTATTTTTTTTGTAAATCCCAACAACAGGAAATAAAAAGGATAAAGATTTTTTAATTTTTTATTTATTTTTTTATTTTTATATGATCCTGCAAAACAAACGTTAGAGAACAAAAAGAAACAATTTTTTATTTATTTACAATTCGAAAAAAGAATGGGGATCCGGCGAAAGTGGAAGATTGAATCCGATTCTCCAACAACCGTGCGTGGTCGGAGTTGATAGATCGTGGGAGATAGAAATCGAAGGCGGAGAGATCGAGAAGATGGGATGAAAAACTCGAGTCGGAGCAGATCAAAATCGTGATGAATATTTTTTTAGATCTAGAGAAATAAAAATGATTATGAAAATAAAATAATAAAAAAATGTGATGACCTAAACTACGATTAACCTCGATAAAATCAAGAAAAATGTGGATCTCACCTTAGGAACGGAAAATGTACTGTGATCGCCTCGACAAGGCTGACTCGCTGTCACCGCACGGCTCGGAGGCTAGGCACAATTCTCGATAAAATTTTCTCTCGGAGATCGGACTCCTCTCTCTAAAGATTGATCAAGTTGAAATGAGGGAGAAGGAGCCGTATAAACAGAAAAGATGGAATGAAATTTGAATTTTTGAATTTTTTGATTTTTTTGGTGGAAGAGATAAGAGATGAAATTTGAAATGATTTTTTTTTCAATTTTTTTGGTGGAAGAGATAAGAGATGATAAGAGACAAAATAAAAGAAATAAAAAATATTTACAAAATTATCCTTTTTTTTTAATTTTTGTCACTTAATTGATTTAAATCAAAAAATGTTATTTTTTTATTTTTTATGAAGGTTAATTAAAAATAGCAACTATATACATATACTATATACATATATGACATTATACACAAGGGTAAATGACGAAATTAGCATTTTTTTGTTGTTAAAGAATTTTATTTTTTTATTTTTTTATTTTATTAAAACAATTAGTAAGATTAATTTACAAATATTACAAATACAATATGCACAAAATACATGAGAAAATTGCACAAACCACCCCAGAAAACTGACTTTTCAACCGTAACTCCAAAAATTATGAAAATACAGCCATCTTAAAGATAATTTAATTTGAAATCCAATGATATAAGATTGATTCAATTTGAGCTCATATGGAGCCGGAATTGATCTTTCAATTAGTGCTTAGTAGCTTTTTCCAAGTGTGGCTACTTTTATTCTGTACATGACTTAATTTTGCAATTATTTTTAGTAATTAGAACACATTTTTATTTACAACTTTGGTTTTGAATGTTATTTGATTTGAGGTCAATTAAGGTACAAATAAATTAGTGTCAGTTTATACAGATATATATACAAAATAAGTGAGAACACATTTTTTTTGGATTTTCTTGTTAAGGACCCTATCTCCCCCTACTTTATTCCTGATCGATCAGGTCAAGTCTTGACCTTCTCTCAGGGTTCGGGTCAGCCTGTATACAGTCTTCCTTTTTTTATTTCTTTTCTTTATTTTTCCTCTTTTTTTTCTTTTCTTTATTTTTCCTTTCTTTCTTTATTTATTTTAGGTTAAAATTAGTCAGAAATGTACAATAATTACACAGAAGCAAGTTAGTAAGAATATGGAGTTAGTGTTATATGCAGGTGTTTTATAAAGGGATTTTAAGCTAAAATAAATGAATAAAGATGACGAATCGCAGATTCATCAATCATGAGATATAAAAACCCAACTTGGTTCAGAGTTTCTTTTGTGGGCTGACACCAGAGCTGTAGGGGCTTGTGAATGCCTCGTGTGGTGGGTCCTGATTTTTCAAGGGTGAAGACCAGGTCTGGGCCATCTATGAGGAGATGGCAGAGAACTCAACAGTTATGTCCCAAGCCCGGGTCAACAGACAACCGAAGGCCCCTCAACATGCAATTTCATACCAGAGAATCGTGAATCGATGCCGGCTCCCACACTCCGTCAGCAGTAGCAGCTCAGGTTGAATCCGCCGTTGCCGACATGGGGATCATTAGCGAGAAGCTGGACCGCACCGATATCCTTGAGAAAAAGCAGAGCCAAGGGCTTGCACAGATGTACCAGTTAACAAAGACAGTGAGTGACCAGAAGACCCGGATCATGTGCATTCAGGAGGTACAGATGTCCACACAAAAACCTCCTAGGTCACGTGATGATTTCAGCAGTAGTAGCCCCACCCAGCCCTCTGCCGCATATCGTAAGGTTCACCATATCCAGGCAGAGCCGATCCGGCAGCTACAACACTACCCATCGCCGCCACTATCTCAGGATACTCAGATAGTGGTATACCAGCCGGATCAGCCACTGGCAGTTCTTCCTCCACCATCCTTTGAACAGGAGCCATTGATGGAAGTCAATGGGATATGGTATGACCGGTACCCACAACAGGCCAGGATTCATCACGATCACCCTGGATTCCGTTGGACCACCGGAGGTACCTCATCCCAACAGCAGCCTCCTGCTCAGGGTACTCAGAACGTCCAGCAACAGCAACAGCCCCATCACTCCCACCAGTAGTACCAGCAGGGTCCTTGTCCCTCTTACCAGGGACAACAGTAGAGGCAGCGTCAGCAGCCTCACCAGCCATACTCCCAGCCTCCCCCTCACTATTCGTAGCAACAACCTCATTTCCAGTAAGGGAACACTCCCGGTTCTTCGGCACTTGCCTTCGAGAACCCAGCTCTTGACGACCTCGCCCGCTTGCTCTCCGAACGGCAGGCATCCTTCCAGCAAGAAATAGATGAGTTCCGGCACGAGATGAGGGATATCATCAAGGGCAAGGCTGCCATACCAACACAGATCGAGCCTAACCCAAATAATTTGAAAAGGAAATCTGAGCAGGTACAGTTGATGGAGCGCAAAATCGGCCCTTTAATAGAGTGTTTTTAGCACTCGGGATCATCATCGTAGTCGGGCCGATTTTGGTCATCAAAGAGACCATCTCATTGATACATGTCAAATAAGAATGCGATGGTCATTATTTTTATTTTTTTTACTTGGCAAGAAACCAAGGTCGAACTCGGGGACACGAGCCTTTCTTTGATTATCTGGACTTCTATTTGTTTAACTAGGTGTAGAGTTGAAGCATTTATAGGTCAAATCATGCGAGTAGACAACAACAAGACAATGCATTAACAATAAAATAAACATGCATTTTTTTAAAACATTTTTTATCATGCAAATAAATGCAGAGAAATGCAATGCAATTATGCCCAAAATCAGAATAAATATGATGAGCAAATTAGTAAGAGTCAAATTCAGATTTAATTGAAGTGTCAGAGCTGAATGACAAGATGAACAAAGCATGAGTACATAATAAGAGCCACTTAGCTAACATGATTTTTCATTAAAATTCAAGTCTCTAAGATGAAAGATTAACCATGCCATTAAAAAGTACATCGAACAAGCTCTCAAACGAAACTGAAATCAACTAAAATAGAGGTACGGTGCTCAAGATATGCAAAAAGGAACGCAGGGGCATAACTGAAAGAAAACATGAAAAGATAACTACAAAAAGGTCCCTGGGAGGGACTAAAACATAATAAAAATAAGGTGCGAGTCCTTCCCTGTAAATTTACCAAATGCGCAAGGACCTTTTTGCAAATTTGAAGAAATCCGTCGGCGTCTCTGCAAATGTCCCAGAGTAGCACGTGCGATGCACGTGCTATCTAGGCTCGGAGGGAGGCTCGGCAGAGGCGCGTCTGCTTCGGCTTGGTTCGGACCCAGGCTTGGGCTCGCTGCAGGCTCGGGAGCATCCAAGCCTAAAGGCTCGGGTGCTGAGGCTCGGTGCTGCTATGATGACGCCACGTGGCTGAAGATGGGCCATCCGATTGTGACGATCGGATGGCTGCGGTGACATCCTGGCTTGACGACGTGGCTGCACGAAGGCCATTGGATCGAGACGATCCAATGGTTTGTGGAGAAGATGACGCGACCTCATCTGGGCCGTTGGATGGTCGCTGAAGGAGGACCATCCAACGGTCCCTGTCCTTCCTTCTTCGTCTGCGGCTGGCGGCGAGTTTGGAGCTCCGGCGAAGGATCTCCAACTCCGCCGCTCGTTCTCTACTGATGGCAACCTCCCCGAAGCTCCATGAATGACCGTCGAGGAAGCCCGGAGCTCGGGGAAGATGCAGAAGCCTCTGGCGTTGATCATCGGAGCGAGGAGGACGACTGCGAGGTCGATGGAGACAGCTCCGGCAGAGCTCCGTCCATTGAACACTTCGAGGACCTGCAGCTTAGTAAAGCATAGCCGAAGCATATAGACGTGCGTGCGTGAACGGGTGAGAGCTCAGGGAGCGGAGAAGGTGGAAGCTCAAGGCTCCTCCGCCGTGGGTGGCGGAGGAGATGGGTCGGGAGTGAACTAGGGTTGCGGAAGAGGGGGAGGATGATCGGAAGGCTGCGCGAAAAAGGGGGAACGAAGTCGAAGCTACGGGAGTGGTCATCGGAGTGAGGGGATGGCCGGAGAGGCCTGATTATATTGACGAAATCGAAAGAAAATACAAGGGAGGAAGGAGAGAAACTTACCGGAGATCGGCGGAGTGAGGGCTTGGGCTGAACATCACGGTGGATGCTCGGGTCTTCGCTGGACATGGCCAGTCAGTCCATGCAGCTCGAGCGGGCCTGGAGGCGCCGCAGCTCCACCGTACATGGCGGAGGGTCGCACCGGAGGATATCGTCGTCTTCGCTCAATCCTCCGCCTCCCCCTGTCACAGGGAGACGGAGGAGGGCTGGGCGAACCCTCGCGTAAAGGTGGACCAGCGCGAACGAAGGGGGAGGCGGCGTTTTTAAAGATCGAGTTCGGCGGTTAGGAAGGTGATGGGTGTGGTTTGCGAGGGAATTATGGGGTGACTGGGGGAGATTCAAGGGTAGTGGAGGTAGTGGCGAAGACGCTGGATGATCGGAGCAAGTCGTGGGGCGGTTGGCGAGATGAGAGGTGGCCGGAGGTGGTCAAAATAATGGGAAGGGGGAAGGTGATACGCGAGGTCGAGATCGTGGAGATAGAGGGGTTTGGAGAGGTTGACGATGAAGATCAGCCGTTGGATCTGGAGATCCAATGGCCGACGTTTGGGCGCTGAAGGACGGTGCTGATGAGATCTCGGGTGACACGATCGAATGGAGATGGAACAAGCCACGTATCGTCTTGGAGGCTAAGCGCGAACAGACGGCGTGATACGAAAGAAAACGCTGATCTAAGGGTTGAAGTTCGAAGTTGGAACCAATGGCCATGATTAATGGATGAAGGCTAAATCTGATGGCACTCATCACGGCACGTGGCGTGTTCTGGACAAGGTGCTGACGTGCGGTGCAGATGAGAGGCGGAAATGGATCGGATGGCTGAAAAGACAGGCGCATGTGGAAAAGGCGGGGCCGTTGGATTAGAATGAGATCCAACGGCTGAGATGCGGGCGGATGAGGCAAAGGGGAGCGGGCCACGTGGCTCACCCAGAACGGGCCACGTGGCCCAATCAAATTATTCTGATCTTCCAGTTGATATTTGAAGGGCTAGATAGCAGAATTTGAGAAAACTCAGAACATGAAAGTTGTAGATCTTGATGAGATCTACAAGTTTCATGTTGACCAAAACTGGAGATGAGATCAAACAAAGAACCGAAATATTTTGGAGGGTATTTTTAAGGTTAAAAATACCACAGATTTTTGATTTGCCATTTTTTTGTGATTTTTAATTTATTAGAGACTCTGATAATTACAGGACATTAACTGGGTTTTATTGACAAAACTTTAAGCAAGGGGGTTAATTATAGAAAATAAAGATGATGAAACTGAGGTTCATCACCCCCTATACTTAAACTATGCTCGTCCTCGAGCATCAAAAAGAATGACTAAGTTGGATTAACCCCCTTGTGCATGTGAATACATGATCCAATCTGATCAATTCGACTCGACGTTAGAGAACCAAAATTCTAGAGTTCAACCCAGCCTTAATCAAGAGGCTTCCAATTCCTCTACTTCTCTAGACTCTCTCTGATGTACATATAAACTAAAGGATATGAAATTTAGTGTTGACTGCAATTCTGAGAGTAGAGTCAATTTGTCACCCAAAATCTTGGTCCGAGAAAATCTTCTAAGGACCCAATCCTCAGCACTAGGGAATAAATCAAATCTTGCATTCAGTCCACCGTCTCTTTAGTTGTCAGACTTAGACAATGTAGATGGCATGCCAGAAATGGAGGGCATGGGATTGTGTCAATTCTTCTCTCCCTCTCATTGGAACAAGGATTCTCTCTAGTGCCTTTTACGCAACACATTTTTTTGGTGTTGATCAGTGCGTCCGTCAAGAGAAGTTGGAGCCGTCTGCACTTGTTTTCCTGGGAGTACATCGGGGTGTGTCACTTTTGAGTACCTATCGTACCTTCGACACCCAGACTTGTAGCATTTACGATGCAGAGCCCTTTTTTGGTGCAAGCCCGACTCCTGATCCTAATAGCGGTGGTCCAAGTGGACACTTTGAAAAGTTTGGGAGCGCTCGCCTTTGGTGGAAGCTCTTTGATATGTAACTTTGTGGAATGAGAGCTTTTCTTTAAAATTTCATTGACTTGTATAATTTGTGGCTAGCTCCACTGCTTTTACCAAGAGTTGGCGCACACTGATCAACATTTTTTATTTATTTCACACCCTGGCACTTAGGTCAATATCAAGAGATTAGTATAAGAATCAAGTTCTCATACTGGCTAATATTGCTGACACTCAGGTTTCATGAAGCCTCCAAAGATTTTATCCCATCCTCGAGCATCATTAGATCAAATACAAACTCGACTTCCTCATCCCAATCCCTCAGGCGACAAATCAACTCATCTCATCAAAGACCGCAGTCGTGCATGTGATGTGCTGATCATATTCTTTTGTCTGAGACGAAGCATGGAATATAGCATGCAAATCTAGAAACCTAGAGAAATATGGACGATTAAGTCAATGACCCTAATGGCTAAGGCTGGTTAACCAAAAATCTCAAAGACCTTAAAAAGCTAAGTCTCCTTGACCAATTCAGATCCTGGGTGAAAGTGTAAGTGTAGAGGACTAATCCAACTTCTTCATTAAAAAACAAGACACACATTTTTTATTTTTTTTATTATTTTTATTATTTTTTTAACTTCAAAAGATATTAGAACTGTCTAAACTCAATTGAGCGTCTGCAATTCAGCCAGTATGGATGTAAGTACAGGCCGGAGCCCGTTGCTTGAGGACGGGGCCTTGCGCGATGTCCTCTAAACCATCCAATCTGCTAAGGGCGAACCCTCACTGAACGCGGCTTACTTAATTGGGCTTAGTAGTCACTAACGGCTCCTAAAGGGTTTTTAGGATTTTTCTGTTTTTTTATGGATTTTAATAAAGTTAAAACACGAGTTAGACTCAACTTTCCTAGAAAAGAGAAGGCGATTTTTTTCAAAACCATGTCACACAAAATAAAAAAGTTTTCAAAACATTTTAAAAAATCATTTTCGAAAATATTTTTATAAAAATAACGTAAAAAGCCGCGAAATCATTTGAGTTCTCTTAGTCCAAAGAATTTTACGTTAGCCAAAAAGTTTTAAATTTTTCAAAATTTTCAGATTATAGCTAAAGTAAATATACGGTATATACGGTATACCCCCCCTATACTTAAACTTTGCTATGTCATCATAGCACTAGATGTTACAAGTACATAGGTCCATTTAAATATAGTGAAATATACGGGAGCTAAGAGGGGCTCCCCCTATACTTAGGTTAGAAATAACCTAAGTATAAAGGCAAGAAAAGAAGAGTAGAGAAAATCACGGGGACTTGGGTCCCCCCTATACTTAGGCTGAAATTAGCCTAAGTATAAAGATGGGAATTTATGTTGGGAGGCACCCAAGGTGAACGAAGAAGAGGAATGGATTTACAAGTGAGCGGTTGAATCTTTGGAGATGAAATGGAGTGACTAAGGTTTTAGGGTTGTGTAGCAAACATGGCTCAATTCAAGCAAGCAAAAACCCTTAGTTTCACCAACTCACACATGAAACCAACTGAAGTTGGTTTATTATCTTGTCAGTTTTATTGGTGATAAAGCCTTAGATATTTACGCGAAGAAAATGTGAAATGAAAATCAAGGCGTATGCGCGGGTGTTGCTCTCCCAAAACCGAATTTTACTCCATTTTTGGTTGACTTGCAATTAACAGTCCCAATTTTATTTTGAATTATCACTGAATTAAGGTTAGCACATCAATCAGAAAATCATCGTCTACCGTTCATTTCATTTTCCATTAATCCTAGGTGATCAATCTAGGAAATGAAAGCCGAGAAAAACATGTATTTGATGAAAAAAAAACGCGATCTAGGCTAAGCGAGAAATCATGCAGTGATTTGACGATAAATCCGTGAAAAACTGGGGCCGTTTTGAAAACCAAATCCAACATGTATGCAAGTCGAAAAAGCCGCACCTAATCATGCATCTATTAGCGGTGATTGATCTTCATTAATTTTAGCTAAGTGATGCGAGATTATGTGCGTATAGAAATTAGTGTGTCCTACCTACGATCAAGCACGTAAAAATATGGAAAAATTAAAATGAGCTCGGAGAGCCACGTGCCTAGTCCTAGGTCGAAACTCAAGTGGGGACGATCCCCTCACAACCACAATCGTTCGATTACACACGCGAGTCTTCAATCGAAGACCGCTGTAAAAGACGAATTATTATAAAAATAAAATGCAACACTTTTTTTTCTTTTCTTTCTTGTAGGCTCCACGCATGCTCCTGCGGCTCCTCGCAGCAGGGAGCATCCTGCTCCTCGCCTCCTTGATCCATCAAGGGCCCTGCCACAAAAACAATGGTTAGATATCGAATAAGAAAGAAAACATTTTATATGCAAAATATGTGATCATTTGACCTATAAAAAAGAAACACAAAATTAAACAAACAAAAATCCAACAAAATATAAGAAATGAGCCGTGTCCCCGGCAACGGCCCCATTTGATGGAGCGCAAAATCGGCCCTTTAATAGAGTGTTTTTAGCACTCAGGATCATCATCGTAGTCGGACCGATTTTGGTCATCAAAGAGACCATCTCATTGATACATGTCAAATAAGAATGCGATGGTCATTATTTTTATTTTTTTTACTTGACAAGAAACCAAGGTCGAACTCAGGGACACGAGCCTTTCTTTGATTATCTGGACTTCTATTTGTTTAACTATGTGTAGAGTTGAAGCATCTATAGGTCAAATCATGCGAGTAGACAACAACAAGACAATGCATTAACAATAAAATAAACATGCATTTTTTTAAAACATTTTTTATCATGCAAATAAATGTAGAGAAATGCAATGCAATTATGCCCAAAATCAGAATAAATATGATGAGCAAATTAGTAAGAGTCAAATTCAGATTTAATTGAAGTGTCAGAGCTGAACGACAAGATGAACAAAGCATGAGTACATAATAAGAGCCACTTAGCTAACATGATTTTTCATTAAAATTCAAGTCTCTAAGATGAAAGATTAACCATGCCATTAAAAAGTACATCGAACAAGCTCTCAAACGAAACTGAAATCAACTAAAACAGAGGTACGGTGCTCAAGATATGCAAAAAGGAACGCAGGGGCATAACTGAAGGAAAACATGAAAAGATAACTACAAAAAGGTCCCTGGGAGGGACTAAAACGTAATAAAAATAAGGCGCGAGTCCTTCCCTGTAAATTTACCAAATGCGCAAGGACCTTTTTGCAAATTTGAAGAAATCCGTGGGCGTCTCTGCAAATGTCCCAGAGTAGCACGTGCGATGCACGTGCTATCTAGGCTCGGAGGGAGGCTCGGCAGAGGCGCGACTGCTTCGGCTTGGTTCGGACCCAGGCTTGGGCTCGCTGCAGGCTCGGGAGCATCCAAGCCTAAAGGCTCGGGTGCTGAGGCTCGGTGCTGCTATGATGACGCCACGTGGCTGAAGATGGGCCATCCGATTGTGACGATCGGATGGCTGCGGTGAGATCCTGGCTTGACGACGTGGCTGCACGAAGGCCATTGGATCGAGACGATCCAATGGTTTCTGGAGAAGATGACGCGG
Source organism: Ottelia alismoides (assembly GCA_037367405.1). NCBI lineage: Eukaryota > Viridiplantae > Streptophyta > Magnoliopsida > Alismatales > Hydrocharitaceae > Ottelia > Ottelia alismoides. Next base: position 418,230 of record JAZKJV010007051.1, read on the forward strand.
CCTCATCTGGGCCGTTGGATGGTCGCTGAAGGAGGACCATCCAACGGTCCCTGTCCTTCCTTCTTCGTCTGCGGCTGGCGGCGAGTTTGGAGCTCCGGCGAAGGAGCTCCAACTCCGCCGCTCGTTCTCTACTGATGGCAACCTCCCCGAAGATCCATGAATGACCGTCGAGGAAGCCCGGAGTTCGGGGAAGACGCAGAAGCCTCTGGCGTTGATCATCGGAGTGAGGAGGACGACTGCGAGGTCGATGGAGACAGCTCCGGCAGAGCTCCGTCCATTGAACACTTCGAGGACCTGCAGCTTAGTAAAGCATAGCCGAAGCATATATACGTGCGTGCGTGAACGGGTGAGAGCTCAGGGAGAGGAGAAGGTGGAAGCTCAAGGCTCCTCCGCCGTGGGTGGCGGAGGAGATGGGTCGGGAGTGAACTAGGGTTGCGGAAGAGGGGGAGGATGATCGGAAGGCTGCGCGAAAAAGGGGGAACGAAGTCGAAGCTACGGGAGTGGTCATCGGAGTGAGGGGATGGCTGGAGAGGCCTGATTATATTGACGAAATCGAAAGAAAATACAAGGGAGGAAGGAGAGAAACTTACCGGAGATCGGCGGAGTGAGGGCTTGGGCTGAACATCACGGTGGATGCTCGGGTCTTCGCTGGACATGGCCAGCCAGTCCATGCAGCTCGAGCGGGCCTGGAGGCGCCGCAGCTCCGCCGTACATGGCGGAGGGTCGCACCGGAGGATATCGTCGTCTTCGCTCAATCCTCCGCCTCCCCCTGTCACAGGGAGACGGAGGAGGGCTGGGCGAACCCTCGCGTAAAGGTGGACCAGCGCGAACGGAGGGGGAGGCGGCATTTTTAAAGATCGAGTTCGGCGGTTAGGAAGGTGATGGGCGTGGTTTGCGAGGGAATTATGGGGTGACTGGGGGAGATTCAAGGGTAGTGGAGGTAGTGGCGAAGACGCTGGATGATCGGAGCAAGTCGTGGGGCGGTTGGCGAGATGAGAGGTGGCCGGAGGTGGTCAAAATAATGGGAAGGGGGAAGGTGATACGCGAGGTCGAGATCGTGGAGATAGAGGGGTTTCGAGAGGTTGACGATGAAGATCAGCCGTTGGATCTGGAGATCCAACAGCCGACGTTTGGGCGCTGAAGGACGGTGCTGATGAGATCTCGGGTGATACGATCGAATGGAGATGGAACAAGCCACGTGTCGTCTTGGAGGCTAAGCGCGAACAGACGGCGCGATACGAAAGAAAACGCTGATCTAAGGGTTGAAGTTCGAAGTTGGAACCAATGGCCATGATTAATGGATGAAGGCTAAATCTGATGGCACTCATCATGCCACGTGGCGTGTTCTGGACAAGGTTCTGACGTGCGGTGCAGATGAGAGGCGGAAATGGATCGGATGGCTGAAAAGACAGGCGCATGTGGAAAAGGCGGGGCCGTTGGATTAGAATGAGATCCAGCGGCTGAGACGCGGGCGGATGAGGCAAAGGGGAGCGGGCCACGTGGCTCACCCAGAACGGGCCACGTGGCCCAATCAAATTATTCTGATCTTCCCGTTGATATTTAAAGGGCTAGATGGCCGAATTTGAGAAAACTCAAAACATGAAAGTTGTAGATCTTGATGAGATCTACAAGTTTCATGTTGACCAAAAATGGAGATGAGATCAAACAAAGAACCGAAATATTTTGGAGGGTATTTTTAAGGTTAAAAATACCACAGATTTTTGATTTGCCATTTTTTTGTGATTTTTAATTTATTAGAGACTCTGATAATTACAGGACATTAACTGGGTTTTATTGACAAAACTTTAAGCAAGGAGGTTAATTATAGAAAATAAAGATGATGAAACTGAGGTTCATCACCAGTCTACAGAGGATACCACACCTAGTAACTCTTTGAATGACATGTCTTCTTTTATGTGTGATGCTGATTTTGTGACACTTAGGAGCGGTAGGATGCCAGCCGGCGGCGCCTCGTCTGAGCGACAACCACACGAGGAACCAGGAGCGCCAGACGAGGAGAATAGCGGTGCTGATGCCGCTGATGTTGATGACGGTGGTGCTGATGCCACCAAGGACAGAGATCCAGTTGACGGTACTGAGGCCGTCGTGACTCCAGATACAGACAGTGGTATTGATGCCACCATTTCACTTGACGCTGAGCCAGAGTGCGGTGATGATGCCGTGAAGACAGATGTTGTGGGTGGTACCGATGCCACCACTTCTACTCTAGTTGTGCTTCCATGTGTTGTGTTTCCACCTTTTGTATCTAAGGACTGTGGTAACAAGAAAAATACCAGAAATATGAATAAAGGAAAGGTTTCTTCATCTACTCTGAATCCATATGTGTTGCATGATGATCTTGGTATGGATTCCATTCATTCACAGGCACAGGAACCTCTTCCTAACCCTCCATCTAAGGAGGGCCCAACCATCCCCTTCCCTCAAGTGATCCGCTTGGCGAAGGAGAATAAAGAAGGAAATCCAAAAAAGACACATCAGTTAGATTTCAGCCAGCTGAAAAGTGAAAAAGCGAGAGCCGCTAAATAGTGGTCTGACAAATCAGACTCACTATCGCTGATGCAACTACTCAAGCCTATTCGTTTGTCAACAATTAATCCACACAATAAATCAAGGAATGAATAGCAAGGATTAAAATCTATTATACCCTACTAAAAATGTACATTGGCAAGCAAGTAGGGGTCGAACTCAGGAAGCAATAGATAAAAATCCAAACCTAGGTCTAATGAACCACTTAGCCAAACTAATTTTTTGTGGGTTTTTAATTTTTTAATTTTTTTTAATTTTTAATTTTTAATTTTGTCTTTTGATTTTTAATTTTCTAATTTTTATAATTTAATATTATATATATATTTTTTTAATATTGGAATATAAAAACAATGTAATAAAAGCCAAGGTAAAGTATTTATAAAAATGTGCAAAAATAACCAAAAATTCAGAAATAAAATGGTTTTTTTGATATTTTTAGGATTTTTACTGTTTTTGTGATTTTTGGGTATTTTTCAAAGTGTTTTTGGTATTTTTAAATGCTGAAATGAAAGAAAACAGTGAAATAGGGACTGGCTGGGGGTAACATGCAAATTAAAAAAAACAAACAGTCACAAAAATTTTCCAATAAAATATGGAACAAACAGGAGTTGAGTTATATTTTTCTGAGTTTTCTTTGATTTTATATATTTTTTTGAAGTTTTTATTTATTTTTGAATTTTTAAGGTTTTTCTTTTGAAATTTTTAGTGGTTTTTGGACTGAGAGTAAAGTAGGTCAAAACACACAACAGAGAATATTTTTGGAATTTTTTAAGGCCTTTTAATATTTTTTTGGTATTTTATAAGCTAGACAGTGCTGAAACAACATGTTTTTGATTTTTAATAAATATAAAAATACAATAAAAACAAAAATTAAAAATAGGGCGTGAAATGGCAAGTTAACAAGAGCTTAAGTCTATTTTTTGAGAATTTTTGGCAATTAAGAGGCGTGAAATAAATAGATCAAGCATACAAAAATCCTAAGCCTGGCATGGGTATAAATGCAATTATAGAAACATAGAGGGGCTCAGGTGCAAATTCCACAAAAAGACACACGCGAGGCACGTGTTCTGACATTTACAGGGGCATAATTGTAATTACCAAAAGCCGGCAGGGCATACATGCATTTTTTCCAAAAACATATTTAATTAACTACGCGCATGGATATAATTGCAAATACCTAAAAGTTCAGGACTAAAAATGCAAAATACCCAAAAGTCACACGCCCCAGTCACGTGAGGTGACGTGGCGTCGACCTAAGTGCAAATAGTGAAAATGTGAGGGCCTAAGTGCAAATATTACAAAACTTTTTAAACTTCAGACGAAAGTTTTTAGACTAAAAAGTAAAAACAAAAATGCTTGGGCTGAAGATGCAAAATACTCAAGCTCCTGATCGTGCGGCCGATGGAGATTCACTTAGACACGTGGCGAGCATCGAGCGGCTGGTACCCCTTCGTCCTGGATGGCTGAGATTAGATCTTGGGCTGCTGATCCAACGACGGGGAGCAACAAGCGATCGGACGGCTGGCGTAGCGTCTGGAGATGGCGTCTAATCCAACGGCGGGGGAAGGTTCACGAAGAACACCTCCCCGGCGAGCTTTGATCGACGATTGCGGCCGACACACAGCCGCTCCGGCCGCCGGATCAAGGGCAAAAGGATCATGGGGCCCTTCCGCATCTGATGGTGGTCTCCGGCAAAGCGGAGGCGGTGTGGAGTGGTCGGACGGGGAAGGCGACCTGGGCGGCTGTTCCTGGAGCTTTCGATGGTCGAGGGATCCTTCTCTTGGGCTCGGACCTGCAAGGTTAGATCCATAAAAACCAGGCGAGCGAAATGGTGGGGTCTGATAGTGCAATGGAAGCGGGATGTGGGTCGGATGGTGAGCTCTGGCGAGCGGCGGAGATAGGAGCTCTGTGGACTCGATCTGGGCGAGATCGAGGCGAAATGATGGGTGGAGCAGAGCGACAGAGTGAAGGGGGGAAGGATGGAGGTGATTTGGGCGGCGATCGACAACTGGAGTGGCCGGAAACGACGGGCGGAGCTTAGCTTCATCGTGGCTTCGATTGAAGATTCACGGCGCTCGACGAAACGAAAAGCTAAACTGTTAAAGACCTAACCTAATCTAGGCTAAAGCTACAAGAAAATGGAAAAAAGAAGAGGGAAAAGCTCACCGGAGACGGAAGTGGATGGCTTCGGGCGGAGCTCCGGCGAGGGTCGAATCGCTTCAATTCTACACCAAATACCTCGAACCCAGGCTCGATTCGACACCTGCTGTCACCAGGAGCACGAAGGGCTAGGGGTTTGGGGGTGAAAATGGCGGAAGAAGGATTAGATTTGAATTGAAGTCGGGGGTGCTCTTTTGTAGGGTTGACGGGCGGCGTGGAAGACGAGGCTCGAAACGCCTCGATCAGTGGTCTTCAGCCCCAGATTTCACTAGGGCGTGAATCATCATTGATCGAGGAGCAAAAATGCAGAAGGCATCGTCACGAATCGATGCAAGGTCAGCCCAAGAGAAATGCGATAAGAAGAGACAAAATGGACTCTGACAAGTCTGGAGGGGAAGGTCAGACAGTTGACCTAGGTCAACTGTCAGACCAACCTGGTTGGTCCACGTGGACCAACCAAGAAAAATCCTCAAAAAAATGATTTCAAAAATCGAAATGAAATAGTAAATTAATGAATTTTATTTTGGTTAAAAAATAAAAAATGTTTATTAATTTATGAAGTATTTTATTATGAATTTTAATTATTTTTATGAGTCTTATTTTCACAAGTTCACTTTTTAGCCCTTTATAGTTATAATACCTATGTGTTTTAGCATTTTATTTTTATTTTATGTATTTTAATGTTATTATTTTTTATTTATTATTTTTTAAAATTATAAAATACTTTTATGTACGCAAATATATTTTTATTTTCTTTTTCTGAGATGTTTTGTGTATTAAATAAAATAGAAGTGTATTTTATATAGGTATGAGTATAGGTCTAATACCTATGTATATGATATATACACGTATTTTATTTTGAGTTTTATTTACATTTTTATTATGATTTTAATACACATAATTATTATAAGTAATATTTACAACATTATAAAAATATAAAAATATAAAAATAATGAATAAATAATAAATTGAATATTTTAATATGTACAAGTATACAATAGGGGTCCAAAACTCAACTTTCAAATCGTAGCTCCGCCAAATGCGAGACCACCGCCAATAAATAGCTTATTTTCTTCTATATACAATTAAAGGTGAATATGCTGCGTTTGGAGTTTTCATTTGTGAGATACGGGTCTGGGAAGTTGGGATTCTGGATTTTTATTCAGACCATAACTTTTTATCTGTACATTATTTTTCTTTATTTAAATATGTACAACTTTCATGTACAAAGTTTCTTTATTTGATGTATAAAAAGTAGAACCAAAAATAGGTCCCAAAATGAATAAAGAATGAGTTAATAATTATAGGTATTTGGCCCTTATCTCCCCCTACTTTATTCCTTGTCGACCTATTCATCACTATGCCTAGGTCTCGGGGTTTCGGGTCATAAAATATTTACAATATTTTACTCTTTTTCTTTTCTTTTATTTATTCTATAATTTTGGCTTTAATTACAACATTTTAGACACTGTTTAGATGCACATGCATGAATGCTAAGATGATGATTTTAATGCTATTTACAGGCATTTGCTAGGGTATTTGATGCCAAAATGATAGAATAAAGATGATGAAATGTGGATTCATCATCCCCCTATACTTTACCTTTGCTAGTCCCTAGCAAACACTTATGCAATAAGTGCAAAAGAAAACGAAAGAAAAGAAAAAGAAGAACTTGGATTTTATTTGATTATCAAACTTGTCTTCACAAAATCAAAGTTTGGAGCTTAAGTCGGGCCTTTGGAATTTTAGTGCGGGCGGAACCTTAGTGAGAACCGTGTTTGAAATCCAACAGTCCCTGAGAATCCCAAAACTCTGTCCAAGTCTCCTCAATAGCCAGGTCAGAAATACTTCAACTCATACGCAAACTCTTACGACTATGAATCTGACTTGTACAGTGTAAGTGATAGTGGCTCTCCCCAACTAGAATGGCAAAGAAACTGACTTCTCCAGTACGACAACCCAATGATTCCCCAATCCAATAACTCCATCCTCGAGGAGCGGGGTATTCCCTTCTAAGTTCAAGTGGCAACCGGCTCAAAAGGAGGGGTGAAGAGAAGAATGGACGGTAGCCAGTGTAGCTACCTATCCTGGGATGCAAGACCAGTGTAGTCAAGTCATCCTGCTGCAGGCTCACATGATATAACTTTGGAACTCAAGCTTGCTTATTGTCTTTGTATATACTTTGCAGGCTTTTTATTTTTTTACATGCCTGAACATTTTATTTGAATACTATATACAACAGTATTTACATAAGGAGTTTTTCCTCTTGAGCCAGTAGACTATCCCTCTTTTGAAGCTATATCGCAACCCACATCCTCTTGTCTTTAGACTTCCTAATCACTGGACGGGTTGGGGTGCACTTCCCTCCCTAGAGGAGGACAAATGTTTCCACTTGTGTGCGTCTCATACCGGCAAATCCAATCCCCTCACCACTCCAACTGAGTCGAGCCATGTGAAAGGTGCAGGTGTCCAAGTTAGGTCATTATCAACAAGAGTCGTACATGTGCTCCGAAATACTCTGCTTAGGCAGTTAAGAATCCATTGAACCAAGTCTCGTGATCCTCAAAGAATTAAGTCGACTAGACCTGAAGTACCTCAAACCCAGTTCCTATAAGGTTCCTGTTATTAGGTAGATTTTAAGGTCCAATCAAGCTCCACTCTCCGGATTTTACTTAGACTTGTTCAACTGTCAAACTCAATCCGAAAAATGCGAATGCTATGCAAATGCGATGCAGAATGCGGAAAATATTTTTGTGATGCAATTTTCAAAGATTTTGAACTTTTTATGGATTTTTGAAAAGATGATTATGATGCATATGCAGATGCGTTTTTTGTATTTTTCAGAAGATTTTTCAAATGTTTTTGGAATTTTAAGTTTTGCGATGTTTTTGGGATTTTTGAAAACAAAAAGTTTTGGCTGAAAACTAGGTTAAAATATGTACACGGGAGTGCTTCTTATATTTACAAGAAGTGGATTTTAAGAATTTACAAGGGTAAGTGATCAATTTTATAAGTATATAAAGTTCATTTTGGTGTGATGCAAATGTTCCTCGAACTTATTTGACACAAGCTTTTTCACACAGTTTTTGAAAACTATAGTCCAAATAATTTTTTACAAACATTTTTGCAAACATGTACACACATTTGGAAATCATTTTGCAAAGGCTTTCAAAACAATATATATAGGTTTTTCTAACATTTTTGCAACCATTTTTCAAACCATTTGCAAATCATTTTTCAAATATCTTATTTCACACAAAGAAAAGAAATTTTACAAACCACCCAATTTTACACAGGTTGAAAACATGCAACAAAATATTTTCAAAATAGTTTTCAATAAATGTTCACAAAGATTTTCAAACTATTTTTCAACATTTTGCAAAAAACATTTTCACCTGATTTATTAATCAGTAAATACAAAAAGAATTTGAGGAATAACCACATCTTTTTATTAAGGACTTTCAATGAATTTTAAAGAATTTTTAGCCATATTTATTAAGAAAATACGAAAGTACGAGTTATGGCTAAAGTATATACGTAGTATATACGACCCCCCTATACTTAGCTTGAGCTATGTCCTCATAGATCAAAGAGAAAAGAGAAGACATAACTCGTACTATATATAGACAAGTCTAAAGAATAAATAAACGAACCAATGAGAAGTTGACCGTCCCCCCTATACTTAGGATCAAGTAATCCTAAGTATAGCAGACTGTACACAAAGCAGGGAGGGTCAAGGGTGGGAATGAACAGATCGTACTCAGATTGTCTCCCCCTATACTTAGGGTAAGGTATCCCTAAGTATAGACAAGAAGAGGAGACAAGGGGGAGGATCGAAAAGAATAGAATTAACTCGGGGTGCACACCCCCCTATACTTAGGACAAAGTACGTCCTAAGTATGGAAACCTGTCTACAAGGGGCGACACCTTTTTTGATAGATAAAGAAAATAGAAGAGGAAAAGAATAAAAGAATAAAAGAAGAAAAAGGGATGAAAGTGGATATGAGCAACTCGGGATGTGCATCCCCCCTATATTTAGGATAGAGTACATCCTAAGTGTAGCAATGATGAAAGGGATGGCATCAATTCGGTAGAAGGGGATAAAAGACATTGAAAAGAAGAAAAAAAGAAAAAGGAAAAGATAAAAGATCATTCAAAAATGTTTTGTTGTGCTTCGCTTCTCTCTACTTCTTTGGAGATATTCAGCTCATCCTCATAGATTACTTGAACTGAGTCAACGACAGCCATGAATGTATCATGTTCAAGGTATGGCTTCAGAAGCTGTCCATTGACTACAAATGGTTGTGCGTCAGCTGACTGATTGGATATCAATACACTTCCGTTGTCACGCACCTGCCTAACCAAAAACGGCCCAGTCCATTTGCTCTTCAATTTGCCTGGAAAGATCTTCAATTTCGCATCGAACAACCTCACCTTCTGACCTGGGTCAAAGGACTTGCGACGGATATGCTTGTCATGCCATGTTTTGACCTTCTCCTTGTACATCAGGATGTTGTCATATGTATAATCTCTGAATTCCAGTAATCTGTTCAGATCCAGTATTCTGTTCTTTCCTACTTGCTTGGAGTCCAAATTACAAATGTTAATGGCCCATAAAGATTTGTGAATTAGTTCGACGGGCAAATGGCATGGCTTGCCATACACAAGGCGGTAGGGAGACATTCCCAAGGGTGACTTGTACGCTGTTCTATAAGCCCAAAGAACGGAATCAAGCAACTGAGACCAGTTCTTGCGATTCGGACGCACAAGCTTCTGTAAGATTGTCTTGATCTCCCTGTTTAAACATTCAGCTAAGCCATTGGACTGCGGGTGGTAGGGTGAAGCGACGCGATGCTCAATGCAGAATTCTTGGGTCAGCTTCTTCACCTCTCTGTTTATGAAATGACTACCCCCATCAGATATGAGAATCTTGGGAATCCCGAACCGTGCTATGATGTGATCTCTCAAGAATCGACAGACAGTCCTACTGTCGGCGGCTCGGGCGGGAATAGCCTCCACCCATCGACTTACATAATCGACAGCAAGCAGAATATATTCATAACCCTGACTGTTAGGAAACGGGCCCATAAAGTCGATCCCCCATGCGTCAAAGACATCTGAGATCTGAATGTATTTCAGAGGCATCGTATCTCTCATTCCTATGGTTCCACCCATCTTCTAGCAGTCAGTGCAACATTTGACATACTCATCTGCATCTTTGAATAATGAAGGCCACCAGAGGCCGCTTTGAAGAACTTTTGCTGCCGTCTGTTTGCCTGAATGATGTCCTCCAGAATCTTGATCATGACATAAAGCGAGGACACTTGGAACTTCCTCCTGAGGAATGCACCTTCTCCAGATGCAATCTGCTCCCTCACAAAATAGATACGGGTCTTCCCACTGGTAGAAATGGATTTTAGACAAGAACCTGTCTATTTTCAATTTAGGCCAGTCTTGTGGGATTTTCTTGGCAACTAGATAGTTCACAATGTCCGCATACCAAGGAAGTGAGGCGACAGACAGAATTGACTCATCTAGAAAGGTCTCTGTGATCGGCTGCAGGTTCAGTTCAAGAGACTCTGGTTCAGGAAGCCTTGACAGATGATCAGACACTACATTCTTTACCCCAGGTTTATCTCTGATTTCCAAGTCAAACTCCTGGAGGAGAAGGATCCACCGGATGAGACGTGGTTTGGCATCCTTCTTCTGCTGTAAATACCGAATGGCCGAATGATCAGTATAAATGATTACTTTGGACCCAAGGAGGTAAGATCTGAACTTTTCCAAAGCAAAGACTACCGCTAGCAGCTCCTTTTCAGTGACAGTGTAATTCCTCTGGGCTTCATCGAGCGTTCAGCTAGCGTAGTGAATCGCAAATGGTACATTGTCTTTCCTCTGTCCCAGTACAACTCCGATGGCATAATCTGACGCATCGGTCATAATTTCGAAAGACTGAGTCCAAATCGGTGGCTGTAGGACAGGGGCCTGCGTGATGAGCTCTTTCAACTGATTAAAGGCAAGGAGCACACGATCATCTACAATGAATTCATTGTCCTTGCCGAGAAACTCAGTCAACGGTCTGTCCAGTTTGCTGAAATCTTTGATGAATCGTCGGTAAAAACCGACATGGCCCAAGAATGCCCGGACTTGCTTGATATTTGTAGGTGGCTCAAGTTTGGAATTACATCCACCTTGTCTGGGTCAACCTCCATGCCACGTTTAGAAACAAAGTGACCCAGCACAATTCCTTTGGTCACCATGAAGTTGCTCTTCTCCCATGAGAGCACAAGATTGACTTCGCAGCACCTCCGTAAGACTCGGTCTAAATAATCCAGGCATTGATCAAAGGAATCTCCGTAGACCAAAAAATCGTCCATAAAGACCTCGAGAAAGTTGCCCACCATATCGGCAAAAACTGCAAGCATACACCTCTGAAATGTGGCTGGGGCATTGCATAGCCCGAACGACATCCGTCTGAAGGCATATGTGCCAAAAGAACAGGTGAACATGGTCTTCTCTTGATCTTCAGGAGCAATAGCAACTTGATTATACCCAGAGTATCCATCCAAGAAGCAGAAGTATTCCTTCGCGGCCAATCTCTCCAAGATCTGGTCGATGAAGGGTAGAGGAAAGTGGTCCTTCTTGGTAGCGAGGTTAAGTCTTCTGTAATCCACGCATACTCGCCAAGAAGTGGGTACTCTGGTAGCAATCTCCTCTCATTTGTCATTTTTCACAATGGTGATCCCTGATTTCTTGGGCACAACATGCAGCGGGCTCACCCATTTGCTGTCGGAGAAGGGATAGATAAATCCCGCATCGCACCATTTCTGGATCTCATTCATAACAACCTCTCGCAGGTTCGGATTTAATCTTCTTTGCAATTCTCGAGAGGGCCTGCAATCTTCTTCCAGAGAGATGTGGTGCGAACAGAGTGACGGATTGATCCCATGGAGATCAGAAGTTCGCCAGCCTATCGCCTTGCGGTTGCGTTCAAGAACCTCCATCAGGCGAGATTCTTGGTCTTCGGTCAGATGGGCATTGATGATGACCGGGTGCATATTAGGTTCTCCCGCAAGGAAGGCATACTTCATGTTGGAGGGCAAAGGTTTAAGCTCTGGCGGAGTCTGAGCTGCTTCAATGGTGACTTCAGCTATCAGGGCAGGTGGTGATTCATTCAACTGTTCGGTGTCCACCATACTCTGATCTGTTTCTGCTCTCAAATCCTGATAGAATTCCTCAATAATTTCTTCTTCATTCAAGGATTCTTTAGACTTCAGCTCTTGGTTCTGAAGGCACATTACCTCCACGACAATCTTTTGCAGCACATCAGCGAGTTCCTCATCCTGATTGATAAGGGGAAATTCGACTGCGGTCTCTACTTCCTCCTCAGGGAAGAGGAGTTCATGGATCTCATTGTCATCCAGAAATAAGTTGGTGTCTTGAATCTCTGCTAGAAAGTCGCAGTCGTCGGCGTACTCAATCACCCTTTCACATGATGTAGATGTCTGCTCGGCATGTGTTCCCTCCGACAGGGTCTCTACTCTGATCATTTCATTGCCAGCACCAAAAGTGATTTCTCCCGTCCCATAATTCACTACTGCGTTTGATGTCCGCAGAAATGGTCTTCCAAGTATGATCGGGGTAAGGAGCAATGGAGAGGGGACGTCCATATCTAAGACCACAAAATCGGCCGGGAATGACTTTCCCTGAACCGTGACGATCACGTCCTCCAACAGGCCCCTAGGCCGCTTGACTGACTTGTCTGCAAACTGCAGAATCATCTTTGTAGGCTTGAGCGGTCCTAACCTGAACTCCGTGAGTAGCGAGGCTGGCATCAAATTGACAGAAGACCCGCTATCGAGAAGTGTTCGTTCGAACTCTTGATTGAACATCTGACAACGTACAAGAGGTGCTCCCATATCTGGCTTTTTATCTGGGAGGTTGCTGATGGCGTTAACGGTGGCCATTGTGAGGATGTGCTTTTCGGACTTGCCACCTTTACTTCTGGAATTGTGGGGGTTTGGCCTGCGCTTGGTCGTGCATGCCTCTTTCAATCCTTTCTTCACGGTGGGCATGTACTCAAGAGCTTTCATCAATGGCATATTCAGCACCAAATTCTGAATGATTTTCTATAATAGCAGGATCAGACAAAGCACTTTTCAAATTTTTCATTTTTTTGTGTTTTTTCATTGCTTCAGGAAAAGGAATATTTACAAGCTCTTCACCAATATCATTCAAAATAGTGTCCATATTGTTGTTTACAGGTAGATGACAAAAAGGAATGGATTCATCTACAATTTGCGGACCAAAAATGACAGGCTCGGCTTCAGGTGCTGGCGTTGGACTCGCTGCAGGTGCGGTGCTCCTCCTGTCAGGAACTGGCTGTGAGGCCGGTGCAGGCGGCTCCAACGCGGGCTGATCTCCACCGAGGTTGCTGCTATCTTTTTGTATTTTTCTGTTTTCTTCATTTTTTTGTGGTTTTCTGGATGCTGGTGCTGTCCCCAAAATGCTGGCTGGCCCTGGTGTTGGCTGGACTGACGATTCCCCGTCAGATGCAAGATGCTTTCCCTTCACCGTCGTCGATGGCTGGAGTGTCCTACCGCTCCTGAGAGTAACCGCGTTAGATAAAAAATAATTTAATTCACCTGATTCGGGTTGGACACTGCCGGCTACCTGCTCCTTGCGTCGGAAATTGTTAGGGTTAGCTTCGACCTGGGCTGGTATGACGGTTTTAGCTGCCGTCAGGTCGTCGATCTTCTGGTTCATCTCAGCCATGTTTTTCATTAATTGCTCCAGACAGGCCAGGGCTGGATTGACTGGCACAATCTCAGAGGAGTCCCCCTGCTGGGGTCTAGAATGCTGATAGGGCTGCTGAGATTGCGACTGATAACCTTGTGAAAATTGATGAGGAGGACGGTTAGAGGAATGTTGATTGAACTGAGCAGCCGGCTGTTGGTGATATCCCTGTCCGCGATATCCGGACTGCTGAGGACCGTGCTGGTAATTCTGCCTCTAGGTGTTACCCTGAGATGGAGGCTGATATTGGTAGGAAGGCTGGAATGGTCTCCCACCCTGCTGCTGTTGCTGGTAGGGCCTGTTGCCCATGTTCTGACCCTGAGAATGTCCCTGAGGATGGGTCAACTGTGCTTCATTGTTCCATACGCCAATGATCTCCTGAATCAGTGGCGGGGGTGGAGAGAACTGCTTGGAGTATGCTGGCTGGGGCTCTGGTTGATATACAACCATCTGTGTCTGGGGCTGCGGTGGCTGCTCCGGGGCCTGCACGTAATACACGTGCTGGACAGGTTGGGGCTGCTATGGAGTCTGCTGAGGGTGTTGCTGCATTGTGGGCTCCTTCTTCTCAGCATTCGTCTCGACAGAAGTAGACACAGCGTTGCACATGTTTGCATTCAAAGCGCGGACGAGCTGCTCCAGCTGTTGGGAAATTTGATCGAGCTTTTCCAGACCTTGGGTCCTCTTCTCAATGATTGCCAATTTTTCGAGGTCCTACGACCTCTTCTCGATGATATCCACCTTGGACAAGTGGCTCCCAATGATGCTCAGATTGGAGCTCTCATCCTTGTCTTCGGTGTGAGAAGCCATGTTCACTGGCTTGCTGATGGCGGTTGGTGGCTTCATGTATATTCTGGACGAGGATTGGGCTGCTGCTCCTTCAGCCATTTCTTCGAAGACGTTCCATACCACGTCCTCGTCCTTGTTGAAATGTGAACCGCCACAAGCTGCATCCACAAGCTTTTGGCTCTCAAAGAATAGCCCCCCAAAGAAGTGTTGTACGAGACTGGTCTTTGGAATATCATGGTGGGGTCACTTCTCCTGAAGATCTTTGAATCTCTCCTACGCTTCATGAATAGTCTCGTGGGGCTGCTGGCAGAAACTGGAGATCCGGGCACACATCTGATTCAATCGCCTGAGAGGATAGAATTTATGGAGAAAGGCAGATTTCAATTCCTCCCAGGTGGTGACGACCTTCCCAAGATGGTCAACCCAATAAAGGGCCTTGTCTTGAAGGATGAAGGGAAACGCGGTCATCTTGACTACATCCAGAGGGATTCCGGGGTAGTGAGCAGTGGAACAGATGCGGCCAAACTTCTTGAGAAAAATGTATGGTTCTTCAGTGGTGTTCCCATGGAAAGTGGGAAGCAATGACAGAAATTGCGGCTTCAGCTCGAAGTGAGCATGCATACATGGAACTTGAATCCACTCAGTGATGCGCCCTGCTTCTGGGTTGTATGTCTCCTTGAGTGTGGGCTTGGGCTACGGTGGATCTTCTTCTGCTGCTTCATATTCGGGTCCCACTGAAAACTCATCCCTGACTTCATGGAATTGGGATCGAAGTTCGGATCATCTCCTCGTCGGCCGTCTCTCGCATCGGCCCTCCTCCTCAGATCGTTCAGCATGTCCTGGAAGGCTGTCTGGGCCAGGGCCTGATTAGTCAACTGCTGTTGAATGGCTTGGATGGAGGCCAGCAGCTCACTGTTAACCTCGCCCTGCGTGGTGTATTGTCCTTCCCCCGGATTGGCTTCTGGTTCAGGTGGGGCCTGTGGTCCTTTTCCTCTACCTCCTGCCATCTCGGATTCGGCTTGGTTCGCTGACTCAGGCTATAAGTCTGCACATGGTAGAATGCCCCGATCAGTCTGAATTGCAGCACTAAATAGAGAGATGTTGTATGTGTCAAGGTGGACACAGAATTTCGCTAAGGATGGCGATGTATAAGGAGTGAAATCAATTGCCATCCAAAACGGACAGAATTCGGGACGAGAGTGATCTCGGTTTATTGAAGAAGACAGGGAGTCGGGAGATCGGTTCATAGGGTTTGAACCGGGTTCTCAGGAATCACCCTGAATTATTGGAGAGGGTGAGCGAATGGAACTGATGTGGGTGCCGACAGAGCCTCGACTAAACTGCCCATTCGTCGCCATCTCGAAGATCAAGAGGAAGATCGATGTGGATGAAAGATACGGAGGTCAACAAGGAATCAAAGGAGTGCAAAACAGTAGAAGGCTCACAATGAGCAAGGGTCAACTGGAGGGGGAACAAAATTTGCGCAAAGGCGCGATATTTTTGATCTTTGACCTAAATGTAACTAGCAACCAAACACAAGACAAGGGAGTTCACCAACTCAACACATGAAGCCGTGAAGGTTCGACTTTTATCTTTGTAATTTTTATCTTGATTTCAGGAATTTATCTTTCAACGAGTCCTTAGAGCGCTACGCCTATAGGAGCGAGAGTACTGCCGGAAAAGTATTCACGTACTTGTCCTCCTCCTGTGTAACCTGTAACTTGCGCTTTTTAAGGTCCTTGTAATCCTTCCTGGATCCCTACTCAGCCAAAGAAATAGAGGGAGGAAGCCTATAGGCGAAACCGATACTTCGGACCTCGCTCGCAATGGAATCACCCGTGAGCGTGCAAGATCCTACTCGGACGCAGCCGGTGAGACAGACACACCCGTGAAGGCGTGGCCTATGCTCGGTACTTCGGACAAGGTCGATGCTCACACAATAGCGAGTCACCAATGGCGACCAAGCCCTACTCGACTGCGTACGATAGTAGCGCCAATACTTCGGAAATCCAGGCGATACACAAGGCAGCCACAAGTTGGGTTTTTGGCTCTAATCCTTACGAAGCGCTCACCTCACTTGGAAGGAGACCTTCCCATGCAACATGAAAACAAGTGAGGGTGTTACTCTCCCCAATCAATGAGTCCAATTACCAATTTTATTTAGGTCAAAGTTTTCTTAGCAGTCCCTTTTTTAATTTTTTTGGTGTTATCACTTCTTTTGAGTAGATTCAAACAAGCGCCTAACGATTTTGTATTTTCTTTATCCTACTTTATCCAAAATCAGAGGGAGAAAAGAGTCGGGAAAAGCCAATGCAAGTCGGCACCAAGATGGAAATCTCACCTTTGTGCCTAAATGATGGATGCAAAGTAAGAAGACTTATAATGAATTCCAGCTCTCTCCATGCGGGATGCAAAGCAGAATTTATAAACCTAACCTATATGCCGGTATGCAATGCGAAAATCGTCCTAAAGTAGGCAACTTCTAACGTGAAGAACCACAAGCTAATCGCTAATCTTCAATCCTAAGGTCCGGTCTAGGCTCCCCCCTCCTCTGCTCAACACACTTGAGTTTAGGAGAAAGCGCTTTGCGGGGAGAGCTCGCGGCGCGTGGATCAAAGAATAGTAACTTCGATATTTGAATTAAACTAAGTCCAAGCACGATCTATAGGTACATGCAATTGTTGGTTAGGGTGTTTGGACCTAATCTAATCAATCAATCAAGGCCTACAACTAAGAGCTCAATCCACAAAAGAAATGAAAAAGAAATCAAATCCGGAAAATGACAGTCGAGAAAACTCGAGAAAACCGCGGTGAGCCCCCGGGTGAACAGACACCCGGAAATTAGGCCCGAAGTGTTCAAGTGTCCAAGTCCTGTATTATTACAATTAATCAAATAACTCTCTCTCACAAAAATAAAAAGCTATTCTCTCTCTCTCTCTTGGCTCTCCTGCTCTCTCCTGCCGGCTAGGGTAGAATAGCCGGTTCCTCCTCTCAAGGATGCATAGGATCCCCTAGGCGATCCTCCTCGGTCAGCGGTCCCTCGCAAGAAAACAAAAGAGATGTCAGACAGTTCAAAACAAATGATGCACAAGAGACAAATAATCAAAAATGACTAAGTAAATAAAAGACCCAAAGGTAATCTACAAGCCGATGCTCCCTGGCAACGGCGCCATTTGAAAAGCGAAAAAGCGAGAGCCGCTAAATAGTGGTCTGACAAATCAGACTCACTGTCGCTGATGCGCCTACTCAAGCCTCTTCGTTCGTCAACAATTAACACGCACAATCAATCAAGGAATGAATAACAAGGATTAAAATCTATTATACCCTACTAAAAATGTACAGTGGCAAGCAAGTAGGGGTCGAACTCAGGAAGCAAGGGTGTAGATCATAGATAAAAATCCAAACCTAGGTCTAATGAACCACTTAACCAAACTAATTTTTTGTGGGTTTTTAATTTTTTTATTTTTTTTAATTTTTAATTTTGTCTTTTGATTTTTAATTTTCTAATTTTTATAATTTAATATTATATATATATATTTTAATATTGGAATATAAAAACAATGTAATAAAAGCTAAGGTAAAGTATTTATAAAAATGTGCAAAAATAAAAAAAAAATCAGAAATAAAATGTTTTTGATATTTTTAAGATTTTTTACTGTTTTTGTGATTTTGGGTATTTTTCAAAGTGTTTTTGGTATTTTTAAATGCTGAAATGAAAGAAAACAGTGAAATAGGGACTGGCTGGGGGTAACATGCAAATTAAAAATAACAAACAGTCACAAAAATTTTCCAAATTAATTTTCAAAGAAAGTCAATAAAATATGGAAAAACAGGAGTTGAGTTTATATTTTTCTGAGTTTTCTTTGATTTTTTATATTTTTTTTAAAGTTTTTATGTATTTTTGAATTTTTACGGTTTTTCTTTTGAAAATTTTAGTGGTTTTTGGACTGAGAGTATAGTAGGTCAAAACACACAAAAGAGGAAAATTTTTGGAATTTTTTAAGGCCTTTTCATATTTTTTCGGTATTTTCTAAGCTAGACAGTGCTGAAACAACATGTTTTTGATTTTTAATAAATATAAAAATACAATAAAAACAAAAACTAAAAATAGAGCGTGAAATGGCAAGTTAACAGGAGCTTAAGTCTATTTTTTGAGAATTTTTGGCAATTAAATGAGGCGTGAAATAAATAGATCAAGCATACAAAATCCTAAGCCTGGCAGGGGTATAAATGTAATTATAGGAACATACAGGGGCTCAGGTGCAAATTCCACAAAAAGACACACGCGAGGCACGTGTTCTGTCATTCACAGGGGCATAATTGTAATTACCAAAAGCCAGCAGGGCATACATGCAATTTTTCCAAAAATATATTTAATTAACTACGCGTAGGGATATGATTGCAAATACCTAAAAGTTCAGGACTAAAAATGCAAAATACCCAAAAGTCACATGCCCCAGTCACGTGAGGTGACGTGGCGTGGACCTAAGTGCAAATAGTGAAAATGTGAGGGCCTAAGTGCAAATATTACAAAACTTTTTAAACTTCAGACGAAAGTTTTTAGACTAAAAAGTAAAAACAAAAATACTTGGGCTGAAGATGCAAAATACCCAATCTCCTGATCGTGCGGCCGATGGAGATTCACTTAGACACGTGGCGAGCATCGAGCGGCTGGTACCCCTTCGTCCTGGATGGCTGAGATTAGATCTTGGGCTGTTGATCCAACGGCGGGGAGCAACAAGCGATCGGACGGCTGGCGTAGCGTCTGGAGATGGCGTCTAATCCAACGGCGGGGGAAGGTTCACGAAGAACACCTCCCCGGCGAACTTCGATCGGCGATTGCGGCCGACACACGGCCGCTCCGGCCGCCGGATCAAGGGCAAAAGGATCATGGGGCCCTTCCGCGTCTGATGGTGGTCTCCGGCAAAGCGGAGGCGGCGTGGAGTGGTCGGACGGGGAAGGCGACCTGGGCGGCTGTTCCTGGAGCTTTCGATGGTCGAGGGAGCCTTCTCTTGGGCTCAGACCTGCAAGGTTAGATCCACAAAAACCAGACGAACAAAATGGTGGGGTCTGATAGTGCAATGGAAGCGGGATGTGGGTCGGATGGTGAGCTCCAGTGAGCGGCGGAGATAGGAACTCAGTGGACTCGATCTGGGCGAGATCAAGGCGAAATGATGGGTGGAGCGGAGCGACGGAGTGAAGGGGGGAAGGATGGAGGTGATTTGGGCGGCGATCGACAACTGGAGTGGTCGGAAACGACGGGCGGAGCTCAGCTCCGCCGTGGCTTCGATTGATGATTCACGGCGCTCGACGAAATGAAAAGCTAAACTGCTAAAGACCTAACCTAATCTAGGCTAAAGCTACAAGAAAATGGAAAAAAGAAGAGGGAAAAGCTCACCGGAGACGGAAGTGGATGGCATCGGGCGGAGCTCCGGCGAGGGTCGAATCGCTTTGATTCTACACCAAATACCTCGAACCCAGGCTCGATTCGACACCTGCTGTTACCAGGAGCACGAAGGGCTAGAGGTTTGGGGGTGAAAATGGCGGAAGAAGGATTAGATTTGAATTGAAGTCGGGGGTGCTCTTTTTTAGGGTTGACGAGCGGCGTGGAAGACGAGGCTCGAAACGCCTCGATCAGTGGTCTTCAGCCCCATATTTCACTAGGGCGTGAATCACCATTGATCGAGGAGCAAAAATACAGAAGGCATCGTCACGAATCGATGCAAGGTCAGCCCTAGAGAAATGCGAGAAGAAGAGACAAAATGGACTCTGACAAGTCTGGAGGAGAAGGTCAGACAGTTGACCTAGGTCAACTGTCAGACCAACCTGGTTGGTCCACGTGGACCAACCAGGAAAAATCCTCAAAAAAATGATTTCAAAAATCGAAATAAAATAGTAAATTAATGAATTGCATTTTGGTTAAAAAATAAAAAATGTTTATTAATTTATGAAGTATTTTATTATGAATTTTAATTATTTTTATGAGGCTTATTTTCACAAGTTCACTTTTTAGCCCTTTATAGGTATAATACCTATGTGTTTTAGCATTTTATTTTTATTTTATGTATTTTAATGTTACTATTTTTTATTTATTATTTTCTAAAATTATAAAATACTTTTATGTACACAAATATAATTTTATTTTCTTTTTCTGAGATGTTTTGTGTATTAAATAAAATAGATGTGTATTTTATATAGGTATGAGTATAGGTCTAATACCTATGTATTACATTTTTATTCTGATTTTAATACACATAATTATTATAAGTAATATTTACAACATTATAAAAATATAAAAATATAAAAATAATGAATAAATAATAAATTGAATATTTTAATACGTACAAGTATACAATAGGGGTCCAAAACTCAACTTTCAAACCGTAGCTCCGCCAAATGCGAGACCACCGCCAATAAATAGCTTATTTTCTTCTATATACAATTAAAGGTGAGTATGCTGCGTTTGGAGTTTTCATTTGTGACATACGGGTCTGGGAAGTTGGGATTCTAGATTTTTATTCAGACCACAACTTTTTATCTGTACATTATTTTTCAGTGAAATCAATTTTGTATTTTTCTTTATTTAATTATCTACAACTTTCATGTACAAAGTTTCTTTATTTGATGTATAAAAAGTGGAACCAAAAATAGGTCCCAAAATGAATAAAGAATGAGTTAATAATTATAGGTATTTGGCCCTTATCTCCCCCTGCTTTATTCCTTGTCGACCTATTCATCACTAAGCCTAGGTCTCGGGGTTTCGGGTCATAAAATATTTACAATATTTTATTCTTTTTCTTTTCTTTTATTTCTTCTATAATTTTGGCTTTAATTACAGCATTTTAGACACTGTTTAGATGCACATGCATGAATGCTAAGATGATGATTTTAATGCTATTTACAGGCATTTGCTAGGGTATTTGATGCCAAAATGATAGAATAAAGATGATGAAATGTGGATTCATCACCAGCAGATGGTTGATAGATTTCATATTCAGCTGACTCTACAGGAGGCACTAGAGCACATCCCCCTCTTCCAGAACTTGAGAGTGAAAACTACCATATGAAGAGAGAGGAGGAACCATAGAGGAGAGATCCATGTGCTCACTCGTACCACATGCTTTTCCATTCAGAACCGACTGCCAGCCAAGAGACCTGATGCAGGAGCTCCCTATGTCAGATGAAAGATTCAAGAGCAGCAGTTTGATCGTACTCTATTAGACAACGACTCTTCAATCAACCTCCTTCCGACAACCTTACTTGACCGATTTGAGTTTTGCCCTCTCCATTGGAGCAGGACAATCCTTTAATCTGTTGATAGGTCTATTAAGAGGCTGAAGGGGTTGTTGAGAGATGTGGTCGTTACCATTCAGGGCCTGAAATTCACCGTAGACGTTATTGTATTGGACATGGAGATCCCTGAGTTGGTGACAGATACCCTCATCATACTAGGACGCCCATTCTTGGCCACAGCCAAGGTGGTATCCGATCGTGATAGTGGGAAGGTGCACTTCCGTGTAGAGGGAGAAAGTATACAAATAGAGACGATTGCCGAGACCAGAGCACGAGATTCAGCCTACTCAGAGCAGTTCAGTGATATAGAGTAGATGATAGAGGCTGAGCGAGACGTCCACCCGGAGTGTGACTTTGTGGTGACCAATGATGAAGTAATTTGGGCAAATCACGTAGCACGAGCCCTCGCCTTGCCAACAGAGTCAATGTACTTACAGCTTATGGCAGTCGAGAGTTTGGAGAGCACACCCCTGGCACAGGACACATTAGAGTCCTACAGTCGCGGGTTGAGTGGTGAAGCAGATTTTCATTCATGTTCTTCTGATTCAGATCCCTCGGATTCAAACATCGATTGGGACGACTTTAATGATTATTTTCCATGTCTGATTCCTTCTGAGCCGACAGCTAGGACGGAGTGGGAGCCAGCACAGTTTACAGATATTCTAGCAGGGTTCCCTTCGTCAGATTTTCATGTACAGCGAGAGTTATCTCATGCAGACCTGGTAGACTTCACTCAGACTTCTCAAAAGCCAGATTTGCCAGCTCCCAGTTGACTGGAATTGAAGTCCTTGCCGCAGTCGCTGAAGTATAGATTCCTTGCGGGTGAGCCATATATGCACCCAGTCATTATCTCAGTTGATTTGACTGGAGAGCAAGAATCTCATTTAATGGAGGTTCTTGAAAGAAACTGCATGGCAATAGGATGGAGTATAGCTGATCTCCAAGGGGTTAGTCAGGCTCTGTGCTCCCACCATATCTACCTCGAAGAGGACGCCAAGCCCTCGCGTGAGCTCCAGCGATGGCTGAATCCGAACCTTCGAGATGTGGTCATGAAGGAAATATCAAGATGGTGGAGCACCGATTTTATCTACCCCATCTCCAACTCCAAGTGGGTTAGTCCATTACATGTGGTACCCAAGAAGATGGGTATCACTACAGTTTTGAGTGAGTCTAGAGAGGAGATAGCTACCCGGATACCCACTTCTTGGAGGGTCTGTGTGGACTAAAGACGATTGAATCAGGCCACCAAGAAGGATCATTTCCCACTGTCATTTATTGATCAGATTATCGAGAGGCTAGCTGGGAAGAGTCATTATTGCTTTCTTGACGGATACTCCGGCAATAATCAAGTGGCCATTGTGCCGAAGATCAGGACAAACCGACTTTCACCTGTCCATTTGGGACATATGCTTTTAGACAGATGCCTTTTGGTTTGTGTAACGCCCCTGCGACATTTCAAAGGTGCATGTTGTCCATCTTCTTGGACATGGTAGGTGACTGTTTAGAGGTCTTCATGGATGATTTCTTGATCTACAGCGATGGGTTTGATGCTTATCTTGACTGCCTAGACCGTGTACTCCAGCGCTGCATAGAGGTCAATCTTGTCTTGTCTTGGGAGAAGAGTCACTTCATGGTGACTCAAGGGACGGTCCTTGGCCATATCATCTCCAACAGGGGCATGGGGGTTGATCCGGCCAAGGTGGATATCATCAGAAAGCTCAATCCACCGTCCAATCTACGACAATTGCGGTCTTTTATGGGGCATGTCGATTTCTACCGACGGTTCATTCAGGACTTCAGTCGTATTTCCCGACCGCTCACTGATTTGCTGACAAAAGACACCGAGTTCATTGTAGATGATAAGTATCTTGCGTCATTCGAGACTCTTAAGAATCTAGTTGTTGAGGCTCCTGTCCTTCAGCCACCCGATTGGTCTCTCCCATTTGAGATCATGACGGATGCTTCTGATTTTGCCGTAGGAGTTGTGCTTGGACAGAGGAGGGATGAATTGTTGTATGCCATCCACTACGCTAGCCAGACTTTGGATGCCGCTCAGCGGAATTACACTGTGACTAAGAACGAGATGCTAGATGTAGTCTTTGCTTTGGACAAATAGAGATCATATATTCTGGAATCAAAAGTGACTATCTTTACAGACCATACCACCATCTGATACCTCATGGCAAAGAAGGATGCCAAAGCTCGACTTACCAGATGGATTCTTCTGCTCCAGGAGTTTGATATTGAGATTAAGGATAAACCTAGAGTTAAGAATGTGGTGGCGGATCACCTCTCCCGATTAGAGAACCTTGAGGAATTTGAACCCATTGCACCTATTACTGAGACATTTCCAGATGAGGCGATCCTTGCTATTGCCTCGCTCCCATGGTACACCGATAATGTGAACTATCTTGTCGCCAAGATGGTTCCAAAAGGTTGGCCCAGGCAACGACTTGAGACCTTCCTTGCGAAGGCCAAGTCATACCATTGGGAGGATCCCATCCTTTATCATGAAGGAGGGGATAGTATCTGGAAGAGGTGTATTCCTCAAGAAGAGCAGCATAGCGTCCTTACCTACTACCACAAGCTTGAGGCAGGAGGACCATTATGGGACACAAACATCGCATAAGGTGCTCCAATCCAGCCTTTGGTGGCCTACTCTCTTCAAGGATTCTGACGAATTCGTGAAGAAGTGTACTGACTGTCAGAAGATGGGTACTTGCGGATAGAGAGATATGATGCCCCTTTCACTTTTGTGAGGTTTTTGACGCATGGAGCATTAATTTCCTTAGGGTTCCAACGGTACCAAGAACGTCCAAATCCGATATCGGATGATGGAGATATGCTCATTTTATGATTATGGGTTAGTAACTGGACCCAGATCTGAACCCAGATCTGTTTAATCGGATCTAGGTATAAAAGGGGGCTTGGCTTGGGCTAGGTCGACCAAACCCCATTCTCCACTCCTCCAGTCGTCGGAGCTCCGCCCCAGAGCTCGTCGGAGCGCCGCTGAGGTCGCCGGAGTGCCGCCGAGGTCGCTGGAATGCTCGATCGTGAAACCAAAGGCACCAACGCGAAGAGTGCGTCATGGGGGACTCTTTTCTCACCTCAAAAAGGTACGGATCTCTCCTCTTGCTGCCGTTTTCCGCATTTTGTTTCCTCAGGGTTTAAGTTTTGAGTTCATCATCGGATTTTCTTGGATTGGTGTGGTTTTGCACATGCGGAGGTGTATGTGCATGAGGAAGAAACCCATCTAGGAGGCTCGAGAAAATGTTGTAAGAGGAACTTGGGGTTGTGGATGGGGGTTTTATGGTGATTTCTTAGATTAGTGATTTTGTATATCAGTATGAACTGTGGTGATTTTGTTTCTGTGATGGTCCTCGATTTAAATTGAAACTTCTGGTTTCATTGTTTGTATTTGCTCTTACAAAAATCCTGAGTAAAACTATGTGATCAGTACATTTATCCAAGATCAAATTTATTAAATAAGATCCTTCTCTTCCGATGTAAAACCCCGAAAACCCTAACAACAACTAAATTGTAAAATTTCTAAAGTCTGGACTTAATTACAAAAACTGTACTTAAATAGTGTTCAAAAAATTCAAATGAGAAGTCTATCGCGTTCGTCGAGAGCTTTCCAACGGTACCAAGAACGTCCAAATCCGATATCGGATGAGAGAGATATGCTCATTTTATGATTATGGGTTAGTAACTGGACCCAGATCCGAACCCAGATCCGTTTAACCGGATCTAGGTATAAAAAGGGGCTTGGCTTGGGCTAGGTCGACCAAAACCCATTCTCCACTACTCCAGCCGCCGGAGCTCCGCCCCAGATCTCGCCGGAGCACCACCGAGGTCGCCGGAGTGCCGCCGAGGTCGTCGGAGTGCTCGATCGTGAAACCAAAGGCACCAACGCGAAGAGAGTGTCGCGAGGGACTCGTTTCTCACCTCAACAAGGTATGGATCTCCCCTCCTTGTTGCCGTTTCCGTATTTTGTTCTTCTACAGGTTGGTATCAGAGCAATGGTACTCCAATACCTTCCACAAATATGATTCTTAAGTGGCATTCGAAGTACGGATAGTGTATGGCTCTTGAGCGGTATTCGATGTACGGACCATGCCGCCACGAGTTGACCCAGATGTGGCGCAGCAGTTGGCCCTGCTGGTTCAGGCCGTTCAGGACATCCAGCAGCGCCAGGAGCAGTTAGAGCAGAGACTTCAAGAGTAGTGTGACACTTTCTACAGACCTTCAGGGGAGGAGTCTAGCGTACATCCTATGTCATCACTAGATTCAGAACAAGATGAGGATCTGGATGCTTTGCAGAAGCATCATACTACATACACTGCTTACCAGAGATCCCAAGTACCACAATTCCTTGGCATTACTACACCAGTTGACGCAGAGTTGTGGATGGAGCATGTGTCCAAGGTGCTACGGATTATCCGCGCTCCAGCAGATAGTTGGCTTACTTTCGAGGAATTTTCACTTGCTGGATACGCTGAGAGATGGTGGAATGCCATCAAAGAGCATCTCACAGAGCCTATTACTTGGGATGTATTCGTGGATTAGTTTCGTGAAGAGTTCTATCCAGACCATTGGGTTGAAGAGCGTAGGAGAGTTTGCAGAGCTAAGACAGGGCTCCATGACATCTCAGGAGTACATGATCTGCTATACTGAGCTTGCATGTCACTCTCCTGCTACTACAACCTACCCACGAGAGAATTTGCTGAAATTCATCCGTGGCATGAGAGAGGAGGTACAAGACCGTTTGTCTACCTTGGATCTCAGCTTTATCAAGGAGGTAACAACGAAGGTGACAAAGTGGGAGGCTACTCAGAGACGACAACCTACAAGATATACACAATCCCATACTGAACATTATAACAGAGCATCGCATCGAGATTCACTCCGTCCTCGCAGAAATCACCGTTTCCACCCATTTGCGGTGACCTCAACTACCACAGGTTCCACTTCGTCTCACCCATTGGGGCATACTTTGTCTAATCGTGGTGCGTTATTTTCCCGACCTCCCATACACCAACAGAGCCACAAATCGCGAGGGGACAATATGGTTTCTGGAGGATCGTTCTCACCACGAGTGTGTTTCCATTGCCGTCAGCCTGGTCATTTTGTAGCACATTGTCCCCAGCATGCTAGTGGTTTGGGTACCCCTCAGCAGACATATAGTGCAACAGAACTCGGTTATTCTCATGCACAATGAGGGCTGTTGAATGCCATTAGTCAAGAGCAGGCCCCTGCCTCCGTTTCAGTTGTCCGAGGTATGGTTATTATATATGTAATTTTATTTCACAATTTTTTCAACCTGGCGTCACACTCTTGTTTTGTGTTGAGAATCCATGGACCGAAATCACGGATAAGTTGCCTTACTTGGTCACTAGTATAGAAGTCTGAAACCACGAGTTTGACTCTCTTTGAGATTTTTATGGGTTCGTCCTTTTCTTTGAGATTTTTAGATCACGTGATTACGAGACTAGTAGTATCACATATCAAGTTTCGAGGACGAGACTTCCTTAGAGATTTTTATGATGTAAAATCCCGAAAACCCGAATAGCGACTAAATTGCAAAAATTTCTAAAGTATGGACTTAATTGCAAAAACTGTACTTACATATTGTTCAAAAAATTCAAATGAGATGTCTATCGCGTAGTGCTCGTCGAGAGCTTTCCAACGTTACCAAGAACGTCCAAATCCGATATCGGATAAGGGAGATATGCTCATTTTATGATTATGGGTTAGTAACTGGATCCAGATCCGAACCCAGATCCGTTTAACCGGATCCAGGTATAAAAGGGGGCTTGGCTTAGACTAGGTCGAATAAACCCCATTCTCCACTCCTCCAGCCACCAGAGCTCCGCCCTAGAGCTCGCCAGAGCGCTGTCGAGGTCGTCGGAGTGCCGCCGAGGTTGCTAGAGTGCCGCCAAGGTTGCCGGAGTGCTCGATCGTGAAACCAAAGGCACCAACGCGAAGAGTGCGTCGCGTGGGACTCGTTTCTCACCTCAACAAGGTACAGATCTCTCCTCTTGCTGTTGTTTTCCGCATTTTGTTTCCTTAGGGTTTAAGTTTCGAGTTCATCATCGGATTTTCTTGGATTGGCATGGTTTTGCACATGCGGAGGTGTATGTGCATGAGGAAGATACCCATCTAGGAGGCTCGAGAAATTGTTGTAAGAGGAACTTGGGGTTGTGGATGGGGGTTTTATGGTGATTTCTTAGATTAGTGATTTTGTATATCAGTATGAACTGTGGTGATTTTGTTTCTGTGATGGTCCTCGATTTAAATTGAAACTTCTAGTTTTCATTGTCTGTATTTGCTCTTGCAAAAATCCTGAGTAAAACTATGTGATCAGTACATTTATCCAGGATCAAATTTATTAAATAAGATCCTTCCCTTCCGATGTAAAACCCCGAAAACCCGAACAATGACTAAATTGCAAAAATTTCTAAAGTCGGGACATAATTGCAAAAACTGTACTTACATAATGTTTAAAAAATTTAAATGAGAACTCCATCGCGTAGTGCTCGTCGAGATCTCTCCAACGGTATCAAGAACGTCCAAATCCGTTATCGGATGAGGGAGATATGCTCATTTTATGATTATGGGTTAGTAACTGGACCCAGATCCGAATCCATATCCGTTGAACCAGATCCAGGTATAGAAGGGGGCTTGGCTTGAGCTAGGTCGACCAAACCCCATTCTCCACTCCTCCAGCTGCTGGAGCTCCGCCCTAGAGCTCGTCGGAGCGCCGTCGAGGTCGCCAGAGTGCTCGATCGTGAAACCAAAGGCACCAACGCGAATAGTGCTTCGCGGGGGACTCGTTTCTCACCTCAACAAGGTACGGATCTCCCCTCCTTGCTGCCATTTCCGCATTTTGATCTTCTACATATTGGTATCAGAGCAATGATACTCCAATACCTTTCACAAATATGATTCTTAAGTGGTATTCGAAGTACGGATAGTGTATGGCTCTTGAGCCTACACGAGTCTCAGGAGATTAGTAGAGTTAATTACATGTCCACATATCTCTCAAAGGTTGAAAAAATACTAATATTATGGTTCTCGTGTAGGACCATGCCGCCACGAGTTGACCCAGATGGGGCGCAGTAGTTGGCCCTGCTGGTTCAGGTCGTTCAAGGCATCCAACAACGCCAGGAGCAGTTAGAGCAGAGACTTCAAGAACAGTCTGACCCTTTCTATAGACCTTCAGGGGAGGAGTCTAGCATACATCCTATGCCATCACTAGATTCAGAACAAGATGAGGATCTGGATGCTTTGCAGAAGCATCATACTACATACACTGCTTACCAGAGATCCCAAGTACCACAATTCCTTGGCATTACTACACCAGTTGACGCAGAGTTGTGGATGAAGCATGTGTCCAAGGTGCTACGGATTATCCACGCTCCAGCAGATAGTTGGCTTACTTCCGCGGAATTTTCACTTGTTGGATACGCTGAGAGATGGTGGAATGCTATCAAAGAGCATCTCACAGAGCCTATTACTTTGAATGTATTCGTGGATGAGTTTCGTGAAGAGTTCTATCCAGACCATTGGGTTGAAGAGCGGTGGAGAGAGTTTGCAGAGCTAAGACAGGGCTCCATGACAGCTCAGGAGTACCTGATCCTCTATACTGAGCTTGCACGTCACTCTCCTGCTACTACAACGGTACAACCTAACCACGAGAGAATTTGTAGAAATTCATCCGTGGCATGAGAGAGGAGGTACAAGACCGTTTGTCTACCTTGGATCTCACCTTTATCAAGGAGGTAATATTGAAGGTGACAAAGTGGGAGGCTACTCAGAGACGACAACCTACAAGACAGTCACAGTCCCATACTTAACATTATAGCAGAGCATCGCATCAAGATTCACTCCGTCCTCGCAGAAATCACCGCTTCCACCCATTTGCGGTGACCTCAACTACCACAGGTTCCACTTCGTCTCACCCATTGGGACATACTTTGGCTAGTCGTGGTGCATTATCTTCCCGACCTCCCATACACCAACAAAGCCACAAATCGCGAGGGGACAATTTGGTTTCTGGAGGATTATTCTCACCACGAGTGTGTTTCCATTGCCGTCGACCTGGTCATTTCATAGCACATTGTCCCCCAGTATGCTAGTGGTTTGGGTACCCCTCAGCAGACATATAGTACAGCAGAACCCGGTTATTCACAGGCACAACGAGGGCAGTTGAATGCCACTAGTCAAGAGCAAGCCCTTGCCTCCATTTCAGTTGTCCGAGGTATGGTTATTATATATGGAATTTTATTTCACAATTTCTTCAACCTGGCGTCACACTCTTGTTTTGTGTTGGGAATCCACAGACCGATATCACGGATAAGTTGCCTTGCTTGCTAATTAGTATAGAAGTCTGAAACCCCGAGTTTGACTCTCTTTGAGATTTTTATGGTTCGTCCTTTTCTTTGAGATTTTTTAGATCAAATGATTACAAGACTAGTAGGATCACATATCAAGTCTCGAGGACGAGACTTCCTTTGAGATTTTTATGATGTAAAACCCCGAAAATCCGAATAACGACTAAATTGCAAATATTTCTAAAGTCTGGACTTAATTGCAAAAATTGTACTTACATAGTGTTCAAAAAATTCAAATGAGAAGTCCATCGTGTAGTGCTCGTCGAGAGCTTTCCAACGGTACCAAGAACGTCCAAATCCGATATCGGATGAGGGAGATATGCTCATTTTATGATTATGGGTTAGTAACTGGACCCAGATCCGAATCCAGATCCGGTTAACCGGATCCAGGTATAAAAGGGGGCTTGGCTTGGGATAGGTCAACCAAACCCCATTCTCCACTCCTCCAGCCGCCGGAGCTCCGCCCCAGAGCACGCTGGAGCGTCGTCGAGGTCGTCGGAGTGCCGCCGAGGTCGCCGGAGTGCCGTCGAGGTCGTCGGAGTGCTCTATCGTGAAACCAAAGGCACCAACGCGAAGAGTGCGTCGCGGGGGACTCGTTTCTCACCTCAACAAGGTACAGATCTCTCCTCTTGCTGCCGATTTCCGCATTTTGTTTCCTTAGGGTTTAAGTTTCGAGTTCATCATCGGATTTTCTTGGATTGGCGTGGTTTTGCACATGCGGAGGTGTATGTGCATGCGGAAAATACCCATCTAGGAGGCTCGAGAAATGTTGTAAGAAGAACTTGGGGTTGTGCATGGGGGTTTTATGGTGATTTCTTAGATTAGTGATTTTGTATATCAGTATGAACTGTGGTGATTTTATTTCTGTGATGGTCCCCGATTTAAATTGAAACTTCTGGTTTTCATTGTCTGTATTTGCTCTCGCAAAAATCCTGAGTAAAACTATGTGATCAGTACATTTATCCATGATCAAATTTATTAAATAAGATCCTGCCATTCCGATGTAAAACCACGAAAACCTGAATAGCGACTAAATTGCAAAAATTTCTAAAGTCTGGACTTAATTGCAAAAACAGTACTTACATAGTGTTCAAAAAAATCAAATAAGAAGTCCATCGCGTAGTGCTCGTCCAGAGCTTTCCAACGGTACCAAGAACGTCCAAATCCAATATCGGATGAGGGAGATATACTCATTTTAAGATTATGGATTAGTAACTGGACCCAGATCCGAACCCAGATCCGTTTAATCGGATCCAGGTATAAAAGGGGGCTTGGCTTGGGCTAAGTCGACCAAACCCCATTCTCCACTCCTCCAACCACCGGAGCTCTGCTCCAGAGCTCGCCGGAGCACCGCCGAGGTCGCTGGAGTGCCGCCGAGGTCGCTGGAGTGCTCGATCGTGAAACCAAAGGCACCAACGCAAAGAGTGTGTCGCGGGGGACTCGTTTCTCACCTCAACAAGGTACGAATCTCCCCTCCTTGCTGCCGTTTCCGCATTTTGTTCTTCAAATGTTGGTATCAGAGCAATGATACTCCAATACATTTCACAAATATGATTCATAAGTGGTATTCGAAGTACGGATAGTGTATGGTTCTTGAGCCTACACAAGTCTCAGGAGATTAGTAGATTTAATTACATGTCCACATGTCTCTCAAAGGTTAAAAAAATACTAATATTATGGTTCTCGTGTAGGACCATGCCGTCACGAGTTGACCTAGATGTGGCGCAGCAGTTAGCCCTGCTGGTTCAGGCCGTTCAGGGCATCCAGCAGCGCTAGGAGTAGTTAGAGCAGAGACTTCAAGAGTAGTCTGACCCTTTCTACAGACCTCAAGGGAGAAGTCTAGCGTACAACCTAATCCATCACTAGATTCAGAACAAGATGAGGATCTGGATGCTTTGCAGAAGCATCATACTACATACACTTCTTACCAGAGATCCCAAGTACCACAATTCCTTGGCATTACTACACCAGTTGATGCAGAGTTGTGGATGGAGCATGTGTCCAAGGTGCTACGGATTATCCACGCTCCAACAGATAGTTGGCTTACTTTCACGGAATTTTCACTTGCTGAATATGTTGAGAGATGATGGAATGCCATCAAAGAGCATCTCACAGATCCTATTACTTGGGATGTATTCATGGATAAGTTTCGTGAAGAGTTCTATTCAGACCATTGGGTTGAAGAGCAGAGGAGAGAGTTTGCAGAGATAAGACAGGGCTCTATGACAGCTCAGGAGTACCTGATCCGCTATACTGAGCTTGCACGTCACTCTCCTGCTACTACAACCTACCCACGAGAGAATTTGCAGAAATTCATCCGTGGCATGAGAGAGGAGGTACAAGACCGTTTGCCTACCTTGGATCTCACCTCTATCAAGGAGGTAACAACGAAGGTGACAAAGTGGGAGGCTACTCAGAGACGACAACCTACAAGACAGACACAGTCCCATACTGAACATTATAGCTGAGCATCGCATCGAGATTCACTCCATCCTCGCAGAAATCACTGTTTCCATCCATTTGCGGCAACCTCAACAACCATAGGTTCCACTTCATCTCACCCATTGGAACATACTTTGGCTAGTCGTGGTGCAATATCTTCCCGATCTCCCATACACCAACAGAGCCACAAATCGCGAGGGGACAATATGTCTGGAGGATCGTTCTCACCACGAGTGTGTTTCTATTGCCGTCAGCCTGGTTATTTTTTATAGCACATTGTCCCCGACATGCTAGTGGTTTGGGTACCCCTCAGCAGACATATAGTGCAGTAGAACTCGGTTATTCACATGCACAACGAGGGTAGTTGAATGCCATTAGTCAAGAGCAGGCCCCTGCCTCCGTTTCAGTTGTCCGAGGTATGATTATTATATATGGAATTTTATTTCACAATTTCTTCAACCTGGCGTTACACTCTTGTTTTATGTTGGGAATCCACGGACCGATATCACGGATAAGTTGCTTTGCTTGCTCACTAGTATAGAAGTATGAAACCCCGAGTTTGACTCTCTTTGAGATTTTTATGGGTTCGTCCTTTTCTTTGAGATTTATTAGATCACGTGATTACGAGACTAGTAGGATCACATATCAAGTCTCGAGGACGAGACTTCCTTTGAGATTTTTATGATGTAAAACCCCGAAAACCCGAATAGCGACTAAATTGCAAAAAATTCTAAAGTCTGGACTTAATTGCAAAAACTCTACTTACATAGTGTTCAAAAAATTCAAATGAGAAGTCCATCGTGTAGAGCTCGTCGAGAGCTTTCCAACGGTAACAAGAACGTCCAAATCTGATATCGGATGAGGGAGATATACTCATTTTATGATTATGGGTTAGTAACTGGACCCAGATCCAAACCCAGATCCGTTTAACCGGATCCAGATATAAAAGAGGGCTTGGCTTGGGCTAGGTCGACCAAACCTTATTCTCTACTCCTCCAACCGTCGCAGCTCTGCCCCAGAGCTCGCCGGAGCGCCGCCGAGGTCGCCGGAGTGCTCGATCGTGAAACCCAAGGCACCAACGCGAAGAGTGCGTCGCGGGGGACTCGTTTCTCACCTCAACAAGATACATATCTCTCCTCTTGCTGCCGTTTTCCGCATTTTGTTTCCTTAGGATTTAAGTTTCGAGTTCATCATCGGATTTTCTTGGATTGGCGTGGTTTTGCACATGCGGAGTGTGCATGTGGAAGATACCCATCTAGGAGGCTCGAGAAAATGTTGTAAGAGGAACTTGGGGTTGTGGATGGAGGTTTTATGGTGATTTCTTAGATTAGTGATTTTGTATATCAGTATGAACTGTGGTGATTTTGTTTCTGTGATGGTCCTCGATTTAAATTGAAACTTCTGGTTTTCATTGTCTGTATTTGCTCTTGCAAAAATCCTGAGTAAAACTATGTGATCAGTACATTTATCCAGGATCAAATTTGTTAAATAAGATCCTGCCCTTCCGATGTAAAACCCCGAAAATCCGAATAGCGACTAAATTGCAAAATTTCTAAAGTCTGGACATAATTGCAAAAACAGTACTTACATAGTGTTCAAAAAAATCAAATGAAAGTTCATCGCGTAGTGCTTGTCGAGAGCTTTCCAACGGTACCAAGAACGTCCTAATCCGGTATCAGATGAGGGAGATATGCTCATTTTATGATTATGGGTGAGTAACTGGACCCAGATCCGAACCCAGATCCGTTTAACCGGATCCATGTATAAAAGGGGGCTTGGCTAGGGCTAGGTCGACCAAAACCCATTCTCCACTACTCCAGCCACCGGAGCTCCGCCCCAGAGCTCGCCGGAGTGCCGCCGAGGTCGTCGGAGTGCTCGATCGTGAAACCAAAGGCACCAACGCGAAGAGTGTGTCGCGGGGGACTCGTTTCTCACCTCAACAAGGTACGGATCTCCCCTCCTTGCTGCCATTTCCACATTTTGTTCTTATACAGGTTGGTATCAGAGCAATGATACTCCAATACATTTCACAAATATGATTCTTAAGTGGTATTCGAAGTACAGATAGTGTATGGCTCTTGAGAATACACGAGTCTCAGGAGATTAGTAGATTTAATTACAAGTCCACGTGTCTCTCAAAGGTTAAAAAATACTAATATTATGGTTCTCGTGTAGGACCATGCCGCCACGAGTTGACCCAGATGTGGCGCAACAGTTGGCCCTACTAGTTCAGGCCGTTCAGGGCATCTAGCAGCGCCAGGAGCAGTTAGAGCAGAGATGACAAGAGCAGTCTGACCCTTTTTACAGACCTTCAGGGGAGGAGTCTAGCGTATATCCTATGCCATCACTAGATTCAGAACAAGATGAGGATCTGGATGCTTTGCAGAAGCATTATACTACATACACTGCTTACCAGAGATCCCAAGTACCACAATTCCTTAGCATTACTACACCAGTAGACGCAGAGTTGTGGATGGAGCATGTGTCCAAGGTGTTACGGATTATCCACGCTCCAACAGATAGTTGGCTTACTTTCGCGGAATTTTCACTTGCTGGATACGCTGAGAGATGGTGGAATGCCATCAAAGAGCATCTCACAGAGCCTATTACTTGGGATGTATTCGTGGATGAGTTTCGTGAAGAGTTCTATCCAGACCATTGGGTTGAAGAGCGGTGGAGAGAGTTTGCAGAGCTAAGACATGGCTCCATGACAGCTCAGGAGTACCTGACCCGCTATACTGAGCTTGCACGTCATCCTCCTGCTACTACAACCTACCCACGAGAGAATTTGCAGAAATTCATCCGTGGCATGAGAGAGGAGGTACAAGACCGTTTGTCTACCTTGGATCTCACCTCTATCAAGGAGGTAACAGCGAAGGTGACAAAGTGGGAGGCTACTCAGAGACGACAACCTACAAGACAGACACAGTCCCATACTGAACATTATAGCAGAGCATCGCATCGAGATTCACTCCGTCCTCGCAGAAATCACCGTTTCCACCCATTTGCGGCGACCTCAACTACCACAGGTTCCACTTCGTCTCCACCATTGGGACATATTTGGCTAGTCGTGGTGCATTATCTTCCCGACCTCCCATACACCAACAGAGCCACAAATCGTGAGGGGACAATATGGTTTCTGGAGGATCGTTCTCACCACGAGTGTGTTTCCATTACCGTCAGCCTGGTAATTTCATAGCACATTGTCCCCAGCATGCTAGTGGTTTGGGTACCCCTCAGCAGACATATAGTGGAGCAGAACCCGGTTATTCACATGCACAACGAGGGCAGTTGAATGCCATTAGTCAAGAGCAGGCCCCTGCCTCCATTTCAATTGTCTAAGGCATGGTTATTATATATGGAATTTTATTTCACAATTTCTTCAACCTGGCGTCACACTCGTGTTTTGTGTTGGGAATCCACGAACCGACATCAAGGATAAGTTGCCTTGCTTGCTCACTAGTATAAAAGTCTGAAACCCCGAGTTTGACTCTCTTTGAGATTTTTATGAGTTCATCCTTTTCTTTGAGATTTTTTAGATCACGCGATTACGAGACTAGTAGGATCACATATCAAGTCTCGAGGGCGAGACTTCCTTTGAGATTTTTATGACGTAAAACCCCGAAAACCCGAATAGCGACTAAATTGCAAAAATTTCTAAAGTCTGGACTTAATTGCAAAACCTGTACTTACATAGTGTTCAAAAAATTCAAATGCGAAGTCCATCACGCAGTGCTCGTCGAGAGCTTTCCAACGGTACCAAGAACGTCCAAATCCGATATCGGATGAGGGAGATATGCTCATTTTATGATTATGGGTTAGTAACTGGATCCAGATCCGAACCCAGATCCGTTTAACCGGATCCAGGTATAAAAGGGGGATTGGCTTGGGCTAGGTCGACCAAACCCTCATTCTCCACTCCTCCAGTCACCGGAGCTCGGCCCCAGAGCTCGTCGGAGTGCCGTCGAGGTCGCCGGAGTGCTCGATCGTTAAACCAAAGGCACCAACGCGAAGAGTGCGTCGCGGGGGACTTGTTTCTCACCTCAACAAGGTACGGATCTCCCCTCCTTGCTGCCGTTTCCGCATTTTGTTCTTCCACATGTTGGTATTAGAGCAATGATACGCCAATACCTTTCACAAATATGATTCTTAAGGAGATTAGTAGATTTAATTACATGTCCACATATCTCTCAAAGGTTAAAAAAATAATAATATTATGGTTCTCGTGTAGGACCATGCCGCCACGAGTTGACCGAGATGTGGCGCAGCAGTTGGCCTGCTGGTTAAGGCCGTTCAGGGCATCCAGCACCGCCAAGAGCAGTTAGAGCAGAGACTTCAAGAGCAGTCTGACCCTTTCTATAGACCTTCAGGGGAGGAGTCTAGCGTACATCCTATGTCATCACTAGATTCAGAACAAGATGAGGATCTGGATGCTTTGCAGAAGCATCATACTACATCCACTGCTTACCAGAGATCTCAAGTACCACAATTCTGTGGTATTACTACACCAGTTGACGTAGAGTTGTGGATGGAGCATGTGTCCAAGGTGCTACGGATTATCCGTACTCCAACAGATAGTTGGCTTACTTTCGCGGAATTTTCACTTGCTGGACACGCTGAGAGATGGTGGAATGCCATCAAAGAGCATCTCACAGAGCCTATTACTTGGGATGTATTCGTGGATGAGTTTCGTGAAGAGTTCTATCCAGACCATTGGGTTGAAGAGCGGTGGAGAGAGTTTGCAGAGCTAAGACATGGCTCCATGACAGCTCAGGAGTACCTGATCCGCTATACTGAGCTTGCACGTCACTCTCCTGCTACTACAACCTACACACGAGAGAATTTGCAGAAATTCATCCGTGGCATGAGAGAGGAGGTACAAGACCGTTTGTCTACCTTGGATCTCACCTCTATCAAGGAGGTAACAACGAAGGTGACAAAGTGGGAGGCTACTAAGAGACGACAATCTACAAAACAGACACAGTCCCATACTGATCATTATAGCAGAGCATCGCATCGAGATTCACTCCATCCTCGCAGAAATCACCGTTTCCACCCATTTATGGTGACCTCAACTACCACTGGTTCCACTTCGTCTCCACCATTGGGACATACTTTGGCTAGTCGTGGTGCATTATCTTCCCGACCTCACATACACCAAGAGAGCCATAAATCGCGAGGGGTCAATATGATTTCTGGAGGATCGTTCTCAACACGAGTGTGTTTCCATTACCGCCAGCCTGGTCATTTCATAGCACATTGTCCCCAGCATGCTAGTGGTTTGGGTACCCCTCAGCAGACATATAGTGTAGCAAGACCCGGTTATTCACTGTCACAACGAGGGTAGTTGAATGCCATTAGTCAAGAGCAGGCCCCTGCCTCCGTTTCAGTTGTTTGAGGTATGGCTATTACATATGGAATTTTATTTCACAATTTCTTCAACCTGGTGTCACACTCTTGTTTTGTGTTGGGAATCCACGGACCGATATCACGGATAAGTTGCCTTGCTTGCTCACCAGTATAGAACTCTGAAACCCCGAGTTTGACTCTTTGAGATTTTTATGGGTTCGTCCTTTTCTTTGAGATTTTTTAGATCACGCGATTACGAGACTAGTAGGATCACATATCAAGTCTCGAGGACGAGACTTCCTTTGAGATTTTTATGATGTAAAACCCCGAAAACCCGAATAACGACTAAATTGCAAAAATATCTAAAGTCTGGACCTAATTGCAAAAACTGTACTTACATTATGTTCAAAAAATTCAAATGAGAAGTCCAAAGTGTAGTGCTCGTCGAGAGCTTTCCAACGGTACCAAGAACGTCGAAATCCGATATCGAATGAGGGAGATATGCTCTTTTTATGATTATGGGTTAATAATTGGACCCAGATCCGATCCCAGATCCGTTTAATTAGATCCAGGTATAAAAGGGGGCTTGGCTTGGGCTAGGTCGACCAAACCCCATTCTCCACTCCTCCAGCCGCCGGAGCTCCGCCCCAGAGCTCGCCGGAGCACCGCCGCGGTCGCCGGAGCGCCGCCGCGGTCGCCGGAGTGCTCGATCGTGAAACCAAAGGCACCAACGCGAAGAGTGCGTCGAGGGGGACTCGTTTCTCACCTCAACAAGGTAGAGATCTCTCCTCTTGCTGCCATTTTCCGCATTTTGTTTCATTAGGGTTTAAGTTTTGAGTTCATTATCAGATTTTCTTGGATTGGCGTGGTTTCGCACATGCGGAGGTGTATGTGCATGATGAAGATATCCATCTAGGAGGCTCGAGAAAATGATGTATGAGGAACTTGGGGTTGTAGATGGGGGTTTTATGGTGATTTCTTAGATTAGTGATTTTGTATATCAGTATGAACTGTGGTGATTTTGTTTCTGTGATGGTCCTCGATTTAAATTGAAACTTCTAGTTTTCATTGTCTGTATTTGCTCTTGCAAAAATCCTGAGTAAAACTATGTGATCAGTGCATTTATCCAGGATCAAATTTATTAAATAAGATCCTGCCCCTCCGATGTAAAACTCCGAAAACCCAAATAGCGACTAAATTGGAAAATTTATAAAGTCTGGACTTAATTGCAAAAACTGTACTTACGTAGTGTTCAAAAAATTCAAATGAGAAGTCCATCGCGTAGTGCTCGTCAAGAGCTTTCCAACGGTACCAAGAACGTCCAAATCCGACATCGGATGAGAGAGATATGCTCATTTTTCTGATTATGGATTAGTAACTGGACCCAGATCCAAATCCAGATCCGTTTAACCGGATCCAGGTATAAAAGGGGGCTTGGCTTGGGCTAGGTCGACCAAAACCCATTCTCCACTACTCCAGCCACCGGAGCTCCGCCCCAGAGCTCGCCGGAGCACCGCCGAGGTCGCCGGAGTGCCGCCGATGTCGTCGGAGTGCTCGATCGTGAAATCAAAGGCACCAACGCGAAGAGAGTGTCGCGGGGGACTCCTTTCTCACCTCAACAAGGTACGGATCTCCCCTCCTTGCTGCCGTTTCCACATTTTGTTCTTAAACAGGTTGGTATCAAAGCAATGATGCTCCAATACATTTCACAAATATGATTCTTAAGTGGTATTCGAAGTACGGATAGTGTATGGCACTTGAGCATACACGAGTCTCAGGAGATTAGTAGATTTAATTACATGGCCACATGTCTCTCAAAGGTTAAAAAAATACTAATATTATGGTTCTCGTGTAGGATCATGCCGCCACGAGTTGACCCAGATGTGGCATAGCAGTTGGCCCTCCTGGTTCAGGCCGTTCAGGGCATCCAGCAGCGCTAGGAGCAGTTAGAGCAGAGACTTCAAGAGCAGTCTGACTCTTTCTACAGACCTTCAGGGGAGGAGTCTAGCGTACATCCTATGCCATCACTAGATTCAGAACAAGATGAGGATCCCGATGCTTTGCAGAAGCATCATACTACATACACTGCTTACCAGAGATCCCAAGTACCACAATTCCTTGGCATTACTACACCCGTTGACGTAGAGTTGTGGATGGAGCATGTGTACAAGGTGCTACGGATTATCCACGCTCCAACAGATAGTTGGCTTACTTTCATGGAATTTTCACTTGCTGGATACGCTGAGAGATGGTGGAATGCCATCAAAGAGCATCTCACAGAGCCTATTACTTGGGATGTATTCATGTATGAGTTTTGTGAAAAGTTCTATCCAGACCATTGGGTTGAAGAGTGGAGGAGAGAGTTTGCAGAGCTAAGACAGAGCTCCATGACAGCTCAGGAGTACCTGATCCGCTATACTGAGCTTGCACGTCACTCTCCTGCTACTACAACCTACACACGAGAGAATTTGCAGAAATTCATCCGTGGCATGAGAGAGGAGGTACAAGACCGTTTGTCTACCTTGGATCTCACCTCTATCAAGGAGGTAACAGCGAAGGTGACAAAGTGGGAGGCTACTCAGAGACGACAACCTACAAGACAGACACAGTCCCATACTGAACACTATAGCAGAGCATCGCATCGAGATTCACTCCGTCCTCGTAGAAATCACCGTTTCCACCCATTTGCGGCGACCTCAACTACCACAGGTTCCACTTCGTCTCCACCTTGGGGGCATTCTTTGGCTAGTCGTGGTGCATTATCTTCCCGACCTCCCATACACCAACAGAGCCACAAATCGCGAGGGGATAATATGGTTTCTGGAGGATCGTTCTCACCACGAGTGTGTTTCCATTACCGTCAGCCTGGTCATTTCATAGCACATTGTCCCCAGCATGCTAGTGGTTTGGGTACCCTCAGCAGACATATAGTGTAGCAGAACCCGGTTATTCATAGGCACAACGAGGGCAGTTGAATGCCATTCGTCAAGAGCAGGCCCCTGCCTCTGTTTCAATTGTCTGAGGTATGGTTATTATATATGGAATTTTATTTCACTATTTCTTCAACCTGGCGTTACACTCTTATTTTGTGTGGGGAATCCACAGACCGATATAAAGGATAAGTTGCCTTGCTTGCTCACTAGTATAGAAGTCTGAAACCCCGAGTTTGACTCTCTTTGAGATTTTTAAGGGTTTGTCCTTTTCTTTGAGATTTTTTAGATCACGCGATTACGAGACTAGTAGGATCATATATCAAGTCTCGAGGACGAGACTTCCTTTGATATTTTTATGATATAAAATCCAGAAAACCCGAATATCGACTAAGTTGCAAAAATTTCTAAAGTCTGGACTTAATTGCAAAAACTTTACTTATATAGTGTTCAAAAAATTCAAATGAGAAGTCCATCGCATAGTGCTCGTCGAGAGCTTTCCAACGGTACTAGGAACGTCCAAATCCGACATCGGATGAGGGAGATATGCTCATTTTATGATTATGGGTTAGTAACTGGACCCAGATCCGTTTAACTGGATCCAGGTATAAACGGGGGCTTGGCTCGGGCTAGGTCGACCAAACCCCATTCTCCACTCCTCCAGTCGCCGGAGCTCGACCCCAGAGCTCGTCGGAGTGTCGCCGAGGTCGCCGGCGTGCTCGATCGTGAAACCAAAGGCACCAATGCGAAGAGTGCGTCGCGGGGGACTCGTTTCTCACCTCAACAAGGTACAAATCTCCCCTCCTTGCTGCCGTTTCTGTATTTTGTTCTTCTACATGTTGGTATCAGAGCAATGATATGCCAATACCTTTCACAAATATGATTCTTAAGGAGATTAGTAGATTTAATTACATGTCCACATATCTCTCAAAGGTTAAAAAAATAATAATATTGTGGTTCTCGTATAGGACCATGCCGCCACGAGTTGACCCAGATGTGGCGCAGCAGTTGGCCTGTTGGTTCAGGTCGTTCAGGGCATCCAGCAACGCCAAGAGCAGTTAGAGCAGAGACTTCAAGAGCAGTTTGACCCTTTCTACAGACTTCAGGGGAGGAGTGTAGCGTACATCCTATGCCATCACTAGATTCAGAACAAGATGAGGATCTGGATGCTTTGCAGAAGCATCTTACTACATACACTGCTTACCAGAGATCCCAAGTACCACAATTCCTTGGCATTACTACACCAGTTGACGTAGAGTTTTGGATGGAGCATGTATCCAAGGTGCTGCGGATTATCCGCGCTCCAGCAGATAGTTGGCTTACTTTCGCGGAATTTTCACTTGCTGGATACGCAGATAGATGGTGGAACGCCATTAAAGAGCATCTCACAGAGCCTATTACTTGGGATGTACTCGTGGATGAGTTTCGTGAAGAGTTCTATCCAAACCATTGGGTTGAAGAGTGGAGGAGAGAGTTTGCAGAGCTAAGACAGGGCTCCATGACAGCTCAGGAGTACCTGATCCGCTATACTGAGCTTGCACGTCACTCTCCTACTACTACAACCTACCCACGAGAGAATTTGCATAAATTCATCAGTGGCATGAGAGAGGAGGTGCAAGACCATTTGTCTACCTTGGATCTCACCTCTATCAAGGAGGTAACAGCGAAGGTGACAAAGTGAGAGTCTACTCAGAGACGACAACCTACAAGACAGAGACAGTCCCATACAGAACATTATAGCAGAGCATCGCATTGAGATTCACTCCGTCCTCGCAGAAATCACCATTTCCACCCATTTGTGGCGACCTCAACTACCACAGGTTCCACTTCGTCTCCACCATTGGGACATACTTTGGCTAGTCGTGGTGCATTATCTTCCCGAACTCTCATACACCAACAAAGCCACAATTCGCGAGGGGTCAATATGATTTCTGGAGGATCGTTCTCACCACGAGTGTGTTTCCATTACCGTCAGCCTGGTCATTTCATAGCACATTGTCCCCAGCATGCTAGTGGTTTGGGTACCCCTCAGCAGACATATAGTGTAGCAGAACCCGGTTATTCACTGGCACAACGA
The DNA here is from genome assembly GCA_037367405.1 of Ottelia alismoides. Classification (NCBI taxonomy): domain Eukaryota; kingdom Viridiplantae; phylum Streptophyta; class Magnoliopsida; order Alismatales; family Hydrocharitaceae; genus Ottelia; species Ottelia alismoides. Next base: position 461,006 of record JAZKJV010007051.1, read on the forward strand.
GGGCAGTTGAATACCATTAGTCAAGAGCAGGCCCTTGCCTTCGTTTCAGTTGTCTGAGGTATGGTTATTATATATGGAATTTTATTTCACAAATTCTTCAACCTGGCGTCACACTCTTGTTTTGTGTTGGCAATCCACGGACCGATATCACGATAAGTTGCCTTGCTTGCTCACTAGTATAGAAGTCTGAAACCCCGAGTTTGACTCTCTTTGAGATTTTTATGGGTTCGTCCTTTTCTTTGAGATTTTTTAGATCACGCGATTACGAGACTAGTATCATCACATATCAAGTCTCGAGGACGAGACTTCCTTTGAGATTTTTATGATGTAAATCCCTGAAAACCCGAATAGCGACTAAATTGCAAAAATTTCTAAAGTCTGGACTTAATTGCAAAAACTGTACTTACATATTATTCAAAAAATTCAAATGAGAAGTCCATTGCGTAGAGCTCGTCGAGAGCTTTCCAACGGTACCAAGAATGTCCAAATCTGATATCGGATGAGGGAGATATGCTCATTTTATGATTATGGGATAGTAACTGGACCCAGATCCGAACCCAGATCTGTTTAACCGGATCCAGGTATAAAAGGGGGCTTGTCTTGGGCTAGGTCGACCAAACCCCATTCTCCACTCCTCCAGCGGTCGGAGCTCCGCCCCAGAGCTCGTCGAAGCGCCGCCGAGGCCGCCGGAGTGCCGCTGAGGTCGCCATAGTGCTCGATCGTGAAACCAAAAGCACCAACGCGAAGAGTGCGTCGCGGGGGACTCGTTCCTCACGTCAACAAGGTACGGATCTCCCTTCCTTGATGTTGTTTCTGCATTTTGTTCTTCTACATGTTATCAGAGCAATGATGCACCAATACCTTTCACAAATATGATTCTTAAGGAGATTAGTAGATTTAATTACATGTCCACATGTCTCTCAAAGGTTAAAAAAATACTAATATTATGGTTCTCGTGTAGGACCATGCCGCCACGAGTTGACATAGATGTGGCGCAGCAGTAGGCCCTGCTGGTTCAGGCCGTTCAGGGCATCCAGCAGCGCCAAGAGAAGTTAGAATAGAGACTTCAAGAGAAGTCTGACCCTCTCTAAAGACCTTCAGGGGAGGAGTCTAGCGTACATCCTATGCCATCACTAGATTCAGAATAAGATGAGGATCTGGATGCTTTGCAGAAGTATCATACTACATACACTGCTTACCAGAGATCCCAAATACCACAATTCCTTGGCATTACTACACCAGTTGACGTAGAGTTATGGATGGAGCATGTGTCCAAGGTGCTACAGATTATCCGCACTCCAGCAGATAGTTGGCTTACTTTCACGGAATTTTCACTTGCGGGATACGCTGAGAGATGGTGGAATGCCATCAAAGAACACCTCATAGATCCTATTACTTGGGATGTATTCGTGGATGAGTTTCGTGAAGAGTTCTATCCAGACCATTGTGTTGAAGAGCGGAGGAGAGCGTTTGCATAGCTAAGACAGGGCTCCATGACAGCTCAGGAGTACCTGATCCGCTATACTGAGCTTGCACGTCACTCTCCTGCTACTACAACCTACCCACGAGAGAATTTGCATAAATTCATCCGTGGTATGAGAGAGGAGGTAGAAGACCGTTTGTCTACCTTGGATCTCACCTCTATTAAGGAGGTAACAGCGAAGGTGACCAAGTGAGAGGCTACTCAGAGACAACAATCTACAAGACAGACATAGTCCCATACTGAACATTATAGCAGAGCATCGCATCGAGATTCACTCCGTCCTCGCAGAAATCACCGTTTCCACCCATTTGCGGCGACCTCAACTACCATAGGTTCCACTTCGTCTCACCAATTGGGACATACTTTGGCTAGTCGTGGTTCATTATCTTCCCGACCTCCCATACACCAACAGAGCCACAAATCGCAAGGGGACAATATGGTTTCTGGAGGATCGTTCTTACCACGAGTGTGTTTCCATTGCCGTCAGCCTAGTCATTTCATAGCACATTTTCCCCAGCATGCTAGTGGTTTGGGTACCCCTCAGCAGACATATAGTGCAGCAGAATCCGGTTATTCACAGGCACAACGAGGGCAATTGAATGCCATTAGTCAAGAGCAGGCCCCTGTCTCCGTTTCAGTTGTCCGAGGTATGGTTATTATATATGGAATTTTATTTCACAATTTCTTCAACTTGGCGTCACACTCTTGTTTTGTGTTGGGAATCCACGGACCGATATCACGGATAAGTTGCCTTGCTTGCTCACTAGTATAGAAGTTTGAAACCCCGAGTTTGACTCTCTTTGAGATTTTTATGGGTTCGTCCTTTTCTTTGAGATTTTTTAGATCACGCGATTACGAGACTAGTAGGATCACATATCAAGTCTCGAGGACGAGACTTCCTTTGCGATTTTTATGATCTAAAACCTCGAAAACCCGAAAGGCGACTAAATTGCAAAATTTTCTGAAGTCTGGACTTAATTGCAAAAACTGTACTTACATAGTGTTCAAAAAATTCAAATGAGAAGTCCATCGCGTATTGCTCGTCGAGAGCTTTCGAACGGTACCAAGAACGTCCAAATCCGATATCGGATGAGGGAGATATGCTCATTTTATGATTATGGGTTAGTAATTGGACCCAGATCCGAACCCAGATCCGTTTAACCGGAACCAGGTATAAAAGGGGGCTTGGCTTGGGCTAGGTCGACCAAACCCCATTCTCTACTCCTCCAGCCGCTGGAGCTCCGCCCCAGAGCTTGCCGGAGCGCCGTCGAGGTCGCTGGAGTGCTCGATCGTGAAACCAAAGGCACCAACGTGAAGAGTGCGTCACGGGGGACTCGTTTTTCACCTCAACAAGGTACGGATCTCTTCTCTTGCTACGTTTTCCGCATTTTGTTTCCTTAGGGTTTAAGTTTCGAGTTCATCATCGGATTTTTTTGGATTGGCGTGGTTTTGCACATGCGGAGGTGTATGTGCATGAGGAAGATACCCATCTAGGAGGCTCGAGAAAATGTTGTAAGAGGAACTTGGGGTTGTGGATGGGGGTTTTATGGTAATTTCTTATATTAGTGATTTTGTATATTAGTATGAACTGAGGTTATTTTTTTTCTGTGATGGTCCTCGATTTAAATTGAAACTTCTGGTTTTCATTGTCTGTATTTGCTCTTGCAAAAATCCTGAGTAAACTATGTGATCAGTACATTTATCCAAGATCAAATTTATTAAATAAGATCCTGCCCATCCGATGTAAAACCCCGAAAACCCGAATAGCAACTAAATTGCAAAAAAATCTATAGTCTGGACTTAATTGCAAAAACTGTACTTACATAGTGTTCAAAAAAATTCAAATGAGAAGTCCATCGCGTAGTGCTCGTCGAGAGCTTTCCAACGGTACCAAGAACGTCTAAATCCGATATCGGATGAGGGAGACATGCTCATTTTAAGATTATGGGTTAGTAACTGGATCCAGATCCGAAACCAGATCCGTTTAACCGGATCCAGGTATAAAAGGGGGCTTGGCTTGGGCTAGGTCGACCAAACCCCATTCTCCACTCCTCCAGCCGCCGGAGCTCCGCCCAAGAGCTCGTCGGAGCGCCGCCAAGGTCGCCGGAGTGCTCGATCGTGTAACCAAAGGCACCAACGCGAAGAGTACGTCGCTGGGGACTCGTTTCTCACCTCAACAAGGTACGGATCTCTCCTCCTTGCTATTGTTTCCACATTTTATTTTTCTACATGTTGGTATCAGAGCAATGATACACCAATACCTTTCACGAATATGATTCTTAAGGAGATTAGTATATTTAATTACATATCCACATGTCTCTCAAAGGTTAAAAAATACTAAAATTATGGTTCTCGTGTAGGACCATGCCGCCACGAGTTGACCCAGATGTGGCGCAGCAGTTGGCCCTGCTGGTTGAGGCCGTTCAGGGAATCCAGCAGCGCCAAGAGCAGTTAGAGCAGAGACTTCAAGAGCAGTCTGACCCTTTCTACAGACCTTAAGGGGAGGAGTCTAGCGTACATCCTATGTCATCACTACTACTTGGGACGTATTCGTGGATGAGTTTCGTGAAGAGTTCTATCCAGACCATTGGGTTGAACAGCGGAGGAGAGAGTTTGCAGAGCTAAGACATGGCTCCATGACAGCTCAAGAGTACCTGATCCGCTATACTGAGCTTGCACGTTACTCTCCTGCTACTACAACCTACCCACGAGAGAATTTGAAGAAATTCATCCGTGGCATGAGAGAGGAGGTACAAGACCGTTTTTCTACCTTGGATCTCACCTCTATCAAGGAGGTAACAACGAAGGTGACAAAGTGGGAGGCTACTCAAAGACGACAATCTACAAGACATACACAATCCCATACTGAACATTATAGCAGAGCATCGCTTCGAGATTCACTCCGTCCTCGCAGAAATCACTGTTTCCACCCATTTACGGCGACCTCAACTACCACAGGTTCCACTTCATCTCACCCATTGGGACATACTTTGGTTAGTCGTGGTGCTTTATCTTCCCGACCTCCCATACACCAACAGAGCCTCAAATCACGTGGGGACAATATGATTTCTGGAGGATCGTTCTCACCACGAGTGTGTTTCTATTGTCGTCAGCCTGGTCATTTCATAGCACATTGTCCCCAACATGCAAGTGTTTTGGGTACCCCTCAGCAGACATATAGTGCAGCAGAACCCGGTTATTCATAGGCACAACGAGGGCAGTTGAATGCTATTAGTCAAGTGCAGGCCCCTACCTCCGTTTCAGTTGTCCGAGGTATGGTTATTATATATGGAATTTAGTTCACAATTTCTTCAACCTGGCGTCACACTCTTGTTTTGTGTTGGGAATCCACGGACCGATATTACAGATAAGTTGCCTTGCTTGCTCACTAGTATAGAAGTCTGAAACCCCGAGTTTGACTCTCTTTGAAATTTTTATGGGTTCGTCATTTTCTTTGAGATTTTTTAGATCACGCGATTACGAGACTAGTAGGCACACATATCAAGTCTCGAGGACGAGACTTCCTTTGAGATTTTTTGATGTAAAACCCCGAAAATCCGAATAACAACTAAATTGCAAAAAATTCTAAAGTCTGGACTTAATTGCAAAAACTGTACTTGCATAGTGTTCAAAAAATTCAAATGAGAAGTCCATCACATAGTGTTCGTCGAGAGCTTTCCAACGGTACCAAAAACGTCCAAATCTGATATCGAATGAGGGAGATATGCTCATTTTATGATTATGGGTTAGTAACTGGACCCATATCTGAACCCAGATCCGTTTAACTCGATCCAGGTATAAAAGGGGGCTTGGCTTGGGCTAGGTCGACCAAACCCCATTCTCCACTCCTCCAGCTACCGGAGCTCCGCCCTAGAGCTCGCCGGAGCGCCGCCGAGGTCGCCGGAGCGCCGTCGAGGTCGCCGAGGTGCTTGATCGCGAAACCAAAGGCACCAACGCGAAGAGTGCGTTGCGGGGGACTCGTTTCTCACCTCAACAAGGTACGGATCTCTCCTCTTGCTGTCGTTTTCCGTATTTTGTTTCCTTAGAGTTTAAGTTTCAAGTTCATCATCGGATTTTCTTGGATTGGCGTGGTTTTGCACATGCGGAGGTGTATGTGCATGAGGAAGATACCCATCTAGGAGGCTCGAGAAAATGTTGTAAGAGGAACTTGGGGTTGTGGATGGGGGTTTTATGGTGATTTCTTAGATTAGTGATTTTGTATATAAGTATGAACTGTGGTGATTTTGTTTCTGTGATGGTCCTCGATTTAAATTGAAACTTCTGGTTTTCATTGTCTGTATTTGCTCTTGCAAAAATCCTGAGTAAAACTATGTGATCAGTACATTTATCCAGGATCAAATTTATTAAATAAGATCCTGCCCTTCCGATGTAAAACCCGAAAAACTGAACAACAACTAAATTGCAAAAATTTCTAAAGTCTGGACTTAATTGCAAAAACTGTACTTACATAGTGTTCAAAAAAATTCAAATGAGAAGTCCATCGCGTAGTTCTCATCGAGAGCTTTCCAACGGTAACAAGAACGTCCAAATCCGATATCGGATGAGGGAGATATGCTCATTTTATGATTACGTGTTAGTAACTGGACCCAGATCCGAACCCAGATCCGTTTAACCGGATCCAGGTATAAAAGGGGGCTTGGCTTGGGCTAGGTCGACCAAACCCCATTCTCCACTCCTCCAGCGGTCAGAGCTTCGCCCCAGAGCTCGCCGGAGCGCCGTCGAGGTCGCCGGAGTGCCGCTGAGGTCGCCAGAGTGCTCGATCGTGAAACCAAAAGCACCAACGCGAAGAGTGCGTCGCGGGGGACTCGTTTCTCTCCTCAACAAGGTATGGATCTCCCCTCCTTGCTGCCGTTTCCGCATTTTATTCTTCTACATATTGGTATCAGAGCAATGATATGCCAATACCTTTCACAAATATGATTCTTAAGGAGATTAGTAGATTTATTACATGTCCACATGTCTCTCAAAGGTTAAATAAATACTAATATTATGGTTCTCGTGTAGGACCATGCCGCCACGAGTTGACCCAAATGTGGCGCAGCAGTTGGCCCTGCTGGTTCAGGCCATTCAGGGCATCCAGCAGCGCTAAGAGCAGTTAGAGCAGAGACTTCAAGAGAAGTCTGACCCTCTCTAAAGACCTTCAGGGGAGGAGTCTAGCGTACATCCTATGCCATCACTAGATTCAGAATAAGATGAGGATCTGGATGCTTTGCAGAAGTATCATACTACATACACTGCTTACCAGAGATCCCAAATACCACAATTCCTTGGCATTACTACACCAGTTGACGTAGAGTTATGGATGGAGCATGTGTCCAAGGTGCTACAGATTATCCGCACTCCAGCAGATAGTTGGCTTACTTTCACGGAATTTTCACTTGCGGGATACGCTGAGAGATGGTGGAATGCCATCAAAGAACACCTCATAGATCCTATTACTTGGGATGTATTCGTGGATGAGTTTCGTGAAGAGTTCTATCCAGACCATTGTGTTGAAGAGCGGAGGAGAGCGTTTGCATAGCTAAGACAGGGCTCCATGACAGCTCAGGAGTACCTGATCCGCTATACTGAGCTTGCACGTCACTCTCCTGCTACTACAACCTACCCACGAGAGAATTTGCATAAATTCATCCGTGGTATGAGAGAGGAGGTACAAGACCGTTTGTCTACCTTGGATCTCACCTCTATTAAGGAGGTAACAGCGAAGGTGACCAAGTGAGAGGCTACTCAGAGACAACAATCTACAAGACAGACATAGTCCCATACTGAACATTATAGCAGAGCATCGCATCGAGATTCACTCCGTCCTCGCAGAAATCACCGTTTCCACCCATTTGCGGCGACCTCAACTACCATAGGTTCCACTTCGTCTCACCAATTGGGACATACTTTGGCTAGTCGTGGTTCATTATCTTCCCGACCTCCCATACACCAACAGAGCCACAAATCGCAAGGGGACAATATGGTTTCTGGAGGATCGTTCTTACCACGAGTGTGTTTCCATTGCCGTCAGCCTAGTCATTTCATAGCACATTTTCCCCAGCATGCTAGTGGTTTGGGTACCCCTCAGCAGACATATAGTGCAGCAGAATCCGGTTATTCACAGGCACAACGAGGGCAATTGAATGCCATTAGTCAAGAGCAGGCCCCTGTCTCCGTTTCAGTTGTCCGAGGTATGGTTATTATATATGGAATTTTATTTCACAATTTCTTCAACTTGGCGTCACACTCTTGTTTTGTGTTGGGAATCCACGGACCGATATCACGGATAAGTTGCCTTGCTTGCTCACTAGTATAGAAGTTTGAAACCCCGAGTTTGACTCTCTTTGAGATTTTTATGGGTTCGTCCTTTTCTTTGAGATTTTTTAGATCACGCGATTACGAGACTAGTAGGATCACATATCAAGTCTCGAGGACGAGACTTCCTTTGCGATTTTTATGATCTAAAACCTCGAAAACCCGAAAGGCGACTAAATTGCAAAATTTTCTGAAGTCTGGACTTAATTGCAAAAACTGTACTTACATAGTGTTCAAAAAATTCAAATGAGAAGTCCATCGCGTATTGCTCGTCGAGAGCTTTCGAACGGTACCAAGAACGTCCAAATCCGATATCGGATGAGGGAGATATGCTCATTTTATGATTATGGGTTAGTAATTGGACCCAGATCCGAACCCAGATCCGTTTAACCGGAACCAGGTATAAAAGGGGGCTTGGCTTGGGCTAGGTCGACCAAACCCCATTCTCTACTCCTCCAGCCGCTGGAGCTCCGCCCCAGAGCTTGCCGGAGCGCCGTCGAGGTCGCTGGAGTGCTCGATCGTGAAACCAAAGGCACCAACGTGAAGAGTGCGTCACGGGGGACTCGTTTTTCACCTCAACAAGGTACGGATCTCTCCTCTTGCTGCCATTTTCCGCATTTTGTTTCCTTAGGGTTTAAGTTTCGAGTTCATCATCGGATTTACTTGGATTGGCGTGGTTTTGCACATGCGGAGGTGTATGTGCATGAGGAAGATACCCATCTAGGAGGCTCGAGAAAATGTTGTAAGAGGAACATGGGGTTGTGGATGGGGGTTTTATGGTGATTTCTTAGATTAGTGATTTTGTATATCAGTATGAACTGTGGTTATTTTGTTTCTGTGATGGTCCTCGATTTAAATTGAAACTTCTGGTTTTCATTGTCTGTATTTGCTCTTGCAAAAATCCTAAGTAAAACTATGTGATCAGTACATTTATCCAGGATCAAATTTATTAAATAAGATCATGTCCTTCCGATGTAAAACCCCGAAAAATCGAACAACAACTAAATTGCAAAAATTTCTAAAGTCTGGACTTAATTGCAAAACTGTACTTTTATAGTGTTCAAAAAATTCAAATGAGAAATTCATCGCGTAGTGCTCGTCGAGAGCTTTCCAACGGTACCAAGAACGTCTAAATCCGATATCGGATGAGGGAGATATGCTCATTTTATGACTATGGGTTAGTAACTGCTCCCAGACCCGAACCCAGATCCGTTTAACCAGATCCAGGTATAAAAGGGGGCTTGGCTTGGGCTAGGTCGACCAAACCCCATTCTCCACTCCTCCAGCCGCCGGAGCTCTGCCCAAGAGCTCGCCGGAGCGCCGCCGAGGTCGCCGGAGCGCCGCCGAGGTCGCCGGAGTGCTCGATCGTGAAACTAAAGGCACCAACGCGAAGAGTGCGTCGTGGGGGACTCGTTTCTCACCTCAACAAGGTACGGATCTCTCCTCCTTGCTATAATTTCTGCATTTTGTTCTTCTACATGTTGGTATCAGAGCAATGATACGCCAATACCTTTCACGAATATGATTCTTAAGGAGATTAGTAGATTTAATTACATGTCCACATGTCTCTCAAAGGTTAAAAAAATACTAATATTATAGTTCTCGTGTAGGACCATGCCACCACGAGTTGACCCAGATGTGGCACAACAGTTGGCCTTGCTGGTTCAGGCCGTTCAGGGCATCCAGCAGCGCCAAGAGCATTTAGAGCAGAGACTTCCAGAGCAGTCTAACCCTTTCTACAGACTTTCAGGGGTAGAGTCTAGCGTACATCCTATGTCATCACTAGATTCAGAACAAGATGAGGATCTGGATGCTTTGCAGAAGCATCATACTACATACACTGCTGACCAGAGATCCTAAGTACCACAATTCCTTTGCACTACTACACCTGTTGACGTAGAGTTGTGGATGGAGCATGTGTCCAAGGTGCTACGGATTATCCGCGCTCCAGCAGATAGTTAGCTTACTTTCACAGAATTTTCACTTGCTGGATACGCTGAGAGATGGTGGAATGCCATTAAAGAGCATCTCACAGAGACTATTACTTGGGATGTATTCGTGGATGAGTTTCGTGAAGAATTCTATCCAGACCATTTGGTTGAAGAGCGGAGGAGAGAGTTTGCAGAGCTAAGACATGGCTCCATGACAACTCAGGATTACCTGATCCGCTATACTGAGCTTGCACGTCACTCTCCTGCTACTACAACCTACCCACGAGAGAATTTGTAGAAATTCATCCGTGGCATGAGAGAGGAGGTACAAGACCGTTTGTCTACCTTGGATCTCACCTCTATCAAGGAGGTAACAACGAAGGTGACAGAGTGGGAGGCTACTCAGAGACGACAACCTACAAGACAGACACAATCCCATACTGAACACTATAGCAGAGCATCGCATCGAGATTCACTCCGTCCTCGTAGAAATCACCGTTTCCACCCATTTGCGGCGACCTCAACTACCACAGGTTCCACTTCGTCTCACCCATTGGGACATACTTTGGCTAGTCGTGGTGCTTTATCTTCCCGACCTCCCATACACCAACAGAGCCACAAATCGTGTGGGGACAATATGATTTCTGGAGGATCGTTCTCACCACGAGTGTGTTTCCATTGCCGTCATCCTGGTCATTTCATAGCACATTGTCCCCAGCATGCTAGTGGTTTGGGTACCCCTCAACAGACATATAGTGCAGCAGAACCCGGTTATTCACAGGCACAATGAGGGTAGTTGAATGCCATTAGTCAAGAGCAGGCCCCTGTCTCTGTTTCAGTTGTCCGAGGTATGGTTATTATATATGGAATTTTATTTCACAATTTCTTCAACCTGACGTCACACTCTTGTTTTGTGTTGGGAATCCACGGACCGATATTACGGATAAGTTGCCTTGCTTGCTCACTAGTATAGAAGTCTGAAACCCTGAGTTTGACTCTCTTTGAGATTTTTATGGGTTCGTCATTTTCTTTGAGATTTTTTAGATCACGCGATTACGAGACTAGTAGGATCACATATCAAGTCTCGAGGACGAGACTTCCTTTCTGATATTTATGATGTAAAACCCCGAAAACCCGAATAGCGACTAAATTGCAAAAATTTCTAAAGTCTGGACTTAATTGCAAAAACTGTTCTTACATAGTGTTCAAAAAATTAAAATGAAAGTCCATCGCGTAGTGCTCGTCGAGAGCTCGCCAACGGTACCAAAAACGTCCAAATTTGATATCGGATGAGGGAGATATGCTCATTTTATGATTATGGGTTAGTAACTGGACCCAGATCCGAACCCAGATCCGTTTAATCGGATCCAGGTATAAAAGGGGGCTTGGCTTGGGCTAGGTCGACCGAACCCCATTCTCCACTCCTCCAGCTGCCGGAGCTCCGCCCTAGAGCTCGCCGGAGCTCCGCCCTAGAGCTCGCCGGAGCGCCGTCGAGGTCGCCGGAGTGCCGCCGAGGCTGCCGGAGTGCCGCCGAGGTCGCCGGAGTGCCGCCGAGGTCGCCGGAGTGCTCGATCGTGAAACCAAAGGCACCAACACGAAGAGTGCGTCACGGGAGACTCGTTTCTCACCTCAACAAGGTACGGATCTCTCCTCTTGCTGCCATTTTCCGTATATTGTTTCCTTAGAGTTTAAGTTTCGAGTTCATCATCGGATTTTCTTGGATTGGCGTAGTTTTGCACATGCGGAGGTGGAGGTGTATGTGCATGAGGAAGATACCCATCTAGGAGGCTCGAGAAAATGTTGTAAGAGGAACTTGGGGTTGTGGATGTGGGTTTTATGGTGATTTCTTAGATTAGTGATTTTGTATATCAGTATGAACTGTGGTGATTTTGTTTCTGTGATGGTCCTCGATTTAAATTGAAACTTCTGGTTTTCATTGTCTGTATTTGCTCTTGCAAAAATCCTGAGTACAACTATGTGAGTATGTTGGATTACTCATATTATTCTTCAAGGGTGCACGACTTCTATTAGATATATATATATATATATATAAGGATGGTTCGATTTGTAATTTTGATCTTATTCTTCATGATCTAAAGGGAATGATAGATCTGCTAAATATTACTTCAAACAAATGATAGATTGCATTCTTGTTATTTATGCTTTGAAATTAGAGCTGTTAGTTATAATGCTTGTTTTTTAATGCGGTCTGAGTTACCACCAAAATATAGCTTCTGTTCATGATGCTACTACAGTAGGTACTCTATCTCTCGCTCTCTCTCTCTAATATTGGGTTTCTAATAAACCATTCAGAAAGTTGGCATGAAGATATGCACAAGGATCATATGATATGTCATGTCACCATCCACTATTTTAAATTATTTCAGTTCGATGCTTAAATTTCTTGGTTGGATGGAGTGTATGCCACTAAATACCATCAAAATTCTGGAGTTGGATCTGTCTGGACTCAATCGTATGAACATTTTTTTGGTGTATTAATATGCAGCAAGAAAAAAGGATTTATTCCTGACCTTGTTTTGGTGGGGTGCAATTGTTTCTACCTGTTATTTTTTTACTCCAGTGACAATTATGACAGTAGATAATTATAATGGGCAGTGCTGAAGAATTCTATACATGAAGATGCGATTAATAGTGATATGCATAGTAGTGTTCGATAAAAGGAGAGATGGGTGGCATCTCCCTTCACAGAGACGGGAACGACCCTCTGGGCTTCTCTTTAACACACACGGTTAATGCTTCTATGATGTATTCTCCTGAATAAAATTATTGAGTTCGAGCATTATTGGTTGTTTTAACTCGCTTAATGTCTAGTATTTCAGTGAGTTACCACCTGAATAATCAAACTTTGAAAATAATCAAACTTTGAAACTCGCCTATCTCAGAAAAACCAGGTACTTGTAATATTTATAGAGGTCCTTATTTTATTAAATATAGTTTACATGTGTGGTGATTATAATCATTATACATTTTCATATTGTGTTCAAACCTTTATAGATAGAGGGCACTAGACAAATCAGCATCCGTTGCACATCTAGTGATCTTTTGCTGAGATTTCTGCAAGATGTGGTTTAGTGATTGAGTTGCTTTTATATTTGCTTAAACAATACAGGAATCACATCATTTAAGATTTCATCCAATTCGGGATATACAAATCTTAGTGATGGAAAATAGATTGTGATCATGAGGGATCGTAGTAGATGGTCTCTTCCGATTGTTGTGTATATCTTTTACACATCCATATGTACAACAAATCATGCATATTTAAGTAGAAGATGGCAGTTAAAACAAATCATACATATTTAAGTAGAAGATGGCAGTTATACCACAATCATGGCTGATGAATGTCCTCTTAGTGTTACACATGCATCATTATGCCTTCATATGGGACAAAATTTGCTTTTTCATCACACCTAATAAGGATAGTTGATTGTGTGTTACTTTCCAGCCTCAATCTTGACCCAATCTCTGTTGTTGATAATTGCTCAAAATATTGTATTATATGCTAATATGACATAATGATTGCCTCAATACTAACATAAAGTTACTAAATCTGATAATTCTGTTAAGATATCATGACCATGCATCGGCAGGGTTCACCTTTACATTGCCTTTAGGTGCCTTGCATTTTGTAAGCATGAATGCTGAATTTAAATGTGATTTGGAATGTGAAGGGCATGCTCTATTCTCGTTTTGTTTGGCATAACACTTGAGATCTAAAATTTCTTAGTGGCTTAGATCATCTATGTGACCTAAATCTTGACATAGTGTCTAACATAAGATATATGAATTCCATAATAACTTAGTGCTACTTCATGTGACAAAGAGGAAGAAGTCAAATTCGTGATCAAATATAATAATAAAGAGAAGTAATCCTCCAAGGAGAAGCATGCCTCCTTGGAAACTCGGATAGAGTTTTGGACAACCGTAAATAACCCGGTCGAGAGATTAATGCTGCTTTAGCTCACTGTGTGCTTTGTGTACTGCTTAGTGCTTCTTTTGGCGTCTTAGTGATTTTTCCGCCATGGCGTCGAGTGGGTTTGCGCCTTGTGCTTTGTACTGCGCTTTTGTTCTGTGTGTTCTCTGCCTGGCGATGAGGCCTACGGGCTCTATGTGATCCTCTTGAGATGTGTATTACTAACAGGGGGTGTGAGTTGTGACCATAAGCAGCATTAAACTATAGTCCAAGCTCATCTTTTCTTACCGACGTGACATCTAGGTACTTATAGGTGTTGGCCCCATATATAAGTACCCGAATGCACCTTTGTGAGGAAAGACACAGAGTCTTATTAAATAAAAAGCCATAAAACTATTTAATTAGTAACGATTGGCCAGGATCAAACGTGTTGAATCAAATCCTTCCCTTCTGTCGTGAACCCGATTGATAGAATGTGGACTTAGATTATTTTTCTAGCATGGTCCTACTCTCTTATTAGTTATGATTTGTATACACTAGATATTCATATCTGGGTTGGAACTATAAGTCGAGTCGTTAGAAGTCGCTTTCCATGGGATGGTTGTTCTTTGTGAGGTGTCGTTTCTTAGTGGATGTTGGGAACATGAAAGTTGGTTTATACTTTGTGGTTCTCATAACTGTCCTCTTGTACATTTGTTGTTTACCTTTCTAGTTGTTATTTTATATCCGTATTGGGCGTTTTGCTCATAAACCTATTTGCGTGAATTCGGCAGGTTTGCAGGAGCAGCAGCCGCAACAGTAAGCAGTTGTTGTTGACTTGTTGCAGCAATGTTTTGTGGTACAGTTGGATTCCCGCTCTTTGTTTTTGTATCTGTACTCACATTTTATGAGACAAAGGATGTATCAATCCAAGTGGCTATTTTTGTATGGCAATGTAGAACAATATTTTTTGTTTGTGGACATGATGTATCAATGGAAATGGAATGCAAAAAAATGCAGTTCTTCTTTCTCTACTGTTCTCCTGCATGGTTGTTACAACTTGGTATTTCGAATGTAGAATTGTATGTTGTGAAAGTGTATTGCTGAGTATCTGGATCCCTGGGGAGGGGCGTCACATCAGGGTACCTAGAGTTCTGATTTCAGATGGGAGGACTCACTTTATCAACGACAAGGTAAGGGTCCTTGCAGATGAGTTCAACATTGGCTATCGTGTTGCCACTCCATATCACCCTCAGACCAATGGTCTTGCTGAAGCATCGAACAATGAGATCAAGACTATTTTACAGAAGGTAGTCCGCCCAGACCGAAAGGATTGGTCATAGCTTTTGGACTCGGTCTTGTAGGCCTATCAGACTTCCTTCAAGACACCATTGGGGACATCTCCCTTTCGTCTCGTCTATGGCAAGCCGTGCCACTTGCCAGTGGAAATCAAGCACAAGTCACTATGGGCGATTACAGAGCTATTATTGGATCCCGAGAGTATAGGAGATAAGAGGAAAGCAGAGTTGGAAGGCCTAAAGGAACTGAGAGATACAACCTTTTCGAGTAGCCTACAGTACAAGGAAAAAGTGAAGATATGGCATGATTTTCATATTAGCCATAAACAGATTGAGCCAGATCAGCGTGTATGGTTGTTTGATTCTAGGCTGAAATTATTTCCAGGAAAATTACATAGTAAATAGAAGGGTGCTTATGTGGTCCGAAAGGTACATGATAATGGTAGTATTGATATATCCGAGTTGTCATCTTCCTCTACCTTTCGAGTTAACGGTCAGCGCCTGAAACTTTATCTCGATGACCGTTGATGGTGCCCCTATTTATTTGGTATGAGATGTGCTCTTTGACTCACATCACCTGCATCTCATACATAGTTATCACTTCCATCTCCTACTGTATAGATCCATATGTCCATATCATTCATTCTTTCTTTCTTTATGTATGTCACCCCATCGTCATCTTATGATTTTGTTATACTTATGATACACCTTGTCCTAAGTATAGGGGGTGCACACCCCGTGTTACTCTACTCCATGATCCCCTCTTCCGTCTCCTCTGCTTATCTATACTAAGGGATATTGCACCCTAAGTATAGGGGGAGACAGACTGAGCTGTGACCTATTCATTCCCTTTTCCTCTTTTCTTCTTTTCTTCTTTTCCTTATCTCTTTCTCTATTCTTCCGACAGATGTCGCCCCTTTTTGTCAGTCTTCTATACTTAGGATGTACTTTTTCCTAAGTATAGGGGGCGTGCACCTTCGATCTATTCATTCACACCCTCGACCATCCCTGTCATGTGTACAGTCTGTTATACTTACGCTTATTTGATCCTAAGTATAGGGGGACGGCCGACTTCACATTAGTTTATTTATTCATTCATTTCTTATTCATTTATTCTTTAGATTGATCTATACTCAGTACGAGTTATGTCTTTGTTTGTTCTCTCTCCGATCTATGAGGACATAGCTCAAGCTAAGTATAGGGGGTTCATATATACTACGTATATACTTTAGCCATAACTCGTA
This sequence comes from Ottelia alismoides, assembly GCA_037367405.1. NCBI lineage: Eukaryota > Viridiplantae > Streptophyta > Magnoliopsida > Alismatales > Hydrocharitaceae > Ottelia > Ottelia alismoides. Next base: position 477,193 of record JAZKJV010007051.1, read on the forward strand.
CTTTCGTATTTTTATTAATAATTATGGCTAAGTACACTAATTAAACTCATTAAAAACCTTAATAAAAAGATGTTTTATTCCTCAAATTCTTTTTTGTATTTACTGATTAATAAGTCTGGAGAAAATGTTTTTTTGCAAAATGTTTGAAAAATAGTTTGAAAGTCTCTTTGAAAAATATTTTGAAAACTATTTGGAAAACATTTTGTTCAATATTTTCAACCTTTGTAAAAATGTTTTGTTTGTAAAAATTTTTTTTCTTGTGTGAAATAAAATATTTGAAAAACGATTTGCAAATGGTTTGAAAAATGGTTGCAAAAAACATTTGAAAAATCTATATATACTGTTTGAAAAACCTTTGCAAAATGATTTTCAAATGTGTGTACATGTTTGTAAAAATGTTTATAAAAGTTATTTTGGACTATAGTTTTCAAAAAATTGTTTGAAAAATCTTTTTCAAATAAAGTTTGAGGAATATATACATCACACTAAAATTCATTATATATACTTATAAAATTTATCACTTACCCTTGTAAATTCTTAAAAATCTACTTCTTGTAAAAATAAGATGCATTTCCTTGTAAATATTCGTACCAAGCTTTTAGCCAAAATCTTTTGTTTTCAAAAAGCCCAAAAACATTTGCAAAAATTAAAATACCCAAAACATTTGAAAAATCTTTTGAAAAATACAAAAAATGCATATGCATCATCTTTTCAAAAAATCCATAAAAAGATAAAAATCTTTGAAAATTGCATCACAAAAATATTTTCTGCATTATGCAAAGCATTTGCATAGCATGAGAATTTTTCAGATTGAGTTTGATAGTTGAACAAGTCTAAGTAAAATCCGTAGATTGGAGCTTGGTTGGACCTTAAATCTACCTAATAACAGGAACCTTATAGGAGCTGGAATTGAGGTACTTCAGGTCTAGTTGACTTAATTCTTTGAGGATCATGAGAATTGATTCAATGGATTCTTGACTGCCTAAGTAGAGTATTTTGGAGCACACACACGACTCTTGTTGATAATGACCTTACTTGGTCACATGCACCTTTCACATGGCTCAACTCAGTTAGAGTGGTGAGGGGATTGGATTTGCCGGTATGAGACGCACACAAGTGGAAACATTTATCCTCCTCTAGGGAGGGAAGTGCGCCCCAACCCGTCCAGTGATGAGGAATTCTAAAGACAGGAGAGTGTGGGTTGCAATAAAGCTTCAAAAGAGGGATAGTCTACTGGCTCAAGAGGAAAAATCTCCTTATGTAAATGCTGCTGTGAAAAGTATTTCAAAAAAAACTCCAAAAAATAGACAGGCATGCAACTAAAAATAAAATGCATGTCGGAGTATGTGAATATGTTGTATAGCCAATAAGAAAGCTTGAACTTCAAAGTCAAATCATGTGAGCCTGCAGCTGGATGACTTGACTACACTGGTCTTGCATCCTAGGATAGGTAGCTACACTAGCTTCCGTCCATTCTTCTCTTCACCCCCTCCTTTTGAGCTAGTTTTTACTTGAACTGAGAAGGGAATACCCCGCTCCTCGAGGAAGGAGTTGTTGGGTTGGGGAATGATTGGGTTGTCATGCTGGAGAAGTCAGTCTCTTTGTCATTCTAGTTGGGGAGGGCCACTATAGCTTACATTGTATGAGTCAGATTCATAGTCGCAAGGGTTTGCGAATGAGTTGACATATTTCTGGCCTGTCTATTGAGGAGACTTGCGCAGAGTTTTGGGATTCTCGAAGGCTGTTGGATTTCAAATCCGATTCCCATTAAGGTTCCGCCTGCACTAAAATTCCAAAGGTCCGACTTAAGCTCCAAACTTTGATTTTGTAAAGACAAGTTTGATCATTAAATTTAATCCATCTTTCTTCTTTTTCTTTTCTTTGTTTTCCATTTTCTACACTTATTGCATTAATGTTTACCAGGGACAAGAAAGGCAAGTGTAGGGGGATGATGAACCTCCATTTCATCATCTTTATTCTATCATTTTTGTCTCAAAAACCCTAACAAATGCATGTAAATATCCTTAATTCCTGCATTTTAGCATTCATGCATATGTGTGTAAATAAGTGTATAAAATACGGTTTTTAAACCAAAATTATAGAATAAAGAAAAGAAAAGAATAAAATATTGCAAATATTTTATAACCCGAAACCCCGAGACCTAGGCATCTCGATGACTAGGTCGACAAGGAATAAAGTAGGGGGAGATAAAGGCCAAAATAAAATAAAAATTCCTTTTATTTTATTAATTCTTTATTCATTTTTGGGACTTATTTTTAGTTCCACTTTTTATACTTCAAATAAAGAAACTTTGTACATGAAATTGTAGATAATTAAATATAGAAAAATATAAAATTGATTTCATACACAAATAATGTAGAGATAAAAAGTTATGACCTGAATAAGTTTCCAGAATCCCAACTTCCCAGACCTATATCTCTCAAATAAAAACTCAAAATCTATCAAAATCACCTTTAATTGTATATAATTTTCAATAAGCTATTTAATGAAGGTGTTTCACATTTTTCTGAATTACAGTTTAAAAGTTAGGTTTTGGACCCCTATTGTATACTTATACCAATTGAAATATTTGTTTTATTTATTATTCATTATTTTTATAATTTTATATTTTTATAATTTTGCGAATATTATTTATAATATTTGTGTATATTAAAACTGGAATAAAAACATCATTAAAATACAAAAAATACTAGTATAAAATACATAGGTATATCACCAATAAGTATACCTATATAATTAATACTACTTCTATTTATTTAATTGTATAAAATACATCAAAAAATAAAAATATATTTAATGGTATAAAAATAAGTTATAAATATATAAAATAATAAACAAAATTAATAAAGTTAAATATACAAAATAAAAATAAAATATTAATATATATAGATACCTATATAGGCCATAAAAGGTAACTTATAGTTTTAAACCTTGAAAAAATAAATAAAAATCATAATAAAGTAATTTATAAAATAATAAATATTTTCATTTAATAACTTAAAATTAATTAAATCATTTAGTATTTTTAAAGGAATTTACAAACTTTTTTCCAAGGTTTTTTTTGGTTGGTCCACGTGGACCAACCTGATTTGTCCCTTGGTTGACCACGGTCAACTCTCTGACCGAAGTCTGGCTCTGTGTCAGACTGTGTTTTTTAGCCGTTTTCTCTTTTTTTTTTGAGAATGCATCTTTCATCCTTTCGTGTCGATGCCTTCTGCAATTTCGCACCTCAATAATACAACAAGCACGTCCTATGCTTGTCTTGGGCAGTGCATCGTTGCATTTTCTAACATCGCTCGTTCTTTGAGCCATTCCGTCAACCCTGTACAAAAACCCTCCCATCAACTCTTCTCGAATTGAATCCCATTTTGACTCGTTCTTCTCCTCCTTTATTGTGCTCCTGTCAACTGGTGGTGACAGCGCCAGCTCCAACCAATTTGGGCGGTGCTTTGACGAGTCATTGGGCAAGTTCCACCCACCTCCGGCGAGACACCGTCGTAGAGGTTCTTCACCTCTGGTTACTGACCATTGAGGTACGTTTCCCCTTATTTCCATTGCATTTTCTTAGCTAGGGTTCATTTTAGCGAAGATTTTTAGTTTCAATCACACTTTTGGTCAAGTAATCTCCATTTTCGTAGTTCGTCGGACTTGGTCTCCGGCGAACCTCCGCCGTGTGTTTTTCTTGTCGACCGACCCATCCACCGCTACCACTTTCTTCCCCTTCGCTTATTCTACGCTCCACCTCCTCTCATTCAACCAGATCCATCGTGGATCTGGACCACGATGCTCATTCTCCCTCTCTGCCAGAGCACCGCTGCTCCCCTTCACCCACACACCCAGCTACGCCATCAAGAGCTCCATGCCCTTCTTTTGTTGCTGCTACTAACACCTGCAGGATTTGGAGACAACAAGGACGCTTGGAGGGGATTCTGAGGGTCGACCGAGACTCTTGGAGCTTCACGGCTCCGCCAACCTCGTGCGGCCACTCCGGGCTTCGCCGAAGTATTTTGGCACCTCCAGACGAAACAAGAAGCTTGCAGGAGACATCCCGACCATTTTGATGCCTCAACAGACCTCGGAGGAGGAGAATCGGGTGCGGGGAAGCTCGGCTCGCCTGAGTTCTTCCCCGTTCTCTCATCGTCGCTCTCCGCCGTCGGATCTAGGCCGAGTACCAGACATCATAGCAGTCATTCGATCAACCCAGCCGCAGCCGTATGATCAAGGGGCCAGGATCTAATCCTATCCATTTATCTGCGAAGGGATATCGCGCAAGGAGGGCACGACACGTGGCAAGTCATCGCACATAAACCGTCGGATCGCCAGGCCGAGGGTATTTTGTACTTTAAACCCCAACCATGTTTGTATTTAATGATTAGTCTATAATCTTTCGTCTGTAGTTTAAATATTTTGTAGATTTTTGCAAAATCAACCCCGTAGTTTTCATATTTGCATCGAGGCTCCTGTCCACGTCACCGCACGTGACTTACGCACGTGGGGTCGGGGTATTTTGTGCGAGGGCCTTCATGATTTTTATTATTTCTGTTAAGTCCTGAAACTTTTAAACACAATTATAAAACTTTGAAGATTTTGCGAATTGTCCCTCAGGGTTTTTGTTAATTGTTGATTAGTCCTAGCTTGTCACGTTGTTCTGGCACGTGTTTCGTGGAAATCTTGCGCATCTAACCCTGGGCTTTTTATGATTTATATTTAGTACACAAAAGTTATTATTGCGTTATAAATTTTTGGAAAAATTGCACACATGCCCCTAGACTTTTGCATAATAACATAAATGCCCCTACAGTAGTGTAATTCCTTTTCATTTTCAGTATTTATTTCATGCATCCCCTAAAAAATACCAAAAAATTATCACAGCTTCCTTTTGCATTGCATTTTCATGCCATATTTTTATTTTGCATTTTTGCGTCATTTTAATATTTATAAAAATTCAAAAACATGCATTTCCATCCCTATTTGCATTAAAAAATTAATAAAAATTATAAAACTTTTTTGAAAAAATCCAAAAAGGATTATATTTTATGTATTTTCGTGTGTTTAATATTCAGATTAAAAATCACTAAAAAAATATAAAAGAAAACTTCTAAAAATTATAAAACTCCAAAAATCTTCTTAAAAATATTAAAAATCCAAAATCCTAAAAATATAATTTCTGTCTCCTAATTTTCTCTATTTTATTATCTTTATTTTAAAATTAATTTGAAGAGTTTTTGTTATTGTTTACTTTTTTATCTCCATTTTAATTTCGGTTTTTTATTTTATTCATTATTTTGAGTATTTGTGACTTTAAAAATACCAAAAAAAATAGAAAAAATAGAAAAATCACAAAACCATTAGAAAAATATAAGAAGCACAAAAATTATTTGATTTCCTGTATTTTGCTTATTTTTACCTATTTTGTAAATATATTATATCTCTCTTTCCCTTATTGTATATATATTATTTTAAAGAAAAAGAAAATAAAAAGTATATAAAAATATAAAAAGAAAATACAAAATCAGAAAATTAAAAATTAAAATATAAAAATATAAAATTAAAAATAAAATATAAAAATTAAAAACCCACAAAAAATAGCACTTATATAGACATATACATCATGTTCATTCTGGAGCATTGATTTTGCCCAATCTATCCTGCTTGTTCCCTGCGTTCGACCTCTACATGCTTGCACACTATACACATCCATCGTAAAGTTATAATAAATTTTAACTCCACATACTATTTTTCATTGTTTGATCTCTGTTGTGGGTTAATTGTTGTTTGAATTCCGGATTTCATGCGAGGTCAACTCAACGACTGGTGATTCGCCTTGTGAGTCAACAAGACCTCCCGATTTTTGTGTTCAACAGGTATGGAGAATAGGAGAAGGTGGTTTAGACCCCCCGCGAGGATCGGAGGTGTCCGACGGAGCTGATAGTGCGGTAAATCGAGGATGACCATGGGTGTGTACTTCTAACTAGATCAAAGAAAACACGAAGAAAATGAAGTAGGGCTTACCTATAGATCTAAGGGAGAAGATGGCAGAGTGGAGAGGCCTGTCTTTGTCTCCATGGGAAGCCTCGGTCTTCGCTCGACCTGGGCGACCACACCAGTGAGCTCACCGACCTTGGCTATGGCTGTGACATGGTCGGTATGACCATGGATCAACACCGGAGCGGTTGGCCTTCATTGCGCCTCCACACTTCCATCCTCTGTCACAGGAGGAAGAGGAGGGCTAGATTGCTACTCCTAAGCTGGTGGACCCCTATGAACAGATCATGAGGCAATGGTTTTAAAGGTTGATTTGTCAGTTACAAAAGTTTAGTCCTCAGGGTTTATAACTGCCGCTCGTTACCCAAGAAGGTCAGACTTGAATGCATGTGGCTCCTGCGAGAAAGAGGAGCATTAGGGCTTTGTCAAGGTGGTGTTGGATCGTGGGGCGAGGTTATGTGAGGTGGAGGAGAGAAATGGGAGAAGACGGGGATTGATGAGGTGTAACATGCGGAGGGGGTGGTTATAGAGGTAGGAGATGAGTGAGCAGTCGTTGGATCTTAAAATCCAACGGCAGAGAATGGGGTGCGAACGAGGGAGCGAGATGCTTCTGATTAGATCATATCGGATGGCAGAGGATAGAGGTGGAGATGGAGGGCTTGGATCTGATCCATCAGATGAATCAGACGGTCGAGGATTAGGGCAGATGTAACTGAAAAGCCGGGCCATGTGGGCTCTCTATAGAGAGCCACTTGGCCCAATAGAAAAAAACAAAACAAAGTAAAATAAAAAATAAAATATTTAGAAGAAGAATTAAAAAAACAAAAAGATAAAATAAATCAATTATATATAGATATATTTTTGTAAGTATTTTAATGAATTAAAAACATTTGTTTGGTTTTCTTTTGATAATTTATAAAGAAAGCCAAAACAAATATATACAATAATTATCTAATTTTTTGAGATTTTCAAACAAAAGAAAATAAAGAAAATAAAATGAAGTTAATTATATACAGTAATTAGGGTTAGTTATGAATAAAGGGTCAGATGTTAATAAGGGTTAATTAGTGATAAATTTTCTCGAAAAGTTTAATAAAGAAGGATAATAAATAAGAAATGTGATGATAAATCAGAGACTCATCACCCCCTATACTTAAACCACGATCATCCTCGAACATTTAAAAATGAATGAGTTGGATTAATCCCTAACTGTGCATGTGAAGTTTCAAGACTTAATTCATCAAGACCCCTTGGTTTTAGTGATCCTAAATTCTCAGCTCACCCAAGCTCTAGTCAAAAGGAATCTAACTTGTCTAATTATCAGACTCTCTATATGTACATATAGCATAGGATTATGACATTTAATGTGCACTGCATTCATGAAAGTCGAGTTAAAATGTCTGAAGGTCCTAGTTCAAGAGATTATCCTCAAGACCCAATCCTCAAAACTAGGGAATAAATCAGATCTTTCGCTCAATCCATTGTGTTAGTAGTTTGTCAGACTTGAAGGTGTAGATGGAAGGCCACTTGATGGAGGGCATATGTTTGTATAATTTCTTCTCTCCCTCACATTGGAAGAAGGGTCCTCTCGAGTGCCTTATTGCTTAACACATATATTTTTAGTGTTGATCAGTGTGTCCATCAAGAGATGTTGAGTCACCAGTACTTATTTTCCTAGGAGTACATAGAGGTGTGTCATCTTTAAGTATCTAATATACTTATGCCTAGACTTGTATCCCTTATGATGCAAAGCCCTTTTTGAGGTACTGGCCTGACTCCTTTGGCCTAATTAGGTTTGGTCCAAGCAGACACTTTGAAATGGTTGGGAGCGCTTGCCTTTGGTATAAGCTATTTTGTAGTTGACTTTGTATTGAGAGAGCTTTTCTTTCAAGATTTCTTTTTCTTTTTTTATTTTTTGCTAGCTCCACTATTTTTACCAAGTTCACACACTGCTCAACACATTTTTATGTTTCATCACACCCTGGCACATAGGACAATATCAAGAGATAACATAAGAACTTATTCTCATATTGGCTATGGTTGCTGACACTCAGGTTTCATGAAGTTTTCATCGACTTTATCTGATCCTTGAGCATTATAAAATCAGGTCTAGATTCAAATATCAAATCCCAGTCCCTCAAGTGAAACCTCAACTCATATCATCATTCATGCATTTATGCAGGTGATGTGTTGATCATATTCTTTAAGGTAGAGATAAAGTGTGTAATATAGCACCCATATCTTTAAAACTAGGGAAGTGTGGATTATTAGGTCTCAAATCCTAATGACTAAGGCTGGTTAACTCAGATTTCTAAGACCTCATAAACCAAGTGTTCTCAATTCCTCAAGCCTTGAGTGATAGTGATAGTATCATGGATACAACAACTCAATAACTAATGTTTTTGTGAGTTTTTTTAACTTCTTTGGAGAAATAATGACTGACCTGAACTCATATGACCAATTACATCTACATTCAATCAATATGAATGTAAGTACAGTTTGTCAGATGGCTACTCATGTTACTTCAAGAAAGTACCATAGACGTTGCATTTTAACCAACCACTCTACTAAGAAAGATCGTAGTTCCCTCACTGAAAAGTAGCTAATCATTTCTATGTTTAGTAGTCATAATTGTTATGGAAGAATTTTTATTGTTATTTTTTTGTTTGTATGGTATTTTGAATAAGGTTAGAAGTATTTACAAACACAATCACTCTCATTTCTATCCTCATTTTTGAAAAGAATTTTGAAAAGATTTTCCAAACCATGTCACATAATATATAGATTTTCAAAATATTTTTCAAATGGTTTTCAAAATAAGTAAAATCCCATTTTTCAAACCACTATCAAATATTTTTCAAAACAGTGTCACATAGTTAGAAAATTTTTCAAATCATTTTACAAGCATTATCATACAAATCAGTTCAAAGGTACTTTACCCTAGCCCCTCTAAAGTTTGAAAATTTCAAAGTATGAGCTGTGGCTTAAGTATATATAAAATATATATGCTACACCCTCCCATACTAGCTTTTGCTATGTCCTTATAGCACAAAGTGATATGAAGCCATAGCTCATGCCAAAATATAAGGTGATATACAAGAGTTGACTTGATTTCCCCCTATACTTACGTTATAAATAATCTAAGTATAAGAAGAGAACTGGAAGAGGGATAAAATGAGTGAAGAATGGAAGATGACACGAGCTCGGGTCTCCCCTATACTTAGGCTGAAAAGAGCCTAAGGATAGAGATAAGAAATGGAGGTGGAGGGAACCGAGGTGAACACTCAGAGATGGACATGGTTCCCCCTAGACGTAAGCTGAAGGGCAGCCTAAGTATGTTGAATATGGAACTAAGCATGGAGAACCAAGACACCGAATTGGGTTAGAGTGGAATGGATCTACAAGATGGCAGAATCTTTGGAGATGAATGAAATTATGGAGATGGAACAATAGTATGTCTAGGGTTAAGGGAGGGTTGGGTAGAATACACAATAAAAAGCTCAACCATTAAGGCAAACACCCTTAGTTCACCAACTCACACATGAAGACCAACAGATATTGGACATTTTATCTTATCAATTTTATTGGTGATTATCCAAAATTTAAGTCCGTCATGCAAGGTTTAATGATAGGTTTTAGGCACTATCCTAGGGATACATCCTCACCCCTCAAAATACACACACATCATGTGTACAATGTGGGTATTGCTCTCTCATAATACAAGTGTAATTTTTACTCCATTATATTGAGGTCAACTTGCATTATCAGTCTCGATTTTATCTTTGGTTGCCCCTGAATTTAATGTGAGCACAAATCAAGTATCCATCATCTAACGACCAGTCCCAATTCTATTTAAATCCTAAGTGATGAATCAAGGTAGAGAAATCAAGAAAAAGTTGACGCATACATTAAAAACATGATGCATGCTTAAGAGAAAAACTTACAGTGCCTACAGCATTCTTCATGCAAGTGCAAGACTGAACTAAATTTATTACTAGATGCATGCAAGTCAAATAAAACCACACCTAAACATGATACTATTAGCGGGGAGAAATGAATTGATTTTGACTAAGTAGATTGATGTTTGGTGTGCCTCATGAATTTATAGAGATATAGTCAATCTCCTAGATGCTTATTACTGTGTCCTACCTACGATCAAGCACAACAAGATATAGAATAAAAGATGCTCGAAGAGCCATTCGCCTAACCTTAGAGTGGACACTCAAGTGGAGCCCTACCCAGGTGAGGGGTGAAACAGACTCCACACACCACATGCAAGTCCAAGTCCGTGAATACGCATGTGAGCCCTCGAACGAGGACCACTAGAAATGCAATTATCACAAATATATATCTGATACAAGAATGATTGATTTGCTAATTATTATCTCGATCTCTTCAGGGTTGCTTATGCGGCTCCTCACAACAGGGGCTCCCAACTCTCTCTTCCGTGTCTCCCGAGCACCCTCGATCTCCAAAGGCCACTCACATAAGCTAAGTGTTAAATAAACCACAAGATATATATATATATATATATATCAACAAAACCAAAACAATGCAGAACAACTCGACGAACATATTGACCAAGATGTCCAAAAATAATCAACTTAATTAAAACATTAAAAATCAAAGAGATCATAAGGATGAGTTGTGTCCCTGGCAATGGTTCCATCTGATGAATTGTAATCTTACCTCTTTAATAATGAATAATTGACATATTATAGGAGGTGTAATAAAAGTCGTCAAAAATCACACTTTGGAATATGTGGAAAATTTAACTTGGTAAGTATACGATGGTCGAACTCAGGGAACAATGGTTTTTAGTTGCATGGTTTAAGTTAATTTAAATAATTATTTAATTTTAATATTAATCTCTATTTCAGAAAACACATAAAGAAAAAATAGGGTGTAAAATAATACAAATGTAAATAAACAGAGAGAAAGTTGATGACAAGATCTATGTTTTTTTAATCTTTCAACTCTCAATAAAAGTGATAAATTAATCCTTAATTAATCAATCACAGATTCTTGGGAAGGTGTTAAGAAATATCTTCAATTTAATCCAAACTGTGGTAAAGAAGATCAATACATCAATGAATGAACAACCTTGCAAATAAAGAGAGAGAATAATTCTCAAGAAGATTTATCCCCTAATTTTTCTGATTCAATTCTCAATGAATAAACTAAATTCCGAGGAAATGAATCAAATGATTCTCCTAGAATAAGACCCTGTAATTTATGCCAATTTCCCTCAAAATATAATAGCACATGTAAGTCAATTTGAGCCTACAAAGATAATCCTCGAGTAATAGTCCAAATAAATTGAGTTTGGATCTGTTCAATAAATATATAAAATGGAAGAGCATACGACAAACGCCATAAAATACGCTAAAAATGGAGTTCAAATGAGAAATTTATGATAAAATAAATTTTTAGAGACTAGAATGCAAAAATATAGGGGTCTTATATCAAAATGGCTCCGATGGGGACTTGTATGTAAATATCGAAACATTCTGGTATGTCTCTGCAATTTACCCTCGATGAGGGAGTTTCTATAAATATCAAGGGTTTGGAGGGCATGCTTGTAAAATATACCAAGCCACACGCCTGAAGCGCATGACTGGACTTTGATGTGAATTTTGGAAGGTATACGACTCTTGATCACAAAATGTCCCCCTCCGTTAGGTCTGGTTGCCAAGCCTCCATGTGGGGGAGCTGAGGTTCGGGCGACGCACTAGGTCTAGTTGTCGAGCCTCCATGTGGCGCTATGTGGTGCTCTAGCAATGCTTTGGCGTCCCGATCCCGAAGATGCGGGTAGAGGTTCAGGACGGAATTTCGATCGTCGGATATGAAGTGATCTGATGGCCTAGAGGTGGCGTGAGGGCGAGTGGTGGTGATCCTCTGTAGGGGTGAATTGAGCGGTCGGGGCTCCTTGCGCATAGGCATCATTGGAGCAAAATCGAATGGTTCCTGCTCTTCGTTCTTCCTCCGCGGGCGGTGGCGATAGAGGCAGGATCCAACGAGCTTAACCGAGTGCCAATGTGGTTCTGTTGGATGGTGATGAGTCCTACAAGCTCTAGGATGTCCTAGTAAGGGTGCTAGTGGTGTGTCATGGTTGCTACTATGGTTGAGGCAGCCTGGCGATGCTTGTTTGTCAGAGGCGGAGGAGGTGAATGGAGTAGCTTGGCGACATCCAACTAGTGAAGAAATGGGGTCCCTACAACAGTTAGAAAAGTGGTTCGAGTCAAAGGAGGTGCAACGGAGGTCAAAACGAGTGATGGAGGTTGGGGACCTGGAGCTCCATGTCTTTGCAAGGCCTGGAGGCGGAGCTTCTCTAAGGGAGGATGTGGAGAAGAGGAGTGGGACTGGTGATGTTTCAGCGAAGAAGAATGATTCAAGGTGGAGTTAATCGGCCCTCAGGGGGGTCAGTGGTGTTGTGGAGTGAAGATGGTAAAATAGTGAAATCAAAAGGGGTGGTAGTACCTTGAGGTGGAGCTTGGCAAAGGTAGACGGAGTTGGAGGTGGAAAAGAGCGGAGGGAGGTTGCCTGAAGAGAGGGAGATGGGCCTCCAAAGTGGTCTTCACTCGAAGTGCCTGACGAATAGGAGATCTGAGCTATCTACTGCTTGATGGAGCGGCAGCTCGACCAGAGATGGGCCAAGGATCACACCTGACTACCTCCTTGTCTTAACTCGATGGAGGTCACGCTAATGGTTGTCACCTAGACGGAGGAACAAAGCTAGAGGAGAAGTCTGCAAGAGGTGGATCAGGCCACGTAGTGGCGCGGGGCGACTTGGGCGATGCTTGGTCCAATCGAACTTGGAGCGCATTGGGTGGGCGATGTAGCGCTTCAGACGCCGTCGGATTTGCACTGAGAGGGCACCATCCAACTGTGCATGTACCACTTCGAAGCTCCTCCTCCGCCATGTTGTGAGGGCGCAAATGGAGCTCCAACGAAGAGCTTGGAGCTCCGCCTTGCTCCTCCTTGCATGTTGAAGCTCCAGGAAGATTCCTAGAGGCTTGGCGGTAAAACTTGAGGGTGGAAGAAGGAGCTAAGCTCTTTGGAGGTCGATGTCAACGTTCGCTCGCCGAAGGCGAAGCTCTAGAACGGAGATCCACCCAAAGTCCGACCATTGAAGACATTACATGCATACGGGTTAGGTGTAAATAACCGAATCTTATGCAGTGCGTGCTGAGGTGAGCAGAGGGCAGTGGAGCGGAGAAGATGGTTGCCCTAGTTGGGTCCAATTCCAACTTGTCAGAGAAAAATGCTTGGAGTGGTGTGCGGTATGGAGGATTAGAGAAGATGGTCTAGACCCCCCACGAGGATCGGAGCTATCCGGTGAAGTTGATGATGCGGTGAATCGAGGATGAACATGGGTGTGTGCTTATAACTAAATCAAAGAAAAGACAAAGAAAATGAAGAGGGGCTTACTTGGAGATCTAAGGGAGGAGATGGTAGAGTGGGGAGGTCTGTGCTGGGCTTCATGGGAAGCCTTGATCTTTGCTCGACTTGGGCGACTGCACTGGGGAGCTCACCGACCATGGCTATGGTTGTAACATGGTTGGTATGACCATGGGTCAACACCGGAGCAGGTGGCCTCATCACACAACCATACTTCACTCCTCTGTCACATGAGTAAGAGGAGGGACGAGCTGCTATTCCTGAATAGGTGGACCCTGATGCACGGAGCAGGATGCGATGGTTTTGAAGGTGGATTCGTCGGCTACAGAAGCTTGGTCAACGTGGTTTGCAATCGTCGCCTGTTACCCTAGAAGGTTGGACTTGAATGCGTGAAGGTCTTGCGAGAATGACACTATAGGGAAGTATATAATAGGTGACGGTCCTCTTTCATCCCCTCTGAGTGGATGACCGTCCCCTTTGAACAACGGGACGGTCACATGACCGTCTTTACAAGTCACATCCCATTTGCCATAGGGGACGATGTTTACCAACTTCCCCTATAATTACACTTCGGGGATAGTCACGACCGTCCCTTCTACTGCTGGTCAAAGGGGACGATCGTGACCGTCCCCCTAAAGGGCAATGGGGATGGTCTTAAGGCACAATTACCCCATCATGGAGAATCATAGGGGGATGTGGTGAGAAGTACTGGAGACTGTTGTGATTGTATCCTTTCATTTGGCAGAGGGTTGGTTGCGACCGTCTCTGATACGTCACTGGACTGTCCCCTATGATTCTTAATGATAGATGTAATTGTACCTTAGAGGATAGTCACAATCGTCCCCATCAATCTTCTGCTACCAAAAAATGGTTACCCACTACTATGACCTTCATTTTACCATGCATCAAATAACATCGAACACTCATTACATTCATTACATGTATCAATATAAACTCTTCATCACAAAGAGAAGGATCAAGAACGAAATACACATTCATTTCATATACCAAATTACAAGAAATGTTCTAAAAGGAGTAATGCTGAGAAATTCAAAATAAACTACTCAACCTTAAATTGTTTAAATCATTTAAACAACAAACTAAACCACTCTACGAGCAATTGTCCAAACTAATTATACAGTATACTAAACTATTCTACTAATTATACAATAAAATAAAAAAGATCTAAACTACTCATCATCGTCCTCATCCCCATCCTCATCCTCTTCCCCGTTCTTGTCTTCATCATCATCATCTTCTTCTTCTTCTTCTCCATCATCGCAGTCTAGCCTCACAACTTGATTACCTGCTTGTGTCAGATGGCTAGTCGATGCTCTATCTTGGTGTGTCTGCATGAATGCATTAAAAATTACCATTTGTTGACATAAATCCTGGATTTCAACATTCATGGACGTCACTTGACTCTCTAACTCCCTTTCCCTTTGTGTCTTCTGAGTGGAGGATGAGTTTCTGCATGGTCGCCTGGAGGAATGCTACATCAGGAGTAAGAGGAGGCTAGCTTGTATCTATGTTGTCCAGAGAGATAGAGGTTGTGAATCCGATCACCTTCTCCTGAAATATTATTCAAGTTGTACTTCATGAACCATTTAAATTGCTATAATAAATATAAAATTATTATTAAGTTATTACATGAATTAGACCATAGGCAAGATCGACCCAGTGAACTTCCCTGCCTACATCCCGACTTTTGAATTTCTCAAAAACTTCCATCTGATTAGACACATGATAGTTCTGCAATTCCAAATGTAAAATAATTAACTAAGACCTATGTTATGGTTTTAAGATACATTAATGTGTGAATTTAAAATATAATGTGTATATTAAAATGCATACAAAGTTGGCCTTAAGTTGATTTATATTCTTTCTCCATTCTATGGGTGGACCTGAAATTTTTTTTTTGATTTTCAACATTCTGCTTTGAGATACCATGTAAGAAGTAAATAAAATAAACAAAATACTTTAGTAAATTCTTATATAAGCACATATATATCATACCACATGTTCTTCTCCCATCCAGATATATATATCAATGTTCTCCAGTGTTCAGCAGGCACATTAGGTTTTGCCAAAAATGCCTCCAATGAAAGCGTCGGATCGAAGTACTGAAATTATTTAAACAAGTTACTTACATGAACAAAACATGATCTATTAGAGCCTGATATATATTATAATTGTACTTACTTGGGCCTTCAGACGACCCCGATATTTGCACAGTAATTTTGTGCCATACACTAAGATCAGAGCATCCGTAGTCGAGTCACGATCCCATGAAAAAATATCATATAAAAACAATGGATATAACAAGTAAAAGTTATATTTACATATGTACAACAAGTATACAATTTTAATATGTTAATAGTTTTATATACCTCCAAATCATGTAGAACGTCATCCTTAATTGATCGCTCAACTAAACGCCAGTCTGCCATGTGTATGGAAACCCGCGCTCTGCACACCTGCTCTAGATAACTCTGAAACATAGCTGAGTTCTCCTCCACAGCATCACCTCTAACACTCCTCACCCATAGGGTCTTACCGGGACGCAGATGGTCTAAGACTCGATACTGTGATGGCCATCTATGTCGAATAGAGCCCCCTTAGCCTACAGGATCGGAGGAGTCACTACCTGCATGGGATGCATGCGGTACATCCTGAATGCGTCTAGGACGTGGAGGCATATCTACATAAATAATGTAAATATATATTGATGAAGCATTGATATAATATTTAGCATTGATATATTAATAAGCATTATATATCAAATATAACATTAAATAAATTTGTGTTGATTTCATCTCTTCGACTTATTTTATTCTAAATATGTAAGCATTTACAAGTATGCGTCCAAAAAAATCAAGGTTTAAGTTCCACATGTTATCATTCATGTCTTTAATTATTTCATATGTGTAAGGAACCAATTGATGAAGTGACATTTAAGACAACATTTAGTAAATAATGAATTGTACTCCTAGAAAACTCATCAATCTCAAATAACTGCATAAAATATAATAGTGTATGAGATATCTATCCTCGTCAGACATTATACGACATATACCACATGATTGAAAAACCCACAATCGAGAATCATCTTCGACTTTGAATTCACCTTCATCATTTAGCTCAAATCGTGTGAAACATATGCTTTCACCTCCCATGTACGTATCCTAAAAAAATTAATACACTCTTCACATTCTTCTTAATATGCATCACATCCAAATTATGATGAATTTGTAAATATATCCAGTAAGATAATTTTTTGAAAAAAAATACTTTTCTTCCTCCATCCATCGGACATATTTTTCTTAAACCTCCATCCCAAACATTTATTTCTTACAAGCAATTGTTATTGCCAAATACTGTTGCCATTCACACGAATGCAAGACGTCATCCAAAGTGTAAACCATCAAATTTCTTATTATTATCTGTCCTCTGCCACCTATGCTTCGGTGATAGAAATCGACGGTGACCCAAATAACAATGCTTCATACTTGTTGTAAGTTAAACGACTGTGTTTTTTCAAGACAAACAGAACACATAAGCTTGGCTTTAGTATTCCAAAAAGACAAAGTTGCATATGCTGGGAAGTCATTTATAGTCCACAATAATGCAACATGCATTGTAAATGTTTCTTTCATACATGCATCGTAAGTAGGTATTCTCGTGTTCGATAACAGTTTAAATTTATCTATCAGTGGTTGTAGGTACACATCAATTGTATTACCGGGACCTTTAGGACCAGAAATTAGTAGTGTCATCATCATAAATGAAGATCTCATGGACATCCACGGTGGTAGATTATAGGCTACCAAAATCACGGGCCAAATATTGTAACTAGTATTCATGTTACCAAAGTGATTGAAATCGTCAGAAGCTAGTCCAAACCAAATATTCCTCACATCTTCAAAGAAATGATGATACCTCTGATCAAATTTTATCCATTCTTCTACATCTGATGGATGGTGCATAATTCCATTAACATCTTTTTTTGCAACGAACATGCCATAGGATCCACTTTGTGATTTTTTCCGACATAAAAAGACATTTTAATCTTGGAATCAAAGAGAAGTAACGGAATATCTTCACCAGCTTTTTCTTTAAATTGCCTCTATCATCTTTATATCTAGAAGCATCACATGTGGATAAAATTCTAAAAACAATTTTTCTCCTCAAAAAAGTATACAATCATTAGCACAAGCATCAATTTTCTCATATTTCAAACCCAACGATCGAAACCATTGCTTCGCGTTTCCAATCCTTTAGAAACTTCTCAAGATTATTCAATATCTTTCTGATCAAAGATAATACATTTGTTATCATTGCAGTGGTTGATCGATTCCTTACTTTCATGTTAAACATTTCTAATAAAAGCTTTAATCATGACATTTCAATCCTAAGAGCCAACATGGCTTCTGCATCTACGAGACTTGCTTCAAACCTATCAACTGAATCGAAGTCTTGTATTTCAGGTCTTCTTAGGTCATCCATCAAGTCAAATAGTTCATAATCAATATTGTTCTCCGTTTGCGTAGAGGTTCCTACACCAACATCTATATCCCCATCCATTCTTATTTGCTCTATAACCTCTCCATGTTTAGTCCAAACAGAGTAATGTAACCAAAATCCACTGAGTATAAGAAGATTATAAACTTCCTCTCTATCAGTACATTTGATATTATTACATCTCACACATGGACAATAAATTTTATCACCATCAAATCTTTTATTAACATTCTTCAATTGAAATGCCCAATCTAAAAACGTCAGTACTCCTCTCTTATATTTTTTTAAAATCACCATACCTCTTATCCATCCATGTCTTATCCATTTTGTTGTTATACTAGATTTTAGTCTTAAAACATGTTACATTAAACTTTAAGAATACACTGTATTATCATGTAATATCAAAATGTATTAGATTGGTATACACTAAACTATTCATAGCACAATGTATTATACACAATTCATAGCACAATCCATAGGTATACACTAAACTATTATATTACAATGTATTAGACACAATCCATAACTATCTCAAATGTACACTAAGTTAATGCATTATTACACAATCCATAGCAAAATGTAATACATTTCACAAGGAACAATCTATAAACAAGTTATATGCTACAAGTAAATATTGAAACATGTAATAAAACTATAAATACAAGTATGTCAAAATAGATACCTCATGGAGCAAAATGGACAAGAAAGAAGATAAAGGAGCGTTGATAATCACCATGGAAACAAAGGAGGAGTCCGTCGACCACAGGAGGCTCATCGACGGCAAATGGCGGTGACGGTGAAACAAGGGGATTTGAGGAAGAATGAAAAGAATGAGGCCCGCTGGGGTTTTTTTCCAACTTTGAGGGGACGATCGAACGCAATCATCCCTATATATCATTATGAGACGATCGCTACGACCATCCCCTATGGTTATAGATAAGCAACACTGACATAAGTGTATTGGGGATGGTCGAAACCATCCCCTTAGGCCTCCCAAGCTTGAAATTGCACTAGTGAGGGGGCGAGGGCTGAGGGGACGGTCGCTGAAGACCGTCCTCTAAGGCCCTAGCCCCATAAGTGATGTTGGAAAAAGCATATTGGGGATGGTTAGAACCATCCCCTTAGGCCTCCCACGCGCTTGAAATTGCACCAGTGAGGGGGCAAGGGAAAAGGAGACGACTCTTGGTGACTGTCCCTAAGGCCCTAGCCCCATAAGCAACGTTGATAGAAATGTATTGGGGACGGTCGGAACTATCCCCTTAAGCCCCCCAAATACCTGAAATTACGCCAATGACCGGGCGAGGGTAGAGGGGATAGTCCTAGTCAACTGTCCCCTCAGGTCCTTGCTCCATAAGCAACGCTGACATAAGCATATTGGGAATGGCCAGAACCACCCCATTGGCCTCCCTAGTGCATGTAGTTGCGCTTGTGAGGGGACGAGGGCAACCATCCCCTATGCTTCACGACTGAAGGAGATGATGACTCGTGGTCCGTCATATAGAATGAGTGTATAGGAGATAGTCGTTGGACGATCGTCTCTTATAGTAAGTAAAGGGGATGGTCGTTTCTTGATCGTTGCATGTTCTCGTCCCAAAAGGCATCATTTCTTGTAGTGTGATGAGTATTATGTGATGCATGTAGATCCGGGTCACTCGTTTACACATCATTCATAATATTATATTCGATGTCGATCATATTATATTACCGAAATTTAGGGAAAAAAATTATGATTCGAAATGACATTCACAATTAATATAAGTAATCAACCACAAAAACAACAGTGTGTGACCAATTAACATTGCATTAATTTCCATATAATTTACATGTAACAAAAAGGAAATTATATTGTGTACATGCATCCCAAAATGTAGCAGAAGAGGAAGGAAAAGCATTGACATTATTCTGAACAAAAACTATAACATGTATACCATCGAGAGTATATGTAGAAGCTCAGGGTCAACTATCAATCTACTACGATGTAGGCAACTTGCTTGCCAAACATGTTAGGAACAAGAGATATGTCACCAATTGTTGGTACAATAAAAAATTTATTAAAGATAAAACATGTATCTTAGTGGTCTCAAAAAGAAGCAAATAGACAAGGTTTGACATTTAAATTTAACAAGCTACTTTGCATGGAAATTTGTTTCAAGTTGTTTATGTGAATCCCCCTGTTACCGTCATCCATTAACTTTTCATATATAACCTTTTTGTATATTAATTAATTAATGATCTACATGTAGGTTATCATCTTTTAAACACTTATATCTCATGTTGATGGATCTTGGGATTGTAGATGATAAATCTTTGATCTAATCTTTGTCTATGTCACTATCTCAAATCTAGTGGATAGTCTGTGATCTTGGTATGAGTGTGACCTCACACTATGACTCTAAGACGTGAAGAATACCTTAAGGTTGGAGTGCCTCCGTAGGCATCCAGTGGAGTATAACGCATCTTAACTAAATTTTCAACACGTCCACTAGCTTCTCCCAACATCTGTAGTAGTTGTTCTAAGATCTGATTAAATATCGATGATCGATGATTGATGATGATTGATGATTTATGTACCAAGATCAACTATAACCCACTCTCAATTGTAACTTAGCTCAGTGTAACCAACTCTCAACAGTAACTCATTGCCAGGACCTACTGGCGGGACAGTAACCAAAACTCAAGTGGTCCTAGGAGACTCTTCTATCTCACCCTCTAAGTGGAAGTGCGTCCAGTAGAGGTCTAGGCCTACTCAAAAACTATTCCATTGAGATGGGTAGGAGAGACTTTCCAGACTAAGTCACTCCAAAATCGGTCCGACCGGTACGAGCAAAAAAGGCGCTAAAAATCAAAACCAAGAGTCCTCTAGAATTGGCACTCTATTGAAACAGGGTCAGCGAACTGATCAAAACATGGATCCCAACAAAGCGAAAAAACAATACGAGCTTGCGTAAAAATCATAAAAAGGAATGGGATCCTAGACCCATGCCCTATGTTGTCGCTACCCTATCTGGGCTTCATATCTCCCGTCCAGCTGAGGGTCATCACGCCCTCGCACAGTCAAGCGTAAGGATTACCATGACCGGTAAAAATTAATTATCAGACATCACTGATTCACCATCACTTACTTGATTCATCATCCTTTCTCAATCTCTATTGTGGTTAATTTTATAGATCTTGATATTTTTTCAAAACTTATCATTAATGATATATTTAATTACTTATAAGAGTGGCTCAACTAGAACACAGATAGATTACTTTGCGTTGAGGAGAAGAGATTGGTTGTGTTGCAAAGATTGCAAAGTAATATCTGGAGAGAGTTTGACAACCCAACATCGCTTGTTAGTCTTAGATTTACAAATAAAAGGGTTGGTAAAGAAAAGGAAGGTTCCTAAGATCACTAGAATTAGGTGGTGGAATATTCCGCTGAAGCAATCAAGCTTCAGGGAGAAGGTTTTAGAAGACTTATCTTGGGATTGTAGCGGTAGTGCAAACGAGATGTGGGAGGCAGTAGCATCTTGTATCCGAAAGGTAGCCAAAGAGATGCTAGGCGAGTCAAAAGGAGGAGCTCCGGGTCAAAAGGAGGCTTGGTGGTGGAGTGAAGAGGTGCAAGAGAAGCTAAAAATTAAAAGATCTTGCTTTAAATCTATGTCTAAGGATAGAACAGAGGAAACCATCACAGACTATAAAATAGCGAAGAAGGAAGCAAAGAAGGTTGTAAGTGAAGTTAAGTCAAAAGCTTATGAGATTTTGTATAAAAATCTCAACTCTAAGGAGGGCCAGAAGGATATATTCAGGTTTGCCAAAGCAAGAGAAAGAAAGACCAAAGACCTTTCTCAAGTGAGATGCATTAAGGACGAGGAAGGTCACGTACTTGTTACTCAGAAGGATATAGAGACTAGATGGGAGCCGTACTTCCATAAACTTTTCATTGGAGAAGGAAATAGAGAGATCACTTTGGGTGATCTAGCTAGTAGTGAAAGTTACTTGAATCGTGCATGCTATAGACGAATACAAAGAAAAGAAGTAGAGGAGGCTTTGAAGGTTATGAGACCTGGGAAAGGTGTTGGACCGGATGACATCCCTGTAGAAGTATGGAAAGTTTTAGGTGAGCGTGGTTTGACTTGGCTTACGAATCTATTCAGTGTTATTTGGCGAAGCAAGAAAATGCCTGAAGATTGGAGGAGGAGTATCATGGTGCCTCTTTATAAGAACAGAGGAGACATTCAAAATTGTTCAAATTACAGAGGTATCAAGCTGATGAGTCACACTATGAAAATTGGGAACGTGTGATCGAAAGAAGGTTGAGGCAAGTTTCCCAAGTAAAATAAAACCAATTCGGATTCATGCCAGGTCGCTCAACTATTGAAGCCATCCATTTGCTGAGGAGAACAATGGAGATTTATAGAGCTAAGAGGAAGAATCTCCATATGATCTTTATTGATTTGGAGAAGGCTTATGATTCCATCCCACGAGAGATACTGTGGAGAGTTTTGGAGAAGAGACAAGTACATGTCCTATATATTAATCTCATAAAGGATATGTATGATAGGGCTTTATCTTATGTAAGGACCCCGACGGGGAAGACTGACTATTTTGATATCAACATTGGTTTACATCAAGTTCAGCTTTGAGTCTATTTCTTTTTACTTTGATTATGGACGAGTTGACAAGTCACATTCAGGATCAGTTACCTTGGTGTATGTTATTTGCTAATGATATTGTTCTTATTGACGAGACTAGAGATGGAGTAAATGAGAAGCTTGAGGTTTGGAGACATGCATTGGAGACTAAAGGTTTTCGTATAAGTAGGGCTAAGACGGAATATATGGAATGCACCTTTGATGGAAGCAATGGTGAAGGAATCAAGGTGAAGATTGGTGACGATAACATTCAGAAGAGAGATTCTTTTAGATATCTGGGATCTATTTTGCAACATGATGGGGAAATTGATGGAGATATTATTAATAGAATAAATGCAGGCTGGCTAAAGTGGAGAGGAGCCTCCGCTGTTCTCTGTGGTAAGAAAATTCCTTTAAAAATTAAAGGAAAGTTTTACAAAGCAGCCGTGAGACCTGCTATGCTTTATGGTTCTGAATGTTGGCCTATGAACCATAGACATGTGCAGAGAATGGCTGTAGCAGAAATGAAAATGCTAAGATGGATGTGTGGACATACACGTAAAGATCGGATTCGGAATGATGCAATCAGAAAGAAGTTAGTGTAGCTCCGATCGAGGATAAGGTGTGAGAAAACCGCTTAAGATGGTTTGGTCATTTGCAAAGAAGGTCAACTGATGCACCGGTTAGGAGATGCGAGTGTTTGGATGTTGAGCCAGCTAAGAGAGGACGAGGACGGCCCAAGAAGTGTTGGAAAGAGACTATACGAAGGGATCTTAGTTTTTTGGATGTAAGTCCGAGATTGACCCAAGATAGATCTGAATGGAGGCGAAAAATCCATGTAGCCGACCCTACTTAATTGTGGGAAAAGGCTTTGTTGTTGTTGTTGTGATCATTAATGATATAGTAGATTATACTTAAAGATATATAGATTGAGGATTATGATTTTTAGATGAAATATTTACAATTAGTAAATCGATAAAACTTACATCTCTACATCTGAGCCACTTTGCAAATGCTTTCACCAATCCACTTCATAAGAGTAAATTCTGATATTTCTTGTCTGAGTTGCACTCACAATTATGGTCTGACTAGTCTGATTAAGGTTTGACTTCTAAATTTAGTATCATTTATTTGACTTACCCTCTATTTTTTTGATTGATTTATTTATTTATTTATTTTTAAATTTTTCTAATCGTGATATTTATTCTCTTTAAGCAAAATATTGTAATTATTTTAGATGTCAATATTGGGTTGTTACTTGTCACTAGGCAAGTCTTAGGTATCGTATTAAATCAGGGTGGATATAAGCTTAACATAGCAACCATATTTAGATGTTATGATATCTATCTATAACTATATTTAGTTATATTATAAATTAGGGAGATGTTGTTACTATATATCGCAAATAAGGCTTACAGGTAGGCTTTGATCATTAATGCTTTCACTGCAGTAATTTAACCCAACAAAATGGGATTAACATATGATAAATATACAATATTATCAAAATAGTGAAAAGTATGTATTATTTTTGCTATGTGGTTTAAAATTATTTCTATCACACTAACTATATATTGCCCTGAATTTGATAGAATAATTTATATGCAGACAAAAAAATATAGATTCACTGATTATTAAAAAAATGTTTCCCTCGGAATAAGCGAAGAGTAATAACGAAGACCGTAAAAATGTTCTCATCTTATGTGAAGAAGGGCAAACAAAGTGTCTTTGAATATATCCTCAAAATTTAATTTTGTGCATCCCTGCGATCATGTATATACATAATTCTTTCTTAGTATTTCACTTATGTTGGAACATACCAGAGTTTCATGAGAACATATCGTCTATCATGTCAGCAAAGTTATTAGACAAAGGATCAAGGTAAGAGTGGCAGTAATTCCCGAGTTCATCTAGGGTTGTTCCAATAATAAAATCTAACTATTGCCAAAACTCATTTTATTGCTTGATTTGCGTGACTGGATATCTCTATTGGCAATATCATACAATATATTAAGGGTCGTGGATATGGCACTGTTCACAGTCCTATAGCATTATTTTTTGTACATATTGAATATTGTATATATATATATATATTCGATTATATATTATGTACCACTACCTTCATTTGAGTGGTTGGCAGGGATGAAAATAAATATAGATATATCCGAAATCCGTTTACTGTATACGGATATTCGTATCCAAATATTAATCGAATACGGATCGAATATGGATATGTGTTGTAAAGATTTTCCGGATACAAATACATATATGGTAAGGCTTGAATATCTGGAACCGGATCCGGATCCGGATATTCGAGTACAACATTGATTATTATTTTATATATTAGTTAATGTAATATAAGACACAACTCATGTTATTATATTAGTATTATATATTATATAATACAATATATTAATGATGTTAATATACTTTCGTTTGTTTGGGGATGGGCATGAACAAAAGTTATGAAACCCTATCCCTCTTTTTGCTCGGATAAAGAAACATGTCATCTCGATGCTCCCTTTTATTATGATGCAACTTATTTATATTTCAATGCTATTTTTTAAAATCATTATGAACTTTGATAAAAAAAATCAATTCATATTCATATGATATTTTTATTCGATCCGTATTCAGAGTTTATGTTTATTGAATCCATATTTGTATTCACTCTTTACTCGAATCATATTTAGATTGGCTCTTTATTTGATCCGTATTCGGGTTCACTTTTTATTTGATACGTATTCGGATTGATAAATATCCTACTCGAATTCATATCCGTATTTTTAAAGATATGGTTTCCTTAATGCATATTCGAACCATATCCGTATCTGACCCGTTTTCATCCCCAGTGGTTGGTTGATCTTTGTTATGTTTTATTTCAATATAAACATGATGTTCTTATCATGTGCTACGGTGGAAATTTTTTGGAGATGCCATATCATGTGCTTCCTCTGACACAAGTTATGTACCTTTTTTAATATTGACACGTTAGGAATAGATTGCAGTGCATCGAAAAACGAGGGTTACTTGGTCTTCTCGTCCTCTCTTTTAAAATCTTAAAACCTAAACTTCCATTTGATTTTCCGTTGGAATTGACCCATCGTTTCTCTTCACCACCACCAGCAATGATATTACTTGGAGCACCCTACGAGAATCATAGGATCGTGGCCGATCGAAGAGCTCGGGTTGACAACTCATATAAGGTCATCTATCGTCGAAGTACATCTTGACAACTCCTCTAAGGTCCTCTATCATCGATGTTCATCTTTGTTTGTTCGATTTTTTCGAGATTCTTTTATTGGTGAATTCCTAAATCGTAAACTTCCACTGTCTGGTACTCTACTAACATGGATCGGCCCAAATCCCTCTTTGCCTCCACCTGAGAACAGGTTTAGTCGATTCCAACTGCGAGAATCATAAGATTGTTGGCGATAGAGGACATTGAGATGACAACTCCTCCAAGGATTGGTGTACACAGTCATTGATATGTTTGTTTGGTTTTTGGTAATGAGATTCATCGAACAACCACACAAGAGCCCATCTTGAAATCACTATTGAGACCACCCCCACCAAAATACATCGATTTTGGAAAGATTATAGATTTTCTCTCTTTCGGTATGGTTTAACATCACATCCGATCGGCACATCATCGATATCTTCTATTTCATGTATTCGTCTTTGATTTTGGAAAGATTTCATGTTTACCTTCTTTGGTAGGTTGTGGTGTTTAGTTGTGTGTGAGATATGCGATTTGGTCAGCGAACGTCGAGCGCCAACTCATGCTTGCAATCTTATGTAACCTATGATTAATATATTGTTATTTTGAGAAAAATAAGTGAGCAATCACAATCTCTTACCATTATCTTCGTATAAGATATACAATATTTTTTGACAACTACTTCCTAACAAATACATATGTGTTTGACTACCATGTTTCGATTTTTTTATTATTAAAAGAATACGTGTAAATATTTTATAGATGATGACATACTTTGCCAACTTTATCTAGTTGGATTAGCAGGCTTGATATCTTTTGTTACTAAAAGAACATGCATAAATATTTTACAGACGTGATCATATTATGTCCAGCTTTATATGTGTTATGCATTGTAGAATCAACCCAACTTTTTGTGTAAAACTATTGTGTTTAGTCGTCAATATTACTGTATAGTCGCCGCAAGAAAGCATTTACATTTGCGCAGTTTGATACACACTAACTATAAAATGGCGTTTCTTCCTACGTAATCTATTGTAATACAAGATATTCGTCACAACTTCTGAAGTGTTTTGGATTTATTTGTAATACAACATGTTTGTCAATCTGTTTGAACTGTTTAAGATTTATTTTCCCACTTTTTCTTTTTTTTCCAGGCTACCTTCAAAATGTTGCATTCATTCTTTAAATCAAGCATGGAGATACAAATCAACTCATTTCTATTCATTATCGTTATTAAACCCAGAAAAAAGAAGTTCCCGATGCAACGCACGGGTTTTATACTAGTTAGAATGAAAAGACGTTGTAAACCCACAAATCCAAGAGAGTATATGACACCTATGTTATTCATAAATACCACCGAAATTATTGCAAATATGAATAAAAGGGAACATAATGCCTCTGACTTCAACAAAAAACCGTTGGATCCGTACAAAATCATATTTGATACTGATTTTTTTTAGCATTAGCATCATGAGGTTGTTGTTGCAACTTGCTAGAAGTGACATGTTAAGCCAAGATTATGTAAGCTCTGTGAAGTTATGGTGCTCCACAAATAGCTCCATCGAAAGATGGATATAATGCCAATACTTAATAATCAAGGATGAAAATAAACTAAAAAATGAAGCATGAACTAACAATTATCAGTAAATAAATAAAAAAATTGTTTAGAATTTATGGAGAACAGTAAAAAAGGGTTAAATATGTACTTTTTGGATTCTCCACATTTAATCAAGAAATCAAAGTATATAAGTGGTCTTGACATTGGGTCTAAATGCAAACATGAAAGGCATCAAGAGTGGGGGATGATTGTACCTATTGATCTCGAATTTAATGTAGAAAAAGGCTTGGATCATGCTGGATCAACAAGAATAGCTCTAACAATTAGAAGGGGTTGCAGCATCTGTAGGGGAATCCAGCAGTGAGTTGTTGCTTTGGAGCAGTAACAACAGCCACTGGAGAGCTGTTAGAACATCTCCAGGTGATGGAGTGATAGGGTTTGCTGTGTGCAGCAACTTCCAGGAAAAATAGAGAAGGAAAATGTGGGGGGGGGGGGTGTCGGTTGGAAATCGGAAAGGAACAGAGATAAAATTAAAGGGGAGGGGTTTGTAGAAAACATGACGACTTTAGTAGAATACGTATACATATTGTATTACAATGTGAAGTTTTAATGTTTGTATTATAATATGCAGTTTTATATTTATAATGTGTAGTTATAATACAAACCGTATACACATTCTACTAAAGTGCTCGTGTTTTCTACAAAAAGATGGTGGCCTTCCTTAAGTTAGGAAGGATACATCCTATTTGAAAGGCCCCCAGGATTTCTTTCAAATAGGACTTGGTCCTTCCTGAGTTCAGGGAAGGCCAGCCTTCTTTTTTTGTAGAAAACATGACGACTTTAGTAGAATACGTATACGAAATTGTATTACAATGTGCAGTTTTAATGTTTGTATTATAATATGTAGTTTTTATTCGGTTTTGTATTTATAATGTATAGTTATAATACATATTGTATACACATTCTACTAAAGTGCTCATATTTACTACAAAAACATGGCAGCCTTCCTTAAGTAAGGAAGGATGCATCCTATTTGAAAGGCCCCCTATGTGTGTGTGTGTGTGTGGGGGGGGGGGGGGTTAAATGGGGCTGCCCCCTGTGGGGAGTTAACTTGGCTCTGCCCCGCCCCATTTCGCCCGGTTTTTTTTAATTTTTTTGAAAATTTCTTCCGTGGAATTTCATCACTACATCCCTATATTATGTCATTAAAATTCGTGCGAAACAGAGACTCCTATGACTTCCATCCAGACAGTCATTTTTTAATGGTAACAGAACTGCTAGAAACGACCCCGTCTGGATGGAGGTCGTGGGAGTCTTTGTTTCGTGTGAAATTTTAATGATATAATATAGGGATATATTGATTAAAATCTACGAAAAAAATTAAAAAAAAGGAGAAATGGAGGCGGGGGGAGCCAAGTTAGCTCCCCCCATGGGGGCAGCCCCATTTTACCCATCTATATATATATACATATACACACACACATGCATATATATATACATATATACATATATATATATATAAGAAGAGATAATAGACTTTGTGTAACCAAGTGGAAGAAGGGAAGCCAAGTGGAAAGCCCATAAGGCCAAGTTTGAGGCTACATTATGCTACTGTTGTAATCATAAAAAAATAATTTTTTTTACCATTCTCTCTCCCTTATTTGGATACAAAAGTCATCTGTATTTGCACCTTAAATTTCTGATTAAGATGTATGATATATCGTTTTGATCACCTATTTATGATAGTCAAGGATATAAATTTCATGCTTTTATGATCCAAGATGGATACAAAGTTGACGAAATATGGTCTTGATTTTTTTTATCAAAATTTGTGTTTTAATTATCAAGGGACCTCCGATCGATGAACGGTCGATTTCATTGGTCTTATTTCATCGAGATGAATTTTCTGATGGTCTTGATTTGTTTTGTGATTTTCGATTTTGTGTCGTGGCTTTTCCGATGGCACGTATTACGATACAATCGACTTTTGATCGAAAACGAGATTCGATCTTTGATCTATAGACGAACTGAAGTTATTCAATATTAATTGAATACTAAAATGAATTTTTAGACTCTTAATCGGGTCAGATTCGATTTATTCGGATCCAGATGTCACATGTTAAAGCTTCGTCAAGGTGGTGTTGGATGGGGGGGGTTACATGAGGTGGAGGAGAGAAATGGAGAAGATGGGGATCAACGAGA